>CM021101.1:46784732-46991094 GCA_007115665.2 Sequoiadendron giganteum
AAACCCTTAAACCCTAATCCCTCAACCCCTATACCCTCTTAATCCCTCAACCCCTATACCCTCTTAATCCCTCAACCCTCAAACCCTAATCGCTCAACCCTTAAACCTTAATCCCTCAAGCCCTATACCCTCTCAATCCCTCAACCCTCAAAACCTAATCCCTTAACCCTCAACCCTTAAACCCTAATCCCTCAATCCCTATAGTCTCTTAATCCCTCAACCATCAACCCTCAACCCTTAAACCCTAATCCCTCAACCCCTATACCCTCTTAATCCTTCAACCCTCAATCCTCAACCCTTAAACCCTAATCCCTCAACCCATATACCCTCTTAATCCTTGAACCCTCAACCCTCAACCATTAAATCCTAATCCCTCAACCCCTATACCCTCCTAATCCATCAATCCTCAACCCTTAAACCCTAATCCCTCAAACCTCAATCCTCAACCCTCAAACCTTAAAACCTAATCCGTCAACCCCTATACCCTCTTAATCCCTCGACCCTTAAACCCTAATCCCTCAACCCTTAAACCCTAATCCCTCAACCCTTATACCCTCTTAATCCCTCAACCCTTAAACCCTAATCCATCAACCATTAAACCCTAATCCATCAACCCCTATACCTTCTTAATCCCTCAATCCTCAACCCTCAACCTTTAAACCCTAATCCCTCAATCCCTATACCCCCTTAATCCCTCAACCCTCAACCCTCAACTCTTAAACCCTTAAAACCTAATACCTCAACCCCTATACCCTCTTAATCCCTCAACCCTCAATCCTTAACCCTTAAACCCTAATCCCTCAACACCTATACCCTCTTAATCCTTGAACCTTCAACCCTCAACCCTTAAATCCTAATCCCTCAACCCCTATACCCTCTTAATGTGTCAACCCTCAACTCTTAAACCCTAATCCCTCAACCCCTATACCCTCTCAACCCTCAACCCTCAACCCTCAACCCTCAACTTCAACCTCAACCTCTCAACCTCAACTCTCAACTTCAACCTCTAGCCCTTGTGTAAACCCTAATCTACTTCAATCCAGATACCTCTAATACCTCAACCCTCAAACCTTAAACCCTAATCCCTCAGCCCCTATACCCTCTTAATCTGTCAACCCTCAACCCCTAAACGCTAATCCATCAACCCCTATACCCTCTTAATTCCTCAACCCTCAACTCTCAACCCTTAAACACTAATCCCTCAACCCTATACCCTCATAATCTGTAAACCCTCAACCCTTAAACCCTAATCCCTCAACCCCTATACGCTCTTAATTCTTCAACCCTCAAACCCTAATCCCTCAACCCTCAACCCTTAAACCCTAATCTCTCAAACCCTATACCCTCTTAATCCTTAAACCCTCAATCCTCAACCCTTAAACCCTAATCCCTCAACCACTATACCCTCTTAATCCCTTAACCGTCAAATCCCTAAACCCTAATCCCTCAACCCTAGCCCCTCAACCCTTAAACCCTAATCCATCAACCCCTATACCCTCTTAATCCCTCAACCCTGAAAGCGTAATCCCTCAAACCCTATACCCTCTTAATCCCTAAACCCTCAATCCTCAACCCTTGAACCCTAATCCCTCAACCCCTATACCCTCTTAATCCCTCAACCCTTAAACACTAATCCCTCAACCCTTAAACCCTAATCCCTCAAACCCTATACCCTCTTAATCCCTAAACAATCAATCCTCAACCCTTAAAACCTAATCCCTCAATCCCTAGACCCTCTTAATTCTTGAACCCTTAACCCTTAACCCTCAATCCTTAAATCCTAATCCATCAACCCCTATACCCTCTTAATCTATCAACCCTCAACTCTTAAACCCTAATACCTCAACCCCTATACCCTCTTAATCCCTCAACCCTCAATTCTCAATCCTCAACCTTTAAACCCTAATCCCTCAACCCATATACCCTCTTAATCCTTGAACCCTCAACCCTTAAATCCTAATCCCTCAATCCCTATACCCTCTTAATCTATCAACCCTCAACCTTAAACCATAATCCCTCAACTCCTATACCCTCTTAATCCCTCAACCCTCAACCCTCAACCCTCAAACCCTAATCCCTCAATCAATATACCCTCTTAATCCCTCAACCCTTAACCCTTAAACCCTAATCTCTCAACCCCTATACCCTCTTAATCTGTCAAACCTCAACTTTCAACCCTTAAACCCTAATCCCTCAACCCATATACCCTCTTAATCTCTCAACCCTCAATCCTCAACCCTTAAACCTTAATCCCTCAACCCCTATACCCTCTTAATCCTTGAACCCTCAACCCTCAACCCTTAAATCCTAATCCTTCAACCCTTATACCCTCTTAATCCTATAACCCTCAACCCTTAAACCTTAATCCCTCAACCCCTATACCCTCTTAATCCCTCAACCCTCAATCCTCAACCCTTAAACCCTAATTCCTTAACCCCTATACCCTCTTAATCCATCAACCCTTAAACCCTAATCCCTCAACCCTTAAACCCTAATTCCTCAACCCCAATACCCTCTTAATCCCTCAACCCTCAAACCCTAATCCCTCAACACTCAACCCTTAAACCCTAATCCCTCAATCCTTATACCATCTTAAACCTGCAACCCTCAACCCCAATACCCTTCAACCCTAATCCCTCAACCCCTATACCCCCTTAATCCCTCAACCCTTAAACCCTAATCCCTCAACCCCTATACCGTCTTAATCCCTCAACCCTCAATCCTCAACCCTTAAACCCTAATCCCTCAACCCCTATACCCTCTTAATCCTTGAACCCTCAACCCTCAACCCTTAAATCCTAATCCCTCAACCCCTATACCCTCTTAATCCATCAAACCTCAACCCTTAAAACCTAATCCCTCAACCCCTCTAGCCTCTTACCTCAACCCTTAAACCCTAACCCCTCAACCCCTCAACCCTCAACCCTCAACCCTCAACCCTAAACCCTAAACCCTCAACCCTCAACCCTCAACCCTCAACCCTCGTCCCTTAAACCCTTATCCCTCAATCCCTATACCCTCTTAATTCCCTCTAACCTTAAACCCTAATCCATCAACCCCTATACCTCTTAATCCACAACCTCAACCCTTAAAACCCTAATCCTCAACCCCTATACCCTCTGATCCCTTTCACCTCTCAACTTCAACCTCCTAACCCTAATCCTCAACCCTTATGCCCTCATAATCACAACCTCAACCCTCAACCTCAACCTCAACCCTAAAACTTAATCCTCAACCCTATATACTCCTTCTAATCCATCAACCTCAAACCTAACTTTCAACCTCCTAAATCTAATATTCAATCCTATAACTTAATCTCTTGAACCTCAACCTCAACCCTTAAACCCTAACAATCCTCAACCACTATATACCTCTTAATCCCTCACAACCTCAACCTCTAAAACCCCTAATCCTCAACCACTATACCCCTCTTAATCCTCTCAACCAAACCCCTAAAACCCTAATCCTCAACCACTATACCCTCTTAATCCCTCAACCCTCAACCCCTAAACCCTAATCCCTCAACCCCTATACCCTCTTAATCCCTCAACCCTTGAACCCTAATCCCTCAACCCTCAACCCTTTAACCCTAATCTCTCAATCCCTATACCTTCTTAATCCTTGAATCCTCAACCCTCAACCCTTAAATTGTAATCCCTCAACCACTATACCCTCTTAATCCCTCAACTCTCAACCCCTAAACCCTAATCCCTCAACCCTCAACCCTTAAACCCTAATCCCTCAACATCTATACCTTCTTAATACCTCAATCCTCAATCCTCAACCCTTAAACCCTAATCCCTCAACCCTTATACCCTCTTAATCCTTGAACCCTCAACTATCAACCATTAAAGCATAATCCCTCAACCCTCAACCCTCAACCCTTAAAATTTGATCCCTGAACCCTCAAACCTTAAACCATAATCCCTCAACTCTTATAACCTCTACCCTATAACCTATTAATCCCTCATTCCTAAACCGTAAACCCTTAAACCCTAACCCATAAACCCTCTACCCTCTATCGCCAATCCTCTACCCTCTACCCTCAACTCTAATCCCCCAACCCTTAAACCCACGTAGTAAACTCTCTACCCTAATCCTTCAACCCTCTTGACCCTTAAACCCTCAACCCTTAAACCCTTAAACACTCAACCCTAAAACCTCGACCCTCAACCCTAACCCCTTAAACCCTAAAGTGTTGAACCCTTTACCCTCTACCCTCTAACCTCTACCCTCAACCCAATACTCTCTACCCTAAACCCTAATCCCTCAACCCTTAATCTCTCAACCCCTATAACCTCTACCCTATATATTGGACCCTCCACCCTAATCCCTCGACTCTATACCTTAAACCCTCAATTTTAAACCCTCAATATTCAACCTTCAACCCTTAAACCCTCTACCCTTTACCCTATACATTAAACACTCAACCCTCAATTCTCAACCCTCAACCCTCAATCCTTAGACCCTAAACCCTCTACCCTCAACCAAGTAAACCCTCAACCCTTAACCCTAAACCCTTAACCCCAAACCCTTCAACCCTAAATGATTAAACCTTAAACCTTAAACCTTCTACCCTATACCCTCAACCAAATACCCTCTACCATCAAACCTTTTCCCTCAACCCTCAAACCTTAAACCCTAATACCCTAGAAACCATCAGCCCTATAGTTCCTCCAACCTAATCCCTAAACCCTATACCCTCAACCCATATCAATTTCTCTCTATCTATACATCTCACCTCTCCCTCCTTCCCTCCCTCGCACCCTCTTTAATTGTCTCTATCTACCATCTCCCTCTTTCTGCGTACCTCTTGTTCAATCAATCCCTACCATCCTCTCTCACTCCCTCTATCCATCTCTCTTTATGTCCCTCCCACTCCATCCCACTCTCTCCCACTACCTCTCTCTCCCTCTCTCTCATGTCTCTTCCTCCCACCCCCTCTGTCTAAGGTCTCTCCCTCTGGCAACCTACCTAGGTAGCTCTCTCTTTTTCTCTCTCCCCTCTCTCTATCTATCCCTCCAACCCTACCTAGATAATTCCCTCTCACTCCACCCCCCTCTTTCTCTACCTCTATCATGTCACTCCCTCTCACACCCTCTCCCTCTCTCAAGTCTCTCAATCACACTCCCTCTCTCTCTCACTCCCTCTCTCTCACACTCCATCTCTCTTACACTCACTCTCTCTCACACTCCCTCTCACTCCTTATCTCTCAAGTCTCTCCCTCTCACCCCCCTCACACTCTCAAATCTCTTGCTTTTGCACCCTACCTACATAACTCTCTCTTTGTCTTTGTCTCTCTCTCTCCCTCTCCCTCAATTCTCTCTTTATTTGTGTAAAGGGAAAAATCTTATCTATTTGTTGGTGCAAGAGGTCATGTCCTCTGAAGCCGCCCCACATATACACATGGTTCTGTTGTAGAGATGAAAAGTATGCCATGGGAGATTCATGGGTACTGATGTTTGGCTGACCCAAGAATCGAGTGCACTATAAGGGGGAGCCTATGTGGTCAAGCATCTAATCATCTGCACTGAATATTTGTAGGTGGATTTATCCAAGTGGGAACCCAACAAATACTATCTTTTCAAATTAGGGTTGTACATGTGCTTGGAATCAAAACACTTTGCTTGGATCCAAAACATTAAAAAAAAAACATTCAAAGAGAACTTCAGAGTTTCAAACCCTTTGGAAGAAAAAATACCTTGGAGGTGTCCACATGTTACTACTTGTCCCTAGGGGTTCTGATCCCTAGAAAACCTCTAAAATTTCAGACATATCAATTTGTTTCTCCCAAATTCAACAATAGGTAAGCTCTGCCCTAATTTCCTTGATTTCCAAATAATATAGTTTGTGGGATGAAAGAAAATTAGCACATTGGACATTTAGTTTGAAAAACTAAGCAAGAAGTGTTTGTGGTAAAAAATCAATTAATTAATCAAGATTAACTCAATTGGACCCCACACATGTACTTTAAATCTTCTATCTTATGGTTTTCCATCCGAACGTTGGTCTTTTGGTTTGAAATACTTTTAGGAAAAACCATGTTCTTCATTATCTTGGTCTTGTAAACAAGTTCCTATTAGGTTCGTTTAGGATCAAATCAAACACTTCATCCATGCAAATATTTATCAAAATCCCATTTCACCTACAACTTTTGGAACCTTGGGAAACATCACTTATGGTAGACTTTTAGGAAAAATCAACATCATCTTGTTTGACTTAACACACTTAGTCAAATTATCAATCCTCTTGAGCAAATTTACCTCTAGAATAACACAACTTCCTAGGGTTTACAAGTTCATCATAAAAAATCACCTTGTTTGGCTTAACACAGCTAGCCAAATTATCATCTTGTGTACATGTTTTCTTTAGGATAACACAACCTCCTAGATTTTACAAGTGAATTATCACTTTGTTTGAATAAACACACTTAGTCAAACTATCATCAATCAAAATAAAATCAAAACAATTCCTAAATTCTAGCATTGATCCAAAGTTCCTAAAATTTTAAACACCCATATCATTCACCCCTTTCATCCTTCATCTCATCATTGGTCCTAAACACCTTAGAGATTAAATTTTGCAACAAGGTCAAAACACAAGAGGAACATGGAATATAAACTTGATTCATACATCATGAGTAATCCAAGTCAACCAAACTATCCAAGCCTTACAATGCCAATTGATTTTCAAAACTTGCATTTGTACAATTCATACATGGGATCATTATCTCCTACAAACATCAATGGTACAACAAATTTGAGTTTTCCCAATCTAAAATTTGGACCACCTTTCCCTATGATAGATTTAAATCAAAATCCCAACTTAAAAATCTATCAACCAAACAATCTAGGCATGAGCCTTCCCCCTTTACCAACCGTCAATCAACCAAATCTGAGTTACACCCCTTTCATAAGTAAAAGCATCATATCAAATCCTCCAGTTGTGCCATTCACATCACAATAAAAAATGGAAATCATCCAAGCAACACCAACAATCAACACCATTCCCAATCCACCACCACCATCGCCAAAACACCACATGAAAAATTAATTCTCCATTGTGTTGCAAGCCGCTCGACAAGCTACCCACCAAAAGGCACTCCCAAACCAACTAGCTGCTGCACAAGTTGTGCAAGCAGCTCAAGTAGCCCAACAAGAACAAGCTCAAGCTCAAGCCCAACACCAGGCTCAATAGGCACAAGCACAATTCTGAGCACTATTATGTGCAATCCATGAACAAGTACATCAACAAGTAGAACAAAAAGGAGCCCAACAAAAAAGCTTTGTTGGCGCAACAACAACTAGACCAATAACAAGCTTTGTTTGCACAATAGAAGCAAGACCAAAAAAAAGATTTGTTGGAACAAAAACAACAATACGACCAACAACAAGCATCGTTGGCTCAACATAAAATGCAGGCATTAATCGCTCAACAAATTTTGCAACAAACTCCCACCATAGTTGTTGAAAATAATAATCAAGATCTATCCATCGATGAACATCTTGAATATGTTTCCACCTCATCTGATGATCAAATCAACATACATCAAGAACCATTTTTTATTCATGATCAAGACCCCTCCTACAAATATCTATTTCAAGGAGTGTTGATGTTATTTGATCCTATTGACATAAACCAAGATCCTTCCACCAATGATCCTATTGACAATGTCTCTACATCACCTAATGAGTTAGAGGACATATCTCAAGAATTTATTCCAAAGCATGATCAACATCTATCACCAAGATCTAGCAATGTTCCTTCCCAAGATATATTGACATCCTTTGACCTCATGGTTATAGCTATTGAATGAATCCCTAACTCACCATTTGATCCAAGTCCTCCCAAAGATCAAAAGGATATTAAGCCAATTTCCATGCCTAAAAACAATGTCCAAGAACCCACTATAAGCAATCCATCCTTTGAAATCGATCCATGTCAAGAACTTGATCCAAAGCATGTCAAAATAAATTTTGAAATTAATCAGGATCAAGAATTTGTATCTCCGAGATACTATAATGATCTAATGGGCACTCTCCTATCTATACAAGATATCACAAATGATGATCATATCCATATAGCACATACTCCTCCATCTACCCATTATATTCTTTCTTCGAATGGACACGCAGATAATCTTCATTCAAAACAAGAGTCTCATACTCTTGACATCATTACCAAGGAACAAGAGTCTCCTACTCTTACATTTGTACACATGAACAAGATATGGAAATAATTGGAGACATAGCGAAAACAAATTATGAAGAAGGCTCCTACAAAAGTTGTGAATTTGAAACATCTTGTGAAATAAATTGAGGAAGAGTTTTATGAGGACAATGAATCATCAACACCTCTTAAAGAAGCATTACAATCTGATATCTCACAAGATCAAGCTAAATATATAAATTAGGAATTCATCCCACATATGGAGGATCCTATCACTTATAAAGTTGGATCACTTACCTTTCTTAGGGAAAGCTATCTCATCAATAAAGAAGCTACCACTTTTGAAAATCCACCACAAAGAAGAGAAGGATTAGCACCTTGTTTCCAAGGTAAATCATATCCTATTACAAATAATTTTTTTGAGCAGATGAATTATTAAGGCAAAGGATTAGGTCTGCATGAACAAGGTATCCTAGAACCAGTGCAGATTATTGGCAATCCCAAGCATCAAGGCCTTGGTTATTCAGAAATCAAGGGATATGAACATATTAGTGATACTTCCACAAAAATGGGGGCAACTTCATCTCAAGCAAATGTCAACATATGGAGCACAATGAATCCTTATGGTGAAACCAATGTCAATACTACAACCTATCATATCACGAATCTCCATCCACCCATCACCCCATCCATGAATTGGGACCAACATCAAGAGAAAGACTTGAATCCAATCATGAAGAACATTATCAAAGCAAAAGAAGCTAATAATGAAGGACAAATCAAATACATATGGATACCAAAGAATACAAAGAAAAATTATCCCTATCAAACTCCATTAGTCAAAGAAACTATGGGGCAAAATAAAAAAGGGAAAAGTATCCATCAAAGATTTCCACAGAGGAAAAATCAAACTTCTCAAGTGACGTACAAGGTATATCAAGAAGTTGGTCCTAATTCCACACATACTTCCATTTGCACCTATTATTTCTCATCTTCCCAAGTTTGGAGAGTCAAAGGTTCCAAACTATCAACCAATCCATCTTTTAATCCTAAACACACTCCACCATCCTTGCCTCCATGCATAATATCAAATTATCACATTGATCATGTGTTGGCAATGAACCTTCATCATAAGGATTTAGAAGGCACTCTATCACGATATGTGCACAAAGATAAAGTTAACTCCGACATCAACAAAGCAAATCAGGGATCTCAATGGTTGCTTTCAAGTGCACGTATCTTGGCAAAGCAGCTTCTTCAAGTAGGATATCGATGGCACATTATGATAAAAGCATCTACATCAGCACCAGTAGGTGGTTCAACATCAGCTTAATAATCTCTCAAAAAAAAATCTGAAAAATCCAAAACAAAAAATTAGAAAAAGGATTGACAAACAGTAAAGAGAAAAACCATCCTCTAGCGAAAACCACTTCGGTGGCGCTTAGGAAAAGTACCATGATAAAAACCCGGCAAAGAGGCCTCATGTGTAGAATCGAGCATCTATGTGCATCATTTTAGGAGAAATAATCTTATCACATACATAATAAAACTAGCATTCCATCCATATCATCCATTCATCCACAGACCATTTATCCAACCCACTACCATCTATCTACCTTCTCTTGATTTTGATAAAGTTTGGCGCACACTTTATACTTGCTCATGGTAAACATCTTGACATGGTTCATTTTCATCGATCCCATCCTACCCAATGGTACCTAAGCCTTGAAGCATTATCCAAATGAAAATCCTATGTTCAAACACCTTGTCTTATCACAAGATAATCCTTGGAATCCTTTGCATGCTTGCCTTATCTATCTACACATCTATCCAAGAATCTACCCATGGTCATTCAAACATTGCTAGACACTGGGGGCAAATATTTACATCTTGCTTCAAGAATAAATTTTGATATATATCCTCTAGCCTATGTGGTGATCCGAACATTTGCAAACGTGAAATCAAATTGGTCAAAGCATTTGTGAGCATAAATCCAAATCCCTAGCCCATGGCATATTTTGATAGCAAGACGATGTTCCTTATCAAGCTTTATATTTCATCAAACATCAATCCAATCAATCCATATCAGTTGCATCTAATGTGTACTTCAGCGTCACATCAAATCATTAAAACAATTTTGTTCTGAAAGTAAGCTTCATCAATCTTGATCAATAGAATCCAATCAATTATCACCTCATTTGACTTAACACACTTAGTCAAACTATCATATTGTGCACGATTTTACTCTAGGATAACACAACTTCCTTGGGTATACAAGTTCATTATCATCTTTGTTTGGCTTAACATACTTAGCCAAATTATCCAATCCATCATCAACTTGTTTGACTTAACACACTTAGTCAAGACATCCTCTTCTGTACAAGTTTACTCTAGGATAACACAACTTCCTAGAGTTTACAAGTGTATTATCACTTTTGTTTGACTTAACACACTTAGTCAAACTATCAATCCATCAATATGATCAATCAACCTTAGCTTGGTTTTCAACAAAATCCCAAAACAGAGCACCGATATCGTCATCACATATCATATCCAAATTGTCAAAATCATGTGAACAATCAAAAAACATTTAGAAAATAAAAAATAAAAAAACATTCAAAATTCTATCAAAAAAAAATTCAAAAAGTTTGAAAAATAAAAAAAAGCAGAGTGATCGTCTGAACTACGTCATCTCTGAGCTTGAACGTAGGCAAGGTTGATCTTTGATCATCGACCGAGACATCTTAGGTCAGTCCTTAGACATCCGTCGCAATAAAATGGCAATCCATTTGCTCATCCATGTCATCAGCAGTCAAGTCAATTTTCATTTGAACTACGTCATCTCTAAGATTAAACATAGGCAAGGCCATCTTTAATCGGCCCCCAAGACACAAAACCAAAAAAACATTGAAAAAACTAAAAATCAAAACAACCTTAAAAACATTTCAAAAATTATCAAAAACATCCAAATATCTGAAAAATCCAAAATGGTGCACCCATTTCATTTCGCTTTCACCCATGATTTGTCATCACTCATAATAAATTCAATCATTTCCTTCACCCTTTGGTGAGTCAGTCAGAAGCAAGTTTAGTAGGTTCCAAAGTGAGCACCTAATCATCAGATTCTTAAGCCTAAGTCAGTAAGCAAGCAAGTTGATCAACTCAGAGTATCAATAGCTTATCACCCAAATCAGTCTCACCAAAACCCTGATCACTACATGTCCTAGGATGAATCATTCCCACGATGGATATAAGCATTAGGTAACCACAATAGTTTAGGCTTGGCTAGCGGTACAAAGAACATTAGCTTGTTTTTTAACTTTGTCTTGGTCTATTTAGACTTATCTTGTTTTGTGCTCATTCCAAGGACCTCTCGATGATGTCTAAACAAAAATATTTAGAGAGCAAGGAATGGGGCAATGATCATTAAATTTTTGTTTGCTGTGCTTGTTGGATGTTCTTGTAAAATAACTTGGCAAATACTTGCTTTGTTGGGTCTATCTGAGCAAGGTTTTTGTATGTCAAGTGTGAACAAAAGCACTCCTATCTGATTTTCAAGTCAAATTCCATCACACTAGGCGCAACAACATCTTGGTTCTTAATACCTCGACGCATCCCACCTATGTGTGTTATCAAACATAAGGAAATTTATGCTCTTTATCTCTCCCATCCCTAGATAAGCAAACATCATGATCGTTCATCATCATTTCTAATAAATTTTTCTTGTTGGACTTCTACATTTTTCTTGGATTCAAGGGTTGATCCCTCTCATTCTTCTATTCTCTTTCACACTAACAATGCATCCATCCCGCATCCGCACTCTCATTTTTAATAATCATGTCATATCGTCATACGACAACATCATCCATCACATTCGTCTCATTTTCATAATCATTTAAGTTGTTTAGGATATATGTTTTTTTTATTCTAAGCATCTTCCAAACATCTCATTTACATCATAATTATCATATAGTCTAACCATCCATACATCCATTTTGAACCTCTTTGTCATGAGATTGACCTCAAATCAAATATTTTTGCTCAATCTCTCAAGGGGGCAATGTACTAACGCACTTCTTTTTGCCGAGGCATCTAGAAAATCAGATTTTTTTTAATTTTGATATCAGCGACATCATTCTTTGAACCAATGCAACAAGTACATTGCTTCAAAGAGGGGCAAAATGTAGAAACGTAAAATAGACATCATACATCTCACTCTAACTAACATCAAATTCTCCTATTAATCAGTTAAAACAATTTATTGATTAATTCCCTAAGCTTCATCATAATTAATTAAATAAATCAAATTATTTCATTAGGTCCTTAAGTTCTTCTCATTTGATTCAATAAATAAAAATTATTTAATCAAATATCAAACTCCTAAAATCCTCCAAGTTAATTAATTTGGATTAAATAACCTCTAATAATAATCACCCATTCTCCAGCTTTTCACTCAACTTGAGTCAAATCTAAACTCTCAACTAACCCACCCACTTGCACCAATAAATAATTTCTTTGATTTATTAATTCTTCTAATTACTTTCAAAAGGGCATCAAGATGGAATATTCTGTCAATTTGAATCTTCCCTCAAAATGACTTGTCCCTTCCAAAAAAACATTAAATTCTCTTGCACAAGTCAAACTTGGCATTTAATGCACCTTTCATCCCCCCTAAACATTTCATTTCAACAAAATTCAAATTTGAAATTAGCACATTGGCCAAAACTTGCACATTGCTCATCCTCTCAAATCTTGACAAGCGGCATCTTATCATTAGCTCATGAATGATCCCACATTCATCCAAAATCACGCAATCCTTCAACCTTGAATCTATAAAAGAGAGGCTTTTCAACAACACAATTTGAGGACAACTCTTTTCCATGCAAAGTTACTCTCTATATGTGAGAACTAATTTTTCTCTTCATCATTTTATCATCTTGGCAATCTTGCTTATCAGGGGGTGGGAAAGGGCTTTATTTCCACATTTCAAGAGGCACCACTCCCACTATGGGATAGGTTTGAACATACTTGCAATGAGTCTCTTTGGTATTTTAGTATTTTATTTGCATTATTTAGTATGGTTCAATATCTCATAAGGATGTTGTGATTTGCTAACAATGTTAATCTATGTTAAATATTTAAGCATCTGTAGATTTCAGTATCTACACTTTTTACTAGCCAATAAGACAACCCCACAACTTCTTTTCACAACCAGATCAAAAGGAATTGTAATCACATTTTATAGAGTTATATATTCCTTTTTTTTTTCAAGATTGTAATGTAACTACAGTGACTATATAGAGGAAGATTTCCTAAATTAGTCATTGTACAACTACTCCCTCAATTGGCACCACACCCCAATATAAACTGGATCCTATGCAACTTTAAAACTTAAACAAACTCCAACCAACATCAATATAAAATTTTTAATGACAAATATTCTTATACAAACCAATGTGTGCCAATTAATGTCAGTAAACAATGCAATAACTAACTTAAATAGTAGTGGTAGCTTGCATCACAAGGAACGCAATGTAACTATCATGTGATTCCCTGATTAAGAATTTTTTTCTTTATGTCTTATTACACTATTTTGTCTTTTTTTTTAAGATTTTGATTTGGTTTGTTGTCTTGTGATTTAATTGATATTTCTACATAGATCAACAAAACCTTATTACTGACTGTTCAGATCAAAATTTTGTAGTGGAATCCATTTTGATATCTTATCTCCAGTAGATGTGACGACCTTGAGAATAAGCATTAATAATTTTTAGTGGGCCTCTCCTTGTACACCATAAATGCTAAACTCATCAGTGTTGTACAAATCTTGGAAACTTCAAAACAATCAAAATATGGTACTGCTAAAAGACTGCTTATGCTACCTGCTCTAAAGTCAAGATATGCACAATAGTCATTAATTGTTCTAGGAACTAAAAACAAAAAAAAGTGTTGGATCTAGCCAGGCAACATATCCCTCCAACAAGTTTCATGCAAAATAAAAGCTTCTAATAAATGTATGAAGATCGGTTCACCTAAATTTAACAAAAAACTACAGAGAACTTATGAAAGGGGAGAAGGGTAGACACCATATTATATAGTTGATGGTGACGAGCAAGAGCAACCACATATTTAATACTCACATTCACATCACGTCACCCACAATACATCCCTATTTCTATCGGGTTTAATGACGAACAAAGCCCATTGTTTGATGCCCAAAGATTAATATGCCAAAAAATATAAATATGGAATAGAGGAATCAAAGAAGACAATAAGAGAAGTGAATAAATGGTCTTTTAGACATTTTTAAGGAAATGCAACTAGCACCCAATAAACTCATTTTTTTGAGTCTCTTCAAAAAATCAATGCATAATAAACTGGCATGCATAGAGAAATCTGGTTTGATGTTATATGTGGAAATATTGTGGCAAACATCTATGCAAAAAAAGAAGAAAAGAATAAGTGACAATAATGTTAGTCTTTTTTAAAAGGCTTTAGAAATTTCCATGCAACATATTTGATAGGGAGGAATTAAAAAAATTGAACAAAATGGAGGATTAAGATTATGTCAAGAGCAAAAAATTGATAATGAACCCGACTGACACCCACCACATTTAGTAACAATAAAGGGCAAACAAAAACCATAATTCAATGAGTATTTACTACCTACTAGTGAACAATTGCCTCTAATCTTTTTCAGTGTGAGCTTATAAATTATTCTCCTATGATAAAGCCTATGAAATCAGAGCATCATTATTGAATAAAAGCATAATTTTAATTATTCGAGGAGCCAAAATGAAAACAATACACACTCCAAGTGGACAATACGAACTTGGTTAGATATTTTAATTCTGACCAAATAGCAGGCAGTCATATGTATGAAATAGAACATCAATAAGGTGATGTCTATCATAACATCAAAATTAATGAAAGAAAAGAAACATTAGATGTTAGTTAATCTTCAAATGAATGGAGTGGCAAAGCTATTATTATGATTCAATTCACTGGTGCAAAATTATCTACTTGAAAGATTTCTTCAAGAACCTAAAATAGGTTTATTGCAAAGACTTTTAGAAACTTTGTAGAAAATTAAATCAGCAAGTGCAAAACTAAATTCCATAATATAAACACAAATATTGCATTAATGTGAATGCAGATCTTGCACTAATTTAAATGCAAATCTTGCAAAGCATCCCTCCTTTTAACACCACATTTAAGCACCACAAATCTGTAAACAACTATAAAATCCAACTCCCATTAGAATGGTTAGTTCAAACTATTGCAAACATAATAGTGCTCCTATGATTTTCATGTTTGAATTAACAATTATCCAAATGGAAGTTAAGCATCCACAACTTAGTAGCTCAGGATAACTTTACACATTGAATATAAATCATCTATTCAAAAAAATTATGAGCTTAATTTCATCCACCACTGCTATCAAATATATCATTCACTAACAAACATATAAATGAAATACTAGTTTAACTTTACTCTAAATGTTGAAGGAGAAGATGTAAACCTTGCACACTATTTGAAAAAAAAAGTGGTTTTAAGAAAATCATGCACTAGAGCTTTTATTACGGAAATAGTCTTATCGCAACAATCTCATACTACTCACTCCACAAATTGAAAGTGAGAGAATGCAAGTTTATATAGAGTTCCCAAAGATGAATAAATGGCTCAGATTAAAATGAGCCAATGACCAAGATTGAAACAAATACCCACCAAACACAGAATAAGATGTTGTGACCTATTTCACACATCGCCCCATTGCAAATTGGGACCCACAAGTTTTGGTTTCACCCTCTGCATTGCTACTTTGGAGTTATGAATTTGAGTAAGTTTTTGAGAGTCAGTTTGGCCAAATTAAGAGTTTGAACCCATTTGTGTGCCTAAACATCATGGAAGGGCTTGAAAGGTTTGGAAGACAAGGTTCACCTATACTTTTGATCATTTCTAACACTTCCTATTTTTTAGGGATTCTGCTTTTTTGCTTTTTTGCTTTTTGGCATTTTTAGGCCATTCTAGATTTCCTATTTTTTAGGGATACGTTTTGCTTTTTTAAATTTTTAGAAAGTTTCTATTTTGGGAAAATTTTCTATTATGAGGTCCTACTAAGCATGAAGTCAACATGCCTCCATAAATTAATATGAAAATCAAGGTGAATGGTAAAAATGGAAAAAGTGGCTAAGTAAGGTATGAAGTGCGCCCATGAAGGAATAACTGAAGGAGGCATCAACTCCGCCCTTGCCTTTGGCAAGCCAAAGGCAAGCATTGGCAAGCCAGACATGAAGTCTGCCATGGCACAGGAATCTTCCAAGTCTACCCATGGCTTGAGGGAGGGTGAAGTACACCCTAGGAAGGAAAAGGTTAAAGTCCACCTTAGAAAAAAATGGAAAGAAGAGGGGCCAAGTCCGCCCAAGCCAAGTGAATGGTGAGACAAGGGGTGAAGTCTTCCCTTGGCACAAGGAAGCACAAAGTCCGCCCTTGGAAGGATAGGTGGATGGCCTAGTGTAAGGTCAAGTCCATGCTTTGACAAATAAAAGGCCAAGTCCACCCAAGACAAGGAAGTCTCCAAGTCCACCCTTGGAGAGGAAACCTTCAAGTGCGCCCAAGTCAAGAAGAAGACCAAGTCCGCCATGGAAAGAAGACTCTCCAAGTCTGCCATAAAGTGAAAGGTGAATGGAATAAGCAAGTTCCAAGTCCACCCTTGGACAAGGCAAGGCTAAAATGCACCAATGGCAAGGAAGGATAAGAAATTCACCCAACTTCAGAAGGTAAAATTTTCCCAAGGCATGGAAAAATGGAAGAATGCCTAGAGAGAGAAGAGATTAAGCTAGTATAAAATTCACTCCTCGACATGACAGAATGAAATTACAAAGCACAAAATGAAGAATGTCCATCAAGGAAAACATGAAGTCAGCCCCAACTCAACATGAAATAAATTCCCAAGGCATATAAAAAATTGCAAAATGGTAGAGGAATCTCCAAGTCTGCCCCATCCAGAAGGAGAGAGAAAATGAAGTTTTTGGCTAAGTATGAACATCCAAAGAAAACAAAAGTCCGCTCGGAGAGTTGAAAATTGGTAGACGAGTTATTAAACACATTTTGGCTAGGAAAATGATCAAAGAATTAAATAATTTTCCACGGACAGACAAATTTGGCCAAGTATCAATTTTAAATGGGTAGGAATTTTAATATTTAATATTTTTAATTATTTCTGACACTTAGGGAATTTTAATTAAAATATTTGAAGTATGGAGAAAACAAGAGATCACTCGGAAGAATATTGATTTTGTCTTAGGTAAAATTAGATTTTTCATGATTCGAGGATTAAATATATTGGAAAATCATTTTTAATGATAAATTTAATGTTTTTCAATAATTTTTCAACACTTGGGCGAATTTTTAAAGAAATCTGAAGATCTTGGACAGAGGTGGCGCCAAGAGAAAATTAGAAACTTGCCTTAACAGTTCTGAAAATAATTGGAAACTTGCTAAATGAGGAAGATAAAACGTTTCTAAAATTGAAACAATTGAAAGAAAAGAAAGCAGTTGCTATAGAAAATTGCACTTCTTAGCCATAAAATGAGTTTCAACAACTCATTCTTCACAATTTTGGTTGAGAAGAATTTTATTCTTTCAAATCTGCAAGAAGCAATTTATTGAGAGGAAAATACTGAGGGTAATGTTATTCTTTTTCAATGGAAGAAGTAATAAATTATTTCTTTGCTGAAAGTCGCACTTCTCAACAGATTGGCACATTTCCTTTGTCAATATTTTTAGAAGTTACAATTTGTTCGTAGCGAGAGGACATTCTTAGAGGTTTGGAAATTCATTGGCAATACTTTTCTACTCTTTTCTACTCTTCTAAATTCATTCCGGCACAAGATTTATCTATTACTTGGTGAATTTATTTACTTTCAACATGATTTTTCATAGAAAATTATATTTTAAGGCTGAAAGTATGAATTTACCAAGTAATATCCTGAAATAATCAGATTTTTGAAAGTTCTCGTATTAATGTTGGTTATTTTTGGACTTGCAGGTTAATGAACAACCAAGGAGAGTCATCCAGACAAGCGCAAATGAAGTTCACCAAGAAGGGGTCACAGTTGTAGTCCAAAATAAAGTCAAAATGGAAAAATATTACGGACACCAACCTTGGGCACATCGACCTCAAGGAGTTCAAATGAAGGATGTACGGATACGACGGATTCTTGCCGATGTCTACCTCCAGAAGAATGATGAGAAACAAAATTGTTCAAGTTGTCGGATTCCTATGTGCGATTGAGTGTGCTGAGCTGATGGTAGAGTGCACCCTCCACTATGACCCTCAAGAAAGGTGAATTATTATGCCTAACAGAAGGATACTGGCTCATCTCAAAGAATTAGCCATACAAGAAGCTTTTGGCATCCCTACATACAAGAAGACTACTTATAAAACCAAAGAGGATGCAAAGAGATTGTATGATGAAAAGCTCGACCTTTATGATGCCAACATTAACAAGTTATGGCTAGACAAATCGAGAGCATCAACCAAGAAGATGTCGAAGAAGCTGTTGCGCATAAACTTCAAGGAGGATTACAGGGATATTATTGTCCTACAAAACAAGATAGTTGGCAATCCTTTGGGAGCACCTTTCGAGAATTGGATGTATTATTTTATTGAGGAAATCATGGAGGGCATGAAAATGTTTAACTGGTCGTGCATGATAAGCAATAGTCTCCATGAGTAGTTGGTCAACCTAAAGAAGACCAAAACATTCTATATGAGTTCCTATGTCATCTATATGTTGGCTAGGATGTATAGTTATGCAGGCTTGATCTGAAAAGGAATAGTTGGTAATGGGAAAATGAGTCAAAGTCTTATGACTACTATCCATAGCTGTAGCTGAGTGAGAAGACCCCCTTCAGATGAGTGCACAATGCCTTCCTCATTTACATAATGAGGATAATTCAAGGAGGAACACACCAATGGCTAACTCATGAGGCCAAAAGTATGATAGGAAAATACAGATCTTGGTTCATCCAATATCCGAGGTATACATAGATCAAAATCTATGGATTTACTTGGAGTCCATAATGATTGCCTATCTTTCCTACAAAAAAGATGATACTGCTTGAAGTGTTGAGACACCTAGAGGAATATCAAAGCTTCCAGAGGATGAAGCAGACAGTGGCAGTCACTTTTCCCTTCTTTATAGGGAACATGTTGGAGACATGTCCATTAGCAGAGTTAGCTGAGAGCGCCGGGCTTGAAATACAACATTACCCCTTTTCCACCTATCAGTTTAGGGACAACTTCAACCCACATAATCACATTAATACTATGGATGGGAGAAGATATAGGCGTAGGGTTGAATTAGAAGACTTCTGGGTAGATGTTGCGGGTGAGTTCGAAGTCAGAAGAAGAATGTGGTCCAGACTGCCTATTAGCTTGATAAGGGGGACCGATGTTTGTCAAGTGTCTGATCGGTTGGAGGATGATGGAAGGTAGGTACAACCATGCTTTGATGAGATTTTTCCCCTACTTGCAGTCAGATGGTCAGAACCTGAACATACCGACTTGAACACCTTGATGAGACTAGTTATCAAGTAAACACAATGGTGGGTCAACCAACAGATCTAGGAACTAAGGCAGATGAAGGTGACACTGACCTCTAATAGGTTGAGCAAGGTGGAATCCTACTCTTCAAATGCAGAAGCATCCTAGGGCATAGACATGATAAAAGGAACTACTTCCAAAAAAGGAAGGAGATAGTTGTGGGCAAGGATTCGGTTTAGAAGCAAACAAGGGTAGAGCCTTCATGTTCTACGACATCTAGAAATATCAAGGAGATTCTTTCTATCACTTATTCTTCATTAGCTAACATTAGGGATCCTTCTACGATTCTCGAGGACAATGTGGAGCCTCAGCTAGAGGATGATGAACCACTATCTCCCATAATTACAAAAATACTGGGCTCTAATGATGATATGGCCGCCCAAAATGATGAATTTTAGGAGGGAATGATCTCAGCCCCTAGAGGGATTTTGGATGCTCCTGATGGAGAAGGTATGGTGGAAGAAGATGGCATAGAAAAAATCACAAATCCTGACTAGCTAAAAGAAAGGATGAAAATACAGGTGCCAGTAGAGGAACATGAAGAGGATGATACTGTGGACTTCTTGGCTAGACTTACACAAACTTCAGTCAAGAAGTCAACTAAGAATTTCTTAGCCATACAGAGGGATGAGGCCGAAAACCGAACCTTACATATTGCAATGCCGATAGTGGACAAGCCATAGGAAGACATAGCCCCACATGAGTACGCTATCACCACCATCAACTTGGGTCCAACCAAAAAGGGCCAGGAAGTTGAAGATTTGGACAATTCAATGTCCACCATCAAGTCGAGGTTGGCGAAGGAAGTGGCAAAGAGGAAAGAGTGCTAGTAGGAGATTGAGCACCTGAGGGAGTATATAAAAAATTTGATCAAGCCACTTGATCAAGATGACATGACAATTCCCCTTCTCCCGAACTCTTCATAGGAGATAGCAAAGGATATAGAAGAAGACAAGGTCACAGCTAGAGAAGCTAAAGAGTGGGTAGTAGTCAAAGGCACAAAGGCTGATGCATTCATGGAGAGGTTGACCTTGGTCTATGGTCAGGCCACTTCATTACTCTCTAGACTAGTCGCCCTGGAAAAAATGTGGGATGGCCTTCCGAATGTACAGGAAAGAATAATTCCTTGTCTTAGGATTCTGAAAGGGGTTCCAAAGTAGGAATTAATAGATGGAGGCATCATTGCAATAGGAGCAGCTTACGACTTCGACACCTGCTATTGGGATTTGACAACATGAGGAGAGGTATTGGAAAGAGAATAGGTTGATGGGATCAAAGAAGAAGAGAAGATTAGAGAAGTCTAGACGAAGGTTCTCAACATGGTTGTTGACATCCTAGACAAGGAAGTCATATGATAGAATGATTTGCAACTGAAGGCTTTGAAGGGTAAGTTACATGAAAGCTTCTTTGCCATCACTTGGCCTATCTTGAAGTAGAATTGGGCCAAAATGGAAAACTTCCTAAACATCTGTGAATATTTTGTGAAGGCTAAGCCAGAATGGGAGGACATCTTTGTCAAGTGTGCCAAAAGTGTGGATAGATTGCAATTCAAGATCGGGATGCTTCCACAAGTCACCATGGAAGAAGTTGCCTCAATCGTGTCTAGATTCAATGAACACATGACAACATGGGAGGATAGGGATGGATTCCCTTGAAAATAGCTCCAAGTGTGAACTCACCTTGTCAACTCTTAGTTCACTGATGTTATTTTGGGAAACCCTAATTAGGGTTTATTTGTTTCAAACTGAGCGATTTATTCATCTTTGGGAACTTTATATAAACTTGCATGCTCTCATTTTCAATTTATGAAGTGAGTAGTATAAGATTGTTGCGATAGTACTATTTCCATTTATAAAAGCTCTAGTGCATGATTTGCTTAGAACCACTTTTTTTTTTCAAATAGTGGGCATGGTTTACATCTCCTCCTTCAACATTTAGAGTAAAGTTAAACTAGTATTTCATTTATATGTTTGTTAGTGAATGATAGATTTGATAGCAGTGGTGGATGAAATTAAGCTCATAATTTTTTTGAATAGATGATTTGTATTCAATGTGTAAATGTAGCCTGAGCTACTAAGTTGTGGATGGTTAACTTCCATTTGGATAATTGTTAATTCAAACATGAAAATCATTATCACCTCCATTGAAGATTGCACCCGCTTTGGGTAAGCTCTCCTAAAGGAGGCAAAAAAAAGTGCAGTTATTCTAGTTTTATCTAGTCACTGTCATCTCCTGAGTTCTTAGGCATAGCTTAGACCTCTAAACTCTTATCTTTTTTTACAATTTTTTGGAAATTCTAAAATTGAGAAAACCCAAAAGGAAAGAGCCTTCAATGTCAAAACTATCTAAGTCCTTAGCTTGCAAATAAATTCTAACGTAAGTTCCCTTGTGATTACCAAAAAATTACAATGCCAACTGATCTTATCCATACATCAAGACCTGACAAAAGAAACCTTGGAATAACCATATGATCTTCTCACAATCTTAGCGTACGCGATGATTTTTCAAGAGAGGATAGAGTGTCTTTGGGCATTTCATTCTATGTTCGATGGGTATTTAAATGAACACCAATATAATTGGAACTAGAAGGAGGGTTGATTGCATATAATTGTTTGTAGGGTCAAAGGTAGTAGACATGATTAAGAATGGTGTTACCACATGAGTTCCCATTTGACGTGCCACTTGAACAACCAGGACAAGGACAAACAAATATCCTTGGCCTATTGCATTCAGTGGCATGGCAGATGCAAGTAGATAATGCCCAGTTCAGACAAACGAGCCGTGTCCTTGCTTGGGAAGAAGAGAAAGGAGAATTTATTGAAGGAGCTATTCAAAGGCACCTAATAAGGCAGAAGATCATTGCTTGAAACAAGATTTTGACTATATAAAACACGTGATCACCTCCAGATCATTGAAAAGATCAAGCTTCATCCGCAAGATGAAGAATGGTACTCCTGGGCAACCTTCCTCTTCCTGGCCAGGAACCTAATCTAGTGTTGCAACCTAACCTAGGATTGCACGATGAATAGGAGGACGTTATAACAAAATTATATAGTTTATCATGGAAGTTCAAATGGAATGCCCTTGATTGGATGCGTATGCACTTTATTCTTGAGGACGAAGAAGAAATAACCCGACGGATCAAATTTTGCTTTCACCAAGACTTGCTCATCCAAATATTCAAAGCTCTTCAATGGAAGCTAACAAATCGCCCAACCCTAGAAGCAGCTCCGACACCACCTCGACAAGCATAAGGGAGGATACACTTGATCACATCAACTCTTTTTCTCCTAATAGATTCTAGAGGATTACTAGGTCAACCTCGAATTCATTTAAGGAATTTGTGGAGCTATCGCCTTTTAGATAGAGGAGAAGAACCGAGGAAATTCAGGAAGGAATGTCCAATGGAGTTAATTTTGGCGGAGGAACATCAAATGAGGAGGACCTTTTGGCTCATCACCAAGCGCTCCAGTTTTAGGATTCATCCCTGTCTAACCTGTCTAGCCAACACCACCGATCCAACCCATTCCAACAAACCAACTTAATGTGTGAATGGCATGGCATCCAGCTAACGCGTCTCCCATGGCGTTCTCCATCTACCATGATATGCCCAAAAATCCAGAACATTTTTATTGCAAGTTTCATAGCAGCAACTTAAGGCACACAACAGACGAGCACATCAAATTTTTTGAAGACCTCCTTCAAAATAGGGACATCCAAGAGGAAGATGTTGCATGCCAGTTTTTTCCCTACACCTTCGATGACCAAGCATCTTACTGGTACATTCATTTACTGACTAACTCTATTACCACTTGGCAGGGGATGAAGGCGACATTCTTGGAGAAATTAAGAGTGCCAATTTTAGCAACTGATCTATATAGACAATTCATGGAGGTGAAGAGATAGGAGCACAAGCCCATCAACACATTCAATGATAGATTTCAAAGGGAATACAAAATATTGAGAGATCCTTACCACTTGGACAATGTTGCGGCATTACCCATCTACTATGAGGCTTTTGATCATCTAACATCCATGTTCATAAACTCCAAAACTCTATCCCCTACAAACTTGGAGGAATTATATGTTGCAACGATGATAGCAAGCAATGGTCTTGGAGTGGGTATTCCCTAGGGTCCGCTCCATTACTTCGGGAATTCAACTTCCCAAAATCAGGTACAAGACACTAATTTTGCACTAGCTCACCAGACACCCATGATGAACTTGGCTCCTACCAGTAGCAATCAATTGGTTCTACACCCAGGAGCTCCAATGTCTCAAGCATCACTGTCACAACCATACTGATTGCCTATCTTTCCTACAAAAAAGATGATCCTACTTGAAGTGTTGAGACAACTAGAGGAATATCAGAGCTTCTAGAGGATGAAGCAGAAGGCAGAGGTCAATTATCCCTTCTTTATAGGGAACATGCTGGATACATGTCCATCAACGCAGGCAGTTAAGAGCACCAGGCTTGAAATACAACATTACCCCTTTGCCACCTATCAGTCTAGGGACAACTTCTACCCACATCATCACATTAATATTTTGGATGGGAGAAGATATAGGCATAGGGTCTAATTAGAAGACTTTTGGGCAGATGTTGTGGATGAGTTTGAAGTCAGATGGAGAATGTGGTCCAAACTGCTTGTTAGCATAATAAGGGTGACCAAGATTTGTTGAGTGCATGATCAGTAGGAGGATGATGGAAGGCAGGTACAACTGTGCTTTGATGATATTTTCCCCCTACTTGTGGTCAGATGGTCAGAACCTGAACATGTCGATTTGAACACCTTGATGAGACCAGTTGTCAAGTACACACAATGGTGGGTTGACCAATAGATCCAGGAACTAAGGCGGATGAAGGTGACATTGACCTATGATAGGTTGAGCGACGTGGAATCCTTCTCTTTAAATTCAGAAGAATCCCAGGGCATAGACATGA
This sequence comes from Sequoiadendron giganteum, assembly GCA_007115665.2. NCBI lineage: Eukaryota > Viridiplantae > Streptophyta > Pinopsida > Cupressales > Cupressaceae > Sequoiadendron > Sequoiadendron giganteum. The sequence continues at coordinate 46,809,458 of CM021101.1, forward strand.
TAGAAGCCACTACTTCTAGAAAAAGGAAGGAGATAGCTATTGGCAAGGAGCCGGTTCAGAAGAAAACAAGGGTAGAACCATCACATTTTGCCACATCTAGAAACATCAAGGAGATTCTGGCTACCACTGATGCTTCATTAACCAACATTAGGGATCCTTCTCCGACTCTCGAGGATAATTTGGAGCCTTAGTTGGACGATGATGAACCACCATCTCCCATAGGCACAAAAATATTGGGCTCTAATGATGATATGTGGGATGGCCTTCCGGATGTACATGAAAGAATAATTCCTTGCCTTAGGATTCTAAAAGGGGTTCCAAAGTAGGAATTGATAGATGGAGGCATCATTTCAGTAGGAGCATCTTACGACTTCCACACCCAGTATTGGGCTTTGACAGAATGAGGAGAGGTCTTTGAAAGAGCAAAGGTTGATGGGCTCAAAGAGAAAGAGCACATTAGAGAATTCCAAATTAAGGTCCTCAACATGGTTGATAACATCGTGGACAAGGAAGCCATACGAGAGAATGACTTGCAACTGGAGGCTTTGAAGGGTAAGGTACATGAAAGCTTCTTTGCCATCACTGGGCCTATCTTGAAGCAGAACTAGGCCAAAATGGCAAACTTCCTAAACATCCGAGAATCTTTTGTGAAGGCTGAGCCAAAATGGGAGGAAATATTTTCCAGGTGTGCCAAAAGTGTGGACGTATTGTAGTTTAGGATCGGGATGCTTCCACAAGTCACCATGGAAGAATTTTCCTCAATAATGTCTAGATTCATTGAACACATGATAACACAGGAGGATAGGGATGGATTCCCTTGAAAATAGCTCCAGGTGCCAACTCACCTTGTCAACTCTTAGTTCACTGATGTTATTTTGGGAAACCCTAATTAGGGTTTATTTGTTTCAATCTTGGCCATTGGCTCAATTTTAATCTGAGCCATTTATTCATCTTTGGGAACTCTATATAAACTTGCATGCTCTCATTTTCAATTTGTGAAGTGAGTAGTATGAGATTGTTGTGATAAGACTATTTCCATTAATAAAAGCTCTAGTGCATTATTTTCCTAGAACCACTTTTGTTTTCAAATAGTGTGCAAGGATTACATCTTCTCCTTCAAAATTTAGAGTAAAGTTAAACTAGTATTTCATTTATATGTTTGTTAGTGAATGATAAATTTGATAGAAGTGGTGGATGAAATTAAGCTCATAATTTTCTTGAATAGATGATTTGTATTCAATGTGTAAAGTTAGCCTGAGCTACTAAGTTGTGGATGCTTACCTTCCGTTTGGATAATTGTTAATTCAAACATGAAAATCATTATCACATCCATTGAAGATTGCACCCGCTTTGCGTAAGTTGTTCTAAAGGAGGTGGAACAAAGTGCGGTTATTCCAATTTTATCTAGTCAATGTCGTATCTTGAGTTCTTAGGCATAGCTTAGACCTCTAAACCCTTATCTTTTTAAATATTTTTTTGGAAATTCTAAAATTGAGAAAACCCAAAAGGAGAGAGCCTTCAATCTCAAAACTGTCTAAGTCCTTAGCTTGCAAATAAATTCTAAAGTAATTCCCCTTGTGATTACCAAAAAATCACAATTCCCACTGATCTTATCCAAACGCCAAGACCTGACAAAAGAAACCTTGGAATCGCCATATGATCTTCTCGTAATCTTAGCATACGTGGTGATTTTTCAAGAGAGGATAGAGTGTCTTTGGGAATTTTATTCTATGTTCACTGGGTATTAAAATGCACACCAAGATGTTGTGACCTATTTCACACATCGCCCCATTGCAAATGGGGACCCACAAGTTTTGGTTCCGCCCTCTGCGTTGCCAGTTTGGAGTTCTGAATTTGAGTAAGTTTTTGAGAGTAAGTCTGGCCAAGTTAAGAGTTTGAATCCATTTGTGTGCCTAAACATCATGGAAGGGCTTGAAAGGTCTGGAAGACAAGGATCGCGTGTGATTTTGGTAATTTCTGACACTTCCTATTTTATAGGGATTCTATTTTTTTCTTTTTGTTTTTTTGTTTTTTGGCATTTTTGGTCAACCTCTCTAGGAATGCATTAGCCTTTATGCCTTTGAATACTACCCACCTTTTAGCCTCTTTGGTCATGACCATTTCTTCTTCTATATCATTCATTGTCTCCTGTGAAGAGTTTGGGAGAAGGGGAGTTCCCGTGTCATCTTGATCAAGTGGCTTCATCAAATGTTGTATATACTCCCTCAGGTGCTCAATCTCTTGTTGGAACTCTTTCCTCTTTTCCACTTCCTTTGCCAACCTCGACTTGATGGTGGACACTAAATTGTCCAAATCTTCAACTTCCTGGCCCTTCATGGTTGGACCCAAGTCGATGGTGATGACAACGTACTCATGTGGGGCTATGTCTTCCTTTGCCTTGTCCACGTTCGGCATTGCAATCTTTATGATTTGGTTGTCGGCCTCGTCCCCTTGTGTGGTTGAGAACTTCTTAGCCGACTTCTTGACTAAAGTTTGTGTAAGTCTGGCCAAGAAGTCTGCAGTATCATCGTCTTCATGTTCCTCTACTAGCACCTATATTTTCATCCTTTCTTTTAGCCAGTCTGAGATTGTGAGTTATTCTACGCCATCTTCTTTTGGCATACCTTCTTCATCAGGAGTGTCCAAAATTCCTCGAAGGGATGAGATCATTCCCTCCTGAAATTCATCATTTTTGGCACCCATATCATCATCATAACCTACTATTTTTGTGCCTGTGGGAGATGGTAGTTCATCATCGTCCAGCTGAGGCTCCACATTGTCCTCAAGAATCAGAGAAGGATCCCTAATGTTGGCTAATGAAGCACCAATGGTAGCCAAAATCTCCTTGATATTTTTGGATGTGGCAGAACGTGAAGGCTCTACCCTTGTTTGCTTCTGAAGTGGCTCGTTGTCCACAACTATTTCCTTCCTTTTTCTAGAAGTAGTGGCTTCCATCATGTCTACACCTTGGGATGCTTCTACATTCGAAGAGTAGGATTCTACCTCACTCAACCTATCATAGGTCAGTATCACCTTCATCCACCTTAGTTCCTGGATCTGCTAGTTGACCCACCATTGTGTGTACTTGATAATTGGTCTCATTAAGGTTTTCGAGTCAGCATGTCCAGGTTTTAACCATCTGACCACAGGTAGGGGAAAAATTTCATCAAAGAATAGTTGTACTTGCCTTCCATCATCCTCCAGCTAATCAAGCACTCGACAAATCTCGGTCGCCATTATCAAGCTAACAAGCAGTCTGGACCACATTCTTCATCTGACTTCCAACTCATCTATAGCGTCTGCTCAAAAGTCTTCTAATTCAAACCTATGCTTATATCTTCTCCCATCCACTATCTTAATGTGATGATGTGGGTCAAAATTGTCCCTAGATTGATAGGCGGCAAAGGGGTAATGTTGTATTTCAAGCCTGGCACTCTTAGCTACCTACGTTGATGGACATGTCTCCAACATGTTCCCTATAAAGAAGAGAAAAGTGGTTGTTGCCTTTTGCTTCATCCTCTGGAAGCTCTGATATTCCTCTAGCTATCTCAACACATGAAGAAGGATCATCTTGTTTGTAGGAAAGATAGGCAATTGGTATGGACTCCCAGTGAATCCCTGGATTCTGATATATGTATACCTCAGATACTGGATGAAATAAGATGCGTATTTTCCTATCAGACTTTTGACCTCATGAGTTAGTCATTGGTGTGTTCCTCTTTGAAGTATCCTCGTTATGTACATGAGGAAGGCATCGTGCGCTCATCTAAAGTGGGTCTTCTCACTCAACTACAGTTGTGGATAACAATCCTAAGACTTCAGCTCATTTTCTCCATTACCAACTATGCCTTTGCAGATCAAGCCTGCATACCTGTACGTCCTAGCCAACATATAGATGACGTAGGAGCTCATATAGAATGTTTTGGTCTTCTCTAGGTTGACCAGCTGCTCGTGGAGACTGTTGCTTATCATGCACGACCAGTTGAACATTTTCACATCCTCCATGATTTTCTCAATAAAATAATACATACAAGTCTTGAACGGTGCTCCTAAAGGATTGCCAACTATCTTGTTCAGCAAGACAATAATATCCCCGTAATCCTCCTTTAAGTCTCTGCACAACAGCTTCTTTGACATCTTTTTGGTTGACCCTCTCGATTTTTCCAGCCATGACTTGTTAATGTTGGCAGCATACAGGTCAATCTTTTAACCATACAATCTCTTCACATCCTCTTTGGTTTTATAAGTAGTCTTGTGGTATGTAGGGATTCCAAAAGCTTCTTGTATGGCTAATTCTCTGAGATGAGCCAGTATCCTTCTGTCAGGAGCAATAATTCAGCTTTCTTGAGGGTCATAGTGGAGGGCACACTCTACCATTAGCTCAACACACTCAATCATAGGTGGGAATCCAACAGCTTGAACAATTCCATTTCTCATCATTCTTTTGGTGGTAGACATCGACAAGAATGTGTTGTGTGCGTACATCCTTCGTTTGAACTTGTTGAGGTCGATGTGCCCAAGGTTGGTGTGCATAATATTTTTCCATTTTGACATTATTTTGGACTCCGGCTATGACCCCTTGCTAGCAAAATTAATTTTCTCTTCTCTGGATGGCTCTCCTTGGTTGGTCATTAACCTACAAGTCCAAAAATAACCAACTTTAATACAAGAACTTTCAAAAATATGGTTATTTCGGGATATTACTTGGTAAATTCGCACTTTCAGCCTTAAAATATATTTTTTTGTGAAAAAGCAAGCTGAAAGTAAACAAATTCGCCAAGTAATAGATAAATCTCATGCCAGAACGAATGTAGAAGAGTAGAAAAGAGTAGAAAAGTATTGCCAATGAATTTCCAAACCTCCGAGAATGTCCTCTGGCTACGAACAAATTGTAACTTCTGAAAATATTGACAAAGGAAATGCGCCAATCTGCTGAGAAGTGCAAATTTAAGAAAGAAATAGTTTATTAATTCTTCCACTGAAAAATAATAACATTACCCTCAATATTTTCCTCTTCAGAAATCGGTTCTTGCAGATTTGAAAGAATAAAATTCTTCTCAACTGAAATTTTTAGGAATGAGTTGCTGAAACTCATTTTATGGTTGAAGAGTGCAATTTTCTATAGCAACTGCTTTCTTTTCTTTTAGTTCTTTCACTTTTAGAAACATTTTTTATTCCTCATTTAGCAAGTTTCCAATTCTTTTCATAACCGTTAATGCAAGTTTCTAATTTTCTCTTGGCGCCACCTCTGTCAGAGATCTTCAGATTTCTTTTAAAATTTTCCCAAGTGCTGAAAAATTATTGAAAAACATTAAATTAATCATTAAAAATGATTTTTCAATACATTTAATCCTTGAATCATGGAAAATTTAATTTTCCCTAAGGCGAAATAATTATTCTTCCAAGTGATCTCTCGGTTTCTCCAGACTTTGAATATTTTAATTAAAATTCCCTAAGTGTTGGGAAATAATTAAAAATATTAAATATTAAAATTCCAACCCGTTAAAAATTGATACTTGGCCAAATTTATTTGTGTGTGGCAAATCATTTAACTCTCTAATCATTTGCCTAGCCAAAATGTGTTTAATAACTCGTCTACCAATTTTCAACTCTTTGGGCACACTTCTGGCTTCTTTGGACATTCATACTTAGCCAAAAATTTCATTTTCTCTCTCCTTTTGGGTGGGGCAGACTTGGAGATTCCTCTGCCATTTTGCAATTTTTTATATGCCTTAGGAATTTATTTCATGCCAAGTTGGGGTTGATTTCGTGTTTTTCTTGCTGGACATTCTTCATTCTGTGATTTGGAATTTCATTTTGTCATGTCGAGGAGTGAATTTTATACTAGCTTAATCTCTTCTCTCTCTAGGCATTCTTCCATTTTTCCATGCCTTGGGAAAATTTTACCTTCTGAAGTTGGGCGAATTTCTTATCCTTCCTTGCCATTGGCACATTTTAGCCTTGCCTTGTCCAAGGGCGGACTTGGCACTTGCTTATTCCATTCACCTTTCACTTTATGGAAGATTTGGAGAGTCTTCTTTCCATGGAAGACTTCTTCTTATTCTTGACTTGGGCGCACTTGAAGGTTTCCTCTCCAAGGGCAGACTTCAAGGCTTCCTTGTCTTGGGTGGACCTGGCCTTCTATTTATCCAAGGGTGGAATTGAACTTCCACTTAGCATTCCACCTATCCTTCCAAGGGCGGACTTTGTGCTTCCTTGTGCCAAGGGCGGACTTTACCCCTTGTCTCAGCATTCACTTGGCTTGGACGAACTTGGCCCCTCTTCTTTCCATTTTCTTCTAAGTTAGACTTCAATCTTTTCCTTACTAGGGTAGACTTCACCCTCCCTCAAGCCATGGGTGGACTTCGAAGCTTCCTATGACATGGAGGACTTCTTTCCTGGCTTGCTAGTGCTTACCTTTGGCTTGCCAAAGGGAAGCATGAACTTGATGCCTCCTTCAACCATTCCTTCATGGGCGCACTTCATACTTTACTTTGCCACTTTTTCCATTTTTACCATTCACCTTGATTTTCATATTAATTTCTAGAGGCGTGTTGACTTCATGCTCAGTAGGACCTCATAATAGAAACTTTTCCCAAAATAGAAACTTTCCAAAAATAGAAACTTTCTAAAAATAAAAATAAAAGCAAAAAGCATCCCTAAAAAATAGGAACTCCAGAATGGCCTAAAAATGCCAAAAAGAAAAAAAGAAAAAAGCAAAAAAGAAGAATCCCTAAAAAATAGGAAGTGTCAAAAATGACCAAAAGCACAGGCGATCCTCATCTTCCAGACCTTTGGAGCCCTTCCATGACGTTTAGGCACACAAACGGATTCAAAATCTTAACTTGGCCAGACTACCTCTCAAAAACTTACTCAAATTCAGAACTCCAAACTAGCAAGGCAGAGGGCGAAACCAAAACTTGGGGGTCCCCATTTGCAATGGGGCGATGTGTGAAATAGGTCACAACATCTGGCGACTCCACATTGGGAATGTTCCTGAACATTCCAAAGACAATACCCATTTAAAAACCCAACATCTTAAATTAATTCCAATTAACTCATCCCTTGGCTAAGAAAAGTACAAAACGGGAAAGGGAATCCTAAACTATATAAAGATTATTCTTCTGTTAGCTACGAGTGTGTGCATTGGCGTTCATGTCCTCATAAGAACACCAAGTCTCTTTCGTTCCATCATGGATTTTTATCATAACTGGTCTTAACTCCAAAAGCATCCTTGGATAGAGCCTCACTGCCAGCGAGCGTCCATAGCCCCGATGAGGTTATCTGATATAATCTCATGGAGATTGCTCTACTTCCAGCGGTTTATTTTTGTGTTTATTGATTGCACGCCTATAGAGATGTCTACACACCCATAGCCAAGTGGTTTGAATTTTTATCATTTTCTTTTCACTTGCTTTAATATTATTTTTCTTTCTCAAATTTTGTACACTTTGGCTTGTAAGTAGTGAAGCTCACATGGGCTTGAGCATTATAGTGGCATTGAAGTAAGACCTTAGTTATTTCCTTTTGTTGAAACCATGAATTGTCCTTAGAAACGATTGTGACTCAGAGAACTTATTAAATGTGTGAGATGTAGTAACTGCCAAATTCAAAATCAAGATATAATAGATGATTCCCCATTCAGTTAAGTACTAACCTTAACCTTAGGATATTTTAGAGACAACTAATCTTGGGACTTGAAGGCTTTCCATAAATATTTTTCCAAGGAATACTCAAAACATAACCGGGTGAGGTCAATCCAGCATGTGCATGTAAGCAATGCCACCTTTTCCCAAAATGGGAATCCCTCTTATTCAAACTAAACTAAACACACCAAATGAAAGAAAACTAAACCACAAAACAAAGCAAAGAAAACTGAACTAACCCAAGCCAAAATAGGAAAACAAACCAAAAGAAACTAATCAAACTATATACAACAAGTCCACTTAAGAATTCAAGGTCAAAAATAATGTTCCAAGAACTGCCTGTTGACTAGCAACGAGATATCCTCTCCAGTTAAAGTCTTCAACCTGAATATGTTTTCTCCCAAAATTTCAGCAACCTCGTATAGTCCTTTCCATAAATTATCAAACTTCTCGTGGTCACCCCTTCACTCATGTACTTTGTCCCAGTATAGGACTAAGTTAGAGATTCTGAATGACTTTATTGTTGCACACCTATCGAACCATCACTTAATGACTTCTTGATGCCTCAAAAAATTTTCCTGAGCATTATCTCTTTGTTCTTCCAGTAACAAAAGTTGTGACAAGCGGATCTAAACTCTGTCATCTAGGTCCAAGTACTCTTGTGTAAACCTCAGCATCGAAATCCTTAACTGAAAAGGTAACATGAGATCTTGCCAATAGACTAGGTGATATGGAGAGGTCCCCAATGGCTTCTTAGCTCGTGTCCTGTTTGCCCATAAGGTAAACCTAAGTTGAGAGTGCCAATCTCTCAGATTTTGATCCAACAATTTCTTAATCACAGTGAGCAAGTTCTTGTTTGTTGACTCTGCCAATCGATTACCCTGAGGGTAATAGTTCGAAGAAAATTTCAAAGTAACCCCATAGTCAAATGCCCAATTAGAGAACTTCAAAGAAGTGAACGCGGAACCATTGTCACATAACAAAGCCTTGGGGTAGCTGAATCTTGTGATGATATTTTCCTCCAAGAATTTGATTATTGCATTTGTTGTACAATTCTTCAGTGCTTGTGCTTCAGACCATCGGGTGCAATAATTAGTTGTCGTTAGAATGTATTTGTGTTGTGCCGGAGATGGCAGATTTATCATGCCAATAAAATCAAGACCCCACATTGTAAATGACTTCACTTCTATAATGGGTTATAATGGCATGGCATGATTCTTTTCACGAATCGTAGTGATCTAGCATGTGTGACAAGTTTTAACATGTTGGTAGGTATCTTTAAAAATGGAGGTCCAATAGTACCCTGCTCTAAGTATTTGAGAAGCAGTTTCCTGACTTCTGCCATGGCCTGTCTCGAACTTGGAGTGGAAATGCTCCATAATCCTCTTAGCTTCATCATTCCCAACACATATTAAGTAAATTCCTTCATGGTTCCTTCTATAGAGCATTGCCCCTTAAAGAATGAAATGTTGGCATTTTAGTCGGAAGGCTTGCTTTTGTGTGGAATTCATCTATGCAAGATACTTGTGGTTTATTAGATACACAGATATATCGTAGTACCATTCCTCTGGAGATGTGTCTATCACCACATAGGTTTTTTGCACTAAGCCAAGTCCTTCTATGGCCATTGTCTGAGTCAAGGCTTATCCTCAGACTAGCTTCATTGGTTGTACCTTAATGTCATATTCTTCGATAATGATGACCCACTTTCCTCTTCTTTCTCCAAGCTCATTTTGCAATAGGAGTGTTTTAACAGCCGTGTCTGGTACAATGGAAAAAACCTTACTCCTTAGAATATAATGTTTTAATTTCTTAATAACCTTTACCAAGGCATAGGCTTTTTTCTCCACACTAGGGTATCTTAATTCAGCATCTCGGAGGGGTGTACTCATAATTGCTATGGGATGTTCATCCCTTTCTTCTATCCTCTGAGTGAGTATCGCAACAGAGGAATGCTCCGATGTAAAGGAATATAAATAAAATGGCTTGGTATAGTCTAGACTAACCAGGATAGCGGCCTCAACTATAGCCTACTTGATCTCTTTGAAGGCCTCTTTTTCCAGTGTCGTCCATTCTATCTTAGCATTCTTCTTTAACATTTCATTCAAGGGTTTCACTATATTGGCAAAGCCAGTGATAAATTTTTGGACAAAGTTGATCTTCCCAAAGAAAGATCTTAATTCTTTCTAGCTAGTAGGCAAGTTAATTCTAGAAATTTCCTCAATGCATTGAGGATCAATTAGAATTCCTCTTTCCATGATCAAGTGACCCAACAATTTTCCTTCGGTAACCCCGAATATGCATTTCTTAGGATTTAAAGAGATCTCGCACCTTTGACATCTTTTGAATACTTTTCTCAGGTCTTCTATATGGTCTTCTCTCCTTTTTGAAAATACTGTTAGGTCATCCATATAGACAATTATACACTTCCCAATCAAATCTCTAAAGGTGATGTCCATGGCCCTCTAGAACATGGCTCCCACGTTGATCAACCCGAAGGGCATCCTTTTGTAAGTGAAAGTTCCCCATTTTGTGGTAAAGGCTATTTTAAATCTGTCTTCATATTCCACTAGCACATGGTTGTATCTAGAATATCAGTCTAAGAAAGACATCATTCACAACCCATTGACAACTTGCAAGACTTCATCTAGTGATGGCAATAGATAGTTGTCTTTTTTCGAGGCCCGATTCAGGTTCCAGAAGTTCACACAACCTTATCTCCCCATTTTTCTTTCGAATAGGAACCAGGTTGGTGACCCACATTGAGTGGCACACTGGGAATATAATTTCTGCTAAAAGTAACTTCCTGACCTCTTGATGGATGAGAGGTTCTAGTATTGGATTAACCGGCCTTTGGTGCTGCCTAAATGGTGTACTCTCAGGTTTGAGAGGAATAGTATGTGTAATGATAGATGTGTCATAAGTCCTTAGGTCTTCATAGCTCCAAGCTATGATATCCATAAATTCTCTCATATTCTAGATTATTCCAGCCTTCTTTATGGGGGTGCAAGATTTCCCTATGCATACATTTCTGACCTCCTCTTCAGTTCTCAAGTTTATCCTTTCATACTAATCACCTTCAATCCTCAAGCTTCTTACTTCTTGGATTTGATCTTGGTTGAATATCCATTCCAACTGTATCATTCCCCTTGGGATGATATTAGTATTTAAGTTTAGAATACCATCATCATCTAGTTCAGCTTCTTGTACTTCTTCCTCGTCAATGACTTGTGTAGAAAAGACATTCAAATTGGTTAGAAATTCATGGATGTGGTAATCATCCTTGAAGACCTAAAAATTTGTAACATTATCTAGGATGGATGGTATCGACGAAAGCTCCACCATGAACTAGCTTATGGTGTCCATGGCTAATGGCTCCAATGAACTGGCTGCCTGCGCCAAGGAATTTTCTACCTAATTATTTGATCAGTTCATGGATTGGATGTTGAAGGAATCGAAGCTCTCAATGAGATCCCATACTCTGTTGCAATAGTGGGCCAATCTCTTATCATGGAAAACATATTGCTTTCTCACTTTCCTGACTACTATTTCTAAATCTCCAAGAGCGTACAAATTTTTTTCTCCTTTCCTCAATGCTAGCAGTAGTCCATGAATCAATGGTTCATACTCTGCCACATTATTGTTGCAAGGGAACTCTAATGTGTGAGCGATGAGGTACGCCTCTCCTCTTGGACTGGTCAGTTCAAAGACAACTCCGACTCCTTTCTTGGAATGAGATCCATTGAACCTTAGGGTCCAAACTTGTTCCGGTTGTGGTAGATGCAGAGGATATGCTTCCGCATTTCCTTCTTGTTCGATCTCTTATATTAGGACTGATATAGAGACTTTTGTGTAACTAGTCTCTTCATTGTGTGAAGGACTTGGTGCCTGTGGAATACTTCTGTATACTTCTTCCACTGCTTTGTGACACATTAGACATACAAACTCAGAATGTGCAGTGTTGTGGATCCAACACCAATTCGGTAGCAATAAATCATGAATATGGAGGTGTTCGTGTAATTATGCCTTCAACTGAACACTCCTTAGGATGAAGTTTTAGAAACTTTCAAACATCCTATCGTCATTGTCTTGAATGTCTTGGTATTATTCCATGGGTATCTCGGTGGAATTGATCATCTTGTGGGTCGACGCATGCAACATTAATACTTCATTTACTTTAGGCCTGTAAGAACCCAAGTCAATCTCGAGAAACAAAATCTCATTGTTTTCTCCATACTCGGTGATCATCAGTTTTAGTCTTGGAGTACTGTTGATCTTGATCTGGTTAGGGACTCCCTTCCATGGTAGCCACATATGAGAGAAGTTTGTGGAGATATATCTATTTAATTTTCTCATCCAATCTCTACTCAGAGGCATGTTGTACCCATCTCGAATATCAACAACTGAGATGTCAGTACAACTCTATATTCTTGCGTTTGCTGCCAATTGCATGTGGATATTATTTAATTCTCCCATAATTGGGACTTCTATTTTGTCCAAATAGGTGACTTTCTTTTTATTTCTTGTAGGTACAAGTCCTAACCTTTGACAGATAGCTAGCGGCATTACGTTGCTTGAGGCACAAGAGTCTACTAAGTAGTTATGTAACATCTTGACAAATATTCGAATACATAATAGGAACAGAGCAGGCTCATCCTTTCCTTGGTAGAAGACTACCAAGTGTTTTTCTGGGCTAATAACATCTTGAATCTTTTCCTTCTACATTCCAAAGACATATTCTGGCTTCTTTGGAGTCCATGGCAATCTGCTAGCCAAAAATTCTTCTTGAAATATATTGGATTCCCTAAGGACTTCTTCTAGTGTTATGTCTCTCTGATTGGTGTTTGTTGAAGGGGGTTGTGTTTGTGCCCTGTTAAATACATTTCTTGATGCCTCCCATTCGATGATGTTTGTGTTGGTTGGAGCATTGAATACTCCTCTATTTGGCACATTTTGAGGAATATTCCTTGAGGCAATAACTTCGGTTAGACAACCCAATAGTGTTTCCTGAATTTTGAGAGTTCTCATTAGTTCAATTAGGGGTAGACTGACCTTTATCTTCTTGAACTCTTCCAATACATATGAGCTCAATCATTTCAACTCTTCTTGGGGGTGATATTTTGTCTGGGACTCTGTCTGCCCCACTTGAGGGTTTGTTGGTCGCCTTTGTTCTGTTTTTGGAACAACAACTTGTATTGTCCCATTAGATTTGATATTTTGATGACAATACTCTGGGGAGTCTCTCAGAGGGGGTGGCACATTAGCAGCACCGGGATTTGGCAGAGTCTAAAAATTATTTGGAGGAATAGATGAAGTTAGGGGTTCATTTTGGAAAACATTCCTCTGGTATACCCTTGGCAGGTTTCTAGATTTTTTTTGAAATTCTTGAACTTCTCTCATCCCTTCTACTAATACGCTATTGTGTAATGGCAGAAAACTATACCCATTGCTTGAGGTGGGCTGGTCGGCTGGAGTGTAAGTCTCCATTCCATCTTGATATTACAGGGCTTCTGCTAGACCATTTTATGATGCAGGAAAAAATTTTTGACTGGGGGAATATGGTGGGTATTCCTGGGATGGAAATCTCATGTTCTCAATTACAAGGGCTTGGTCGTATCTTGGTACGGGAACTAGCTCATTTTTGGTTACTGACAGATCCTCCACCTCTGAATTTCTTCTTTTGCTTATGAAATTATCTACCGCTACTTGGAATTCATGACAATGTAACTCAGAGTGTTGGTTTGTGTTGTGTAGTCAGCGTCAACCTGATAATGCTGCTTCGGCCAAGAATACTTTATCCACGGGACGGTTATCTATAGGTGGATTATCCAAGGGAGATGGCATGGTACCATTGCTTGGTCCTGTATTCCAAGTCTTCGTCTGGAAGCCTGAATTGTTATTTTGAAACCCTTGATTCTTTCCTTGGTAATTCTGGTTATCCCTTATATATCCGAAATGATTTTGACACTGGTGGTTCCCTTGTGGTGGTTGGTAACTCCTTTAAAAATTTTGCATTTGACTTGTCTGACCATTCAGATAGGTGACGTCGGTTGACAAATTTTTAACTTGATCAATTAAATCCTTCATTTCATCTCTCTCTTCTTGACTTCCAATAGATGTAGTCACATTCTAGAGGTATACTAGTTGTGATGGCAGTGCTTGAGACATTGGAGCTTTTGGGTGCAGAATCAATTGATTGCTACTGGTAGGAACTGAGTTCATCATGGGTGTTTGGTGAGCCAACGCACGATTGATGTATTGTACTTGATTTTGGGAAGCTAAATTCCCCAAGTAATGGAGTGGACCCTAGAGAATACCCACTTCGAGACCATTGCTTGCTATCACCACTGCAACGTATAATTCCTTGAAGTTGGTAGGGGCTAGAGTTTTAGACTTTACAAACATGGACATAAGATGATCTAAAGCCTCGTAGTAGATGGGTAATGTCGCTGAATTGTCCAATTGGTAAGGATCTCTCAATATTGTGTATGCCCTCTGAAATCTATCATTGAATGCACTGATGGGCTTGTGCTCTTGTCTCTTCACCTCCACAAATTGTCTATATAGATCAGTTGCAAAAATTGGCAATCTGAATTTCTTCGAGAATGCCGCCTTCATCCCCTGCCAAGTGGTAATGGAGTTTTCCGGTAAATGAATATACTAGTAAGATGCTTGGTCATTGAAGGTGTAGGGAAACAACTAGAATGCAACATATTCCTCTTGGATGTCCCTACTTTGAAGGAGGTCTTCAAAAAAATTTATGTGCTCGTCTGCCGTGTGGCTTAAGTCGCCACTATGAAACTTGGAACAAAAATGTTGCAGATTTTTGGGCATATCATGGTAGATGATGAACATCATGGGAGATGCATTAGTAGGACGCCACGCCATTAGAACATTTATTTGGTTTGCTGGGATGGGTTGGATTGGCTATGTCATCTAGACGGGTCGGACATGGATGACTCCTAAAACTAGAGTGCTTGGTGGTGAGCCAAAAAGGTCCTCCTCATTTGATGTTCACCAAAATTAAATCCACTAGATGTTCCTTCCTGAATTCCCTCAATTCTTCTCCTCTATCTGAAAGGTGATAGCTCCAAAAATTCCTTAAATGTATTCGGGGTTGACCTAGTAATCCTCTGGAATCTATTGGGAGAAAAAGAGTTGATGGCCAGGAAGAGGAAGGTTGCCCAGGAGTACCATTCTTCATCTTGCGGGTGAAGCCTGATCTTGTTAATGATCTCGAGGCGATCGCGTGTTCCATATAGTCAAAGGCTCATTTCAAGCAATTGATCTTTTGCCTTATTAGGTGCCTTTGAATAGCTCCTTTGATAAATTATCCTTTCTCTTCTTCCCAAGCAAGGACACGGCTCATTTGTTTGAACAAGGGTAGAGCCTTCACGTTCTACCACATCCAAAAACATCGAGGAGATTCTGGCTACCACTGAGGCTTCATTAGCCAACATTGGGGATCCTTCTCTGATTCTTGAGGACAATGTGGAGCCTCAGCTAGATGATGATGAACCACCGTCTCCCATAGGCACAAAAATACTAGGCTCTGATGATGATATGGGTGCCCAAAATGATGAATTTCAGGAGGGAATGATCTCATCCCTTTGAGGAATTTTGGACACTCCTGATGAACACGGTATGCCAAAAGAAGATGGTGTAGAATAACTCACAATCCCAGACTAGCTAAAAGAAAGGATGAAAATACAGGTGCTAGTAGAGGAACATGAAGATGATGATACTGCAGACTTCTTGGCCAGACTTACACAAACTTCAGTCAGGAAGTCGGCTAAGAAGTTATCAACCACACAGAGGGATGAGGCCGACAACCAAATTGTAAAGATTGCAATGCCGATAGTGGACAAGACAAAGGAAGACATAGCCCCACATGAGTACGTTGTCATCACCATCGGCTTGGGTCCAACCATGAAGGGCTAGGAAGTTGAAGATTTGGACAATTTAATGTCCACCACAAGTCGAGGTTGGCGAAGGAAGTGGAAAAGAGGAAAGAGTGCCCGTAGGAAATTGAGCACATGAGGGAGTATATACAACATTTGATCAAGCCACTTGATCAAGATGACACGGGAACTCCCCTTCTCCCAAACTTTTCATAGGAGACAATGAAGGATATAGAAGAAGAAATGGTCATGACTAGAAAGGCTAAAAGGTGGGTAGCAGTCAAAGGCATAGAGCCTGATGCATTCCTAGAGACGTTGACCAAAAATGCCAAAAATCTAAAACACAAAAAGAAAAAAAAAAAATCCCTAAAAAGTAGGAAGTGTCAGAAATGACCAAAAGCATAGGTGATCCTTGTCTTCCAGACATTTCAAGCCCTTCCATGATGTTTAGGCACACAAACAGATTCAAACTCTTAACTTGGCTAGAATTACTCTCAAAAACTTACTCAAATTCAGAACTCCAAACTGGCAACGCAGAGGGCGGAACCAAAACTTGTGGGGCCCCATTTGTAATGGGGAAATGTGTGAAATAGGTCACAACATCTTGGTGTGCATTTTAATACCCAATGAACATAGAATAAAATTCCCAAAGACACTCTATCCTCTCTTGAAAAATCATCGCGTATGCTAAGATTGTGAGAAGATCATATGGTGATTCCAAGGTTTCTTTTGTCAGGTCTTGGAATGTGGATAAGATCAGTGGGAATTGTGATTTTCTAGTAATCACAAGGGGACTTACGTTAGAATTTATTTGCAAGATAAGGACTTAGATGGTTTTGAGATTGAAGGCTCTCTCCTTTTGGGTTTTCTCAATTTTAGAATTTCCAAAAAAATGTTAAAAAAGATAAGGGTTTAGAGGTCTAAGCTATGCCTAAGAACTCAAGATACGACATTGAATAGATAAAACTAGAATAACCGCACTTTGTTTCACCTCCTTTAGAACAACTTACACAAAGTGGGTGTAATCTTCAATGGATGTGATAATGATTTTCATGTTTGAATTAACAATTATCCAAATGGAAGGTAAGCATCCACAACTCAGTAGCTCAGGCTAACTTTACACATTGAATAAAAATCATCTATTCAACAAAATTATGAGCTTAATTTCATCCACCACTGCTATCAAATTTATCATTCACTAACAAACATATAAATGAAATACTAGTTTAACTATACTCTAAATGTTGAAGGAGAAGATGTAATCCTTGCACACTATTTGAAAATAAAAGTGGTTCTAAGAAAATCATGCGCTAGAGCTTTTATTAAGGGAAATAGTATTATCACAACAATCTCATACTACTCACTTCACAAATTGAAAATGAGAGCATGCAAGTTTATATAGAGTTCCCAAAGATGAATAAATGGCTCAGATTAAAATGAGCCAATGGAAAAGATTGAAACAAATAAACCCTAATTAGGGTTTCCCAAAATAACATCAGTGATGTAAGAATTGACAAGGCGAGTTGGCACTTGGAGCTATTTTCAAGGGAATCCATCCCTATCCTCCCGTGTTGCCTTGTGTTCAATGAATCTAGACACGATTGAGGCAACTTCTTCCATGGTGACTTGTGGAAGCATCCTGATCCTGAACTCCAATTCGTCCACACTTTTGGTACACCTAACAAAGATGTCCTCCCATTCTGGCTCAACCTTCAAAAAATATTCCCAGATGTTTAATAAGTTTGCCATTTTGGCCCAGTTCTGCTTAGAGATAGGCCCAGTGATGGAAAAGAAGCTTTCCTATACCTTACCCTTTAAAGCCTCTAGCTACAATTCATTCTCTCATATGATTTCCTTGTTTAGGATGTCAAAGACCATGTTGAGGACCTTCATCTGGACTTCTCTAATTTTCTCTTCTGCTATGAGCCCATCAACCTTTTCTCTTTCCAAGACCTCTCCTCATGTTGTCAAAGCCCAATACAAGGTGTGGAAGTTGTAAGCTGCTCCTACTGCAATGATGCCTCCATCTATCAATTCTTGCTTTGGAACCCCTTAAAGAATCCTAAGGCAAGGAATTATTCTTTCCTGTACATCCGGAAGGCGATCCCACATTTCTGCCAACGCGGCTAGTCTAGAGAGTAATGAAGTGGTCTGACCATAGACCAAGGTCAATCTCTCCATGAATGCATCAACCTCTGTGACTTTGAATGCTATCCACTCTTTAGCCTCTCTAGCCATGACCTTGTCTTCTTTTATATACTTCGTTGTCTCCTGTGAAGAGTTTGAGAGAAGGGGAGTTGTCATGTCATCTTGATCAAGTGGCTTGATCAGATTTTGTATATACTCTGTTAGGCACTCAATCTCCTACTGGCACTCTTTCCTCTTTGCCACTTCCTTCGCCAACCTTGACTTGATGGTGGACACTGAATTGTCCAAATCTTCAACTTCTTGGGCCTTCGTGGTTGGGCCCAAATCGATGGTGGTGACAATGTTCTCATGTGGGGCTATGTCTTCCTATGGCTTGTCCACTGTCGGCATTGCAATTTGTACGTTTCGCTTGTCGGCCTCATTCCTCTGTATGGTTGAGAATTTCTTAGCTAGCTTCTTGACTAAAGTTTGTGTAAGTTAGGCCAAGAAGTTTGCAGTATCATCCTCTTCCTATTCCTCTACTAGCACCTGTATTTTCATCCTTTCTTTTAGCTAGTCCAGGATTATGAGCTATTCTATGCCATCTTCTTTCGGCATACCTTCTTCATCGGGAGCATCCAAAATTCCTTGAAAGGCTGAGATAATTCGCTCTTGAAAGTCATCATTTATAGCGTCCATATAATCATCAGAGCCTAGTATTTTTGTGCCTATGGGAGATGATGGTTCATCATTGTCCAGCTGAGGCTCTACATTGTCCTCGAGAATCGGAGAAGGATACCCAATGTTGGATAATGAATAATCAGTGGTAGCAAGAATCTCCTCAATGTTTCTAGATGTGGCATAATGTGAAGGCTCTACCCTTGTTTGCTTCTGAACCGGCTCATTGCCCATAGCTATCTCCTTCCTTTTTCTGGAAGTAGTGGCTTCTATCATGTCTATGCACTGGGATGCTTCTGAATTCAAAGAGTAGGATTCCACCTTGCTCAACCTATCATAGTTCAGTGTCACCTTCATCCGCTTTAGTTCCTAGATTTGTTGGTCGACCCACCATTATGTGTACTTGACAATTAGTCTCATCAAGGTGTTCAAGTTGGCATGTTCAGGTTTTGACCATCTGACTGTAGGCAGGGGAAACCCTCATCAAAGCATGGTTGTACCTACCTTCCATCATCCTCCAGCTAATCAGGCACTCGACAAAGCTCGATCACCCTTATCAAGTTAACAGGCACTCTAGACCATATTCTTTGTCTGACTTCGAACTCATCTAAAACATCTTCCCAGAATTCTTCTAATTCGACCCTATGCCTATATCTTCTTCCATCCACAATCTTAATGTGATGATGTGGGTTGAAGTTGTCCCTAGACTGATAGGTGACAAAGGGGTAATGATGTATTTCAAGCCTAGCACTCTCAGCTGCTTGCATTGATGGACATGCCTCCAGCATGTTCCCTATAAAGAAGGGAAAAGTAACTACTACCTTCTGCTTCATCCTCTGGAAGCTCTGATATTCCTCTAGCTATCTCAACACTTCAAGCACGATCATCTTGTTTGTAGGAAATATAGGCAATTGGTAGGGACTTTCAGCGAATCCCTAGATTCTAATATATGTATACCTCAGATACCGAATGAACCAAGATCCGTATTTTCCTATCAGAATTTTGGCCTCATGACTTAGCCATTGGTTTCTTCCTCTTTGAAGTATTGTCATTATGTACATGAGGAAGGCATCGTGCACTCATCTGAAGTGTGTCTTCTCACTCAACTGCAGCTGTGGATAACAGTCATAAGACTTCATCTCATTTTCCCCATTACCAACTATGCCTTTGTAGATCAAGCCTGCATACCTGTACGTCCTAGCCAACATATAGATGACGTAGGAGCTCATATAGAATGTTTTGGTCTTCTCTAGGTTGACTAGCTGCTCGTGGAGACTATTCCTTATCATGCGCGACTAGTTGAAAATTTTCACACCCTCTGTGATTTCCTCAATAAAATAATACATCCAAGTCTCGAAATGTGCTCCCAAAGGATTGAC
Organism: Sequoiadendron giganteum; assembly: GCA_007115665.2. Lineage (NCBI taxonomy): Eukaryota > Viridiplantae > Streptophyta > Pinopsida > Cupressales > Cupressaceae > Sequoiadendron > Sequoiadendron giganteum. The sequence goes on from CM021101.1 coordinate 46,829,189, forward strand.
AATTATTTTATTTAGCAGGACCGTAATATCCCCGTAATCCTCCTTGAATTCTATGTGCAACAACTTCTTCAACATCTTTTTGGCTGACGCTCTCAGTTTGTCCAACCAGGACTTGTTAATGTTGGTGGCACAAAGGTCAAGCTTTTCATCATACAATCTCTTCGCATCGTCTTTGGTTTTATAGGTAGTCTTGTGGTATGTAGGGATGCCAAAAGCTTCTTGTATGGCTAATTTTATGAGATGAGCCAATATCTTTCCGTCAGGTGCAACAATTCACCTTTCTTGAGGGTCATAATGGAGGGTGCACTCTACCATCAGCTTAGCACACTCAATCACACATGGGAATCCGACAGCTTGAATAATTCCATTTCTCATCATTCTTCTAGTGGTAAACGCCGACAAGAATCCATTGTGTCCGTACATCCTTTGTTTGAACTCATTGAGGTCGATGTGCCCAGTTTGGTGTCCGTAATATTTTTCCATTTTGACTTTATTTTGGACTCTAACTGCGACCCCTTGCTAGAAAACTTCATTTGTGCTTGTTTGAATAGCTATCCTTGGTTGGTCATTAACCTGCAAGTCCAAAAATAACCAACATTAATATGAGAACTTTCAAAAATCTGGCTATTTCGGGATATTACTTGATAAATTCGCACTTTCAGCCTTAAAATATAATTTTATGTGAAAAAGCAACTTGAAAGTAAACAAATTCGCCAAGTAATGGATAAATCTTGTTCCAGAATTAATGTAGAAGAGTAGAAAAGTATTTCCAATGAATTTCCAAACCTCCGAGTACATCCTCTGGCTACGAACAAATTGTAACTTCTGAAAATATTGACAAAGGAAATGCGCCAATCTGCTAAGAAGTGCGACTTTCAGCAAATAAATAATTTGTTACTTCTTCCACTGAAAAAGAATAACATTACCCTCAGTATTTTCCTCTCTGAAAATTTCTTCTTGAATATTTGAAAGAATAAAATTCTTCTCAACCGAAATTGTGAAGAATGAGTTGCTAAACTCATTTTATGGTTGAGAAGTGCAATTTTCTATAGCAACTACTTTCTTTTCATTCAATTTTAGAAACTTTTTCTCTTCCTTGTTTAGCAAGTTTCTAATTCTTTTCAGAACTGTTAAGGAAAGTTTCTAATTTTCTCTTGGCACCAACTCTGTCTGAGATCTTCAGATTTCTTTTAAAATTCACCCAAGTGTTGAAAAATTATTGAAAAACATTAAATTAATCATTAAAAATGATTTTCCAATACATTTAATCCTCGAATCATGTCAAATTTAATTTTACCTAAGGCAAAATAATTATTCTTCCAAGTGATCTCTCGTTTTCTCCAGATTTCGAATATTTTAATCAAAATTCCCTAAGTGTCGGGGAATAATTAAAAATATTAAATATTAAAATTCCAACTTGTTTAAAATTCATACTTGGCCAAATTTGTCTGTCCGTGCCAAATTATTTATTTCTCTGATCATTTCCCTAGCCAAAATCTGTTTAATAACTCGTCTGCCAATTTTCAACTCTCCGGGCAGACTTTTGTTTTTCTGGACGTTCATACTTAGCTAGAAACTTCATTTTCTCTCTCCTTCTAGGTGGGGCGGACTTGGAGATTCCTCTGCCATTTTGCAAATTTTTATATTCTTAGGAATTTATTTCATGTTGAGTTGGGGTTAAATTTGTGTTTTCCTTGCCAGACATTCTTCATTATGTGCTTTGGAATTTCATTCTGTCATGTCGAGGAGTGAATTTTATACTAGCTTAATCTCTTCTCTCTCTAGGAATTCTTCCATTTTTCCATGCCTTGGGAAAATTTTACCTTTTGAAGTTGGGTGAATCCCTAAAAAATAGTTAGTGTTAGAAATGACCAAAAGAATAGGTGATCCTCGTCTTCCTGACCTTTCAAGCCCTTCCATGATGTTTAGGGACACAAACGGATTCAAACTCTTAACTTGGCCAGACTGACTCTAAAAAAATTACTCAATTTCAAAACTCCAAACTGGCAACACAGAGGGCGAAACCAAAACTTGGGGGTCCCCATTTGCAATGGGGCGATGTGTGAAATAGGTCACAACACACCACAAATCTGTAAACAACTATAAACTCCAACTCCCATTAGCATTGTTATTTCAAACTATTGCAAACATAATAGTGCTCCTATGAAATAATCTATCATGCTTGATAAACCAAATAACAAATTAAATTAATTGAAATCATTAAAAACATGGTGGATACATATTTCATATTGGATTGGTGCACCCTTGATATGTAAAGGAGCTATTTCCCAATCCTTGCTAAGCCTTAAGATGATAATAGACAAATAGATGCAAGATAGACTCAAATGCGTATAGTAAAATTGTTCAAATTGTAGATGGAAATGAAAGAGAAAAGCCTTGAATTTATAGATGAGATTGACAAAAAAAGAAGCAAAGTGGATGAATGTGGGACTAATCCCCAACCAATAGGAAGAGTCACTTGTCATCATGTGAATGGGCCAAGGATGTGCAAGTTTTGATGAATGTGCCGATAAATTCCATTAATTGAAATTTGAAATTTGAAAATAGCATTAAATGCATATGGTTGAGAGTTTTGGGGGGGGGGAATTTGTTTAGACATAAAGGTCAAACAAATGGATTTAATGAGAGAATATTCCTTAGAAATATCTTTTGTGAGGAAAATAGAGTTTTAATAAATCAAAATAAATGATTTATTATCCAAGTGGGAAAAGCTAAAGGATGAGACATGGATTAGAGTTAGCATTAATGAGGGATTTGATTAATTAAACTGATGTGACATTTGATTTAGATTTCTGGATTTGTTTAAATCAAATGAGAAGAAAATGATTTTAAGTTTGGTTTAAATAAAGATTTAATTTATTCAAATGAGGATGATGTTATTGATTTCAATTAAATAAATTTTATTTATTTAATTAAATGAAGAAGTTTTAGAAGTTAAATTAAATAAGATTGATTTATTTAATTAAAGGGGGATTTGAGGATTGATTTATGATTTAATTAAATAAAATTGATTCATTTAATTAAAAGATGAACACTGAAGAATATTAGGTGTGTGATTGTTAATTTTACATGTCTACACATACCATTAGGGTTTTAAAGTCCACAAAACATTGCCATCATCAAATAGTCACAGTTCAACCATAACTCTAAACTGTAGTCCTTCCAAAAGAATGACACCAAGGACTTGACTCCTTTTGATAGGCAATACTTGTAGTCCTTTGATGAAAGAGGTTATATTTCTATGTATTGGTTATATTTCTATGTATGTGCATGTTTTCTATTCAGTTCATTTTTGTTATTTTTGTCCATTGGTAGCTGTCAGATTTTTTCTTGAATCTAAGTATTATAGATTGAAATTGCTAGTACAAGCGTTTTATATAGGGTTTCTGGAAGTTGGAACAAGGTTGCGGTATGGCATCCCATAATATATTTTCATATTTCATTACCATATTATAATTTTAATATGTAAGCAACAAGATATTTTCGATAACAAGATAGATAGTTTGTTTTGGAATTTTGTTGTTATTATAGATGCTGCAACAGATTATAATTCTCTTAGTATTCGATAAGATATTTTAATATTTAATTACAATGCATTTAGGAGGGGTTTCAACCTTTAGAGAGTGACATGTGATGCATCTTTCTTAGGATCTGAATGCCCTCAACAAGCCAATTGCAAGCAACATAAAGGTGGTAGTAGATGTAAATAAAAATGAGCAAATAAAAGCAAATAAAAATAGAAGTAAAAGAACACACAAAAATACACAACACAACATGAATTATGTGGTTCACTATAAATGACTACATCTATGGGAAAGCAAGTAAAGCTTGTATTATCAGTTATAAAAACATGGTCTGTACTCATGTATTTATACAAAACTCTTCAAATAAGAAGAGACGGGAGAATAGCAACAGTCGTGTGACTGTTGGACTTCACATCCCAACAGTAGATGTTTCCCTTGCTCTTACTGTAAACGACACAGCCATGAAAAGCCCTAGGCTCAATAAAATCTATAGTGAAGAGAAAAAACAGCTTGCAGTAAGAAAATCCATGGCCTCTTTAGCCGAGGGTTTCTCTAGGATGGGCAATTTACAGGGAAAGCAAGGAATACATCTCTTTCCACCTTTATGATGCTGGGAGTTGGCTTGTTAAGGGAATTCACATCCCCAACAAGAAACATGGCAAATCTCTCTCTAAAGGTCGATTCTACTTTTGAACTCATGGTGATGCAATTTTCAAACATCATGTCAATCAGAAAGAATATTTTAACATGGTGCAACATCCCATACAAGCAGTCTTGTTCAAACACCCACAACTCATTGTTCGACATGCCAGCAAACCCTATATAAAACACTTGTACAGGAAATCTCAATCTTAAATACTAATATATTACATCGAAGTATTATCAAGTGCAAATCTATGATAGTTACATGGAACAAAATAACCCAAATTTTTTTTATTGGCATGCACATGCACATAAATATATGTATGGCAGCAGGGTAGGAGCTTAAAATAAATTCCCTTTCATTGTCAGAAAAGGAAATAAAAATGAAATCTTTTCAAATTGACCAGAACCAGACATTCTAAAGGATTAATTTTTTTATCTTGCTAGGTTGGATAGAAGGCACATATCTGACATATGGAGATTTGAAGACATGCATTGCCACTCCAATTCATGGTTCCCTATTCCAAACACAAAATTTTCTGAACTTGGCTGGTACGAGGCACCTTCTAAAACTATAACAATCACTGAAACATGACCTCTTAACCTGCACTCAACCATATCTTCTTTTGATGAGCTCCTCTCTTCTCTATCTCTTTCCAAGAAAACATCTCAAAATAAGGTTCTTTTCGCTCACGCCTTTCTTCCATGCCTTCTCTGGCTCCTTAGTCTCTTTTTAGATTTTCTACGCTCACTGTGCTTCTCTACTTACTGTCTTTCAAGCCACGTCCTCTCCCTTTTTATAATTTGTATATTTATTTTCTCTTAGGTACAAAGGAAATTTATAGATCTCCTGAACATTGAAAATTCAAAAGACCTCTTCGTCCCTCTATTGTTTGAATTTTCTTCCTTTTCTTTCACTAGGCGTCCTTTTCTGAATGGCTTTGTCATGTAGGGGCCTGAAAATGGAGTTTTCTGGATGCATTTTAACTGATGAAACGTTGTTTTTCTTTTTCCTTTTAACGACCAATTTTAAGGAAATTGCAATGTTAATTCCTGTCTGCAACAAAAAATCTTCAGCCAATCTGTTTTTTCCAAAATATATGTGATCTTTATAAGAAAGTGCAATCAGAGAGGAAAGGAAACCGCATGAAAGGAAAGCTGATTTTTTTAATATTTAGTGGCAGGATTTTTCGGATTTGTCAATCTACAAATGATTGGTAAATCGGTTTCATGTCTGAAATCAATTTTCATCTGAGTCTAAAAGCAATTTATATCGTGCTGGAAAATAATTTATGATTTTAAAATAATATATGATCTAAGATAAAATTTGATTTTATTTGTGTAGACATGCAAAACTAACATCATGCATCATGCATTCTGCTCTAATTAACATTCATTTCTTCTATTAATCAATGAAAATATTTTATTGATTAAATCCCTAAAGTTCATCAGACTTAATTAAATAAATCAAATTATTTCATTAATTCTTAAGTTCTTCTTATTTGATTTGATAAATCAAACTTATTTAAATCAAATATCAAATCTCTAAAACCCCCAAGTTAATTAATCTAAATTAATTAACTTCTAATCATAATTACCATTCTCTAGCTTTTGACTCAACTAGAATCAAATCTAAACTCTCAACTGACCCACCCACTTGCACCAAAAACATCAATTATTTGATTTATCAATTCTTCTAATTACTTTCAAAAGGGAATCAAGATGGAATATTCTTCCAATTTGAATCTTCCTTCCACATGACTTTTCCCTTCCAACAAAGCATTAAATGCTCTTACACATCTCTTGCACAAGTCAAACTTGGCATTTATTGCACCTTTCATCCCCCCTAAACATGTCTTTTCATGCAAATTCAAATTTGAAATTGACACATTGGCCAAAGCTTGCACATTCCTCACCCTCTCACAGCTTGACAAGTGGCATCTTGTCATTGGCCCATGAATGATCCCACATTCACCAATTTGGCCTCTCCTCTCTTCAAGTTCAACTATAAGTTGAAGGCTTCTCTCCTTCGAACAACAACACACTTCATGCAAGGTCACTCTCTTCATTTGAGAATCAATCTTGCTCTTCATCATCTACAATCTACAATCTATAATCTACATCTACATTTGAAAGCATCTCCACTATAGGCAACTTGAGCTCAAGAGCATCTCATTGTCTTTCTCATCATCTTGGCAATCTTGCTTATCAAGGATTGGGAAAGGGCTCTTTCACATATTCAAAGAGCACCAATCCACCATAGAATAGATGCATTTCATGTCTTCTTTACATGTTTAATTTGGTTTTATCATTTGTTTTGATGAATGTCATGTTATTCTATGAGGATGTTAGAATCATGCTAACTAATTTGCAGATTTTTATGTCCACAAAATGGCACTAGAAGGAGGGCCATTTGCCATGCATTGGCTCTCTAATCTGATCCAGTATCACTTTTTCTAAGGCTAATATTGTCTATATTTATGATTTAGAGTACCTTCAAAACTAAGTAGAAGTATATTGGTAAAGAAAATTATTCCTTGGTTTCAGACTAATTAGTATGGACAATAAGTTCACAATGGTATTGTTGACTGAAAGCACTTGTGTTCCCAACAAATTTTCAAAATATGTAGATGGTATCTGATTTTATGATTTTTTTATCCTCTGTGATCAATAGAATATAAGACTCCATGATCATTAGAGAGACAACACACTATGTTTTATTTTTATTCTTTGATTTGAGATTCTACCAACATCTTGACTCACTGCTAACATTTTGCTATGATAGACATTGAGGAATTTGTACTTGTCCAAACCTTCATCGCTGGAGGTAGTGTGTTTCCAAAGCAAGGGCGTGCCATTTACCAAGTTACGGGTTCACTAAGATTATTTACAAAAATCTTGTTGTCTCATAAATAAATCAGACCATTTGTAGCTTCCACTTTCATTTTCTAATTAGCTAAAGCCTTTCCAATCTTGATGGGATGCAAAATAAAATTTCTCCCACCCTGGGTGTAACACCTACATTCCCTACATGCTTTTTTTAAAACATAAGTAATGCACAATGATTTTGTAGTGAAATTCATGACAGTAACATAGAGCCTCAATCAGATGAATGCACTCCATTTTTTTTAATGGAAAGATTTTGTTTTCATTGCCGAGCTCACTAATAAGATTTTGCATGCTTAGCATCACTTTTTTTATGATAATACAGTCTTAAATGATCACTGTCACTACTGCATCTTGTTTAGGAATTCCAACCCCTAAGTTGGAGAGAATTTGCTACATTTCCTACTCTGTGTGCTTCGAGGTCCCGTGCAATCCCACAAGGTAAGTATGCCATCGACTTTCGCTTTAGCTGTGCTAAATTTCTTATCATTTATATGAATTCCAAGGTTGGGTTTCTGTGCGTGGGGCGATTCTTCTTGTAATTAGTTGTAATCTTCAGGCCACTGATCTGGCCTAGGCCAGGAACTGGCGTGTAGACCCTGCTGGAGAATTTTTCCGCAACCCAGCTTTTGATGGGTTTAGAGCTAACTGTTAGCACAATGTTTACTATTTGTGGTCTTGAATGCCCTAAATAACAAACGAGGCCCCTGCTATTGAACCTTTACCTGGTCAACAATGGTTATGATTTGAGCTCTAAATCTCACTGGTTCAAAATGATAGTATTTTCATAATTTTACCCTGAGAAATAGTAGAATGTGTATGCCATTAGGTGTCTTCTCTTAACCAATTCCTGCAATTAGGTGTCTTGTATGGCAGTGGGATAGTAAAAATTTCTATGGGCTACGCGTCGAATCCAAATCTTTGGTTGGTAGCATTAATTTTGGTGGATAGAGTCAGAGGTCATTTTCAATTTCTTTTCAGCTTGTCACTTTGCCAGCCGCATCACTTCAAAATGTCTAATCACAAACTTAAACTTTAGGAGAAGGAAATCTATTTAATCACTAAATATGAGTAGATTTATTTCTATCACCCATTTACTTCTTTGAGGTGCAAGCACACTACATTTCATGATGATTAAACCCAAGGTTGTGCCATCATAAAACATCTATTTTGTTAGCTGGTAGCATTAAAAGATGCGTCCATTTTAGGAGGACTCTTTTGTCAACATTGATTTCGAGCAGCTATAGTATGGCAACTTGTGGTTGTGATGCTTACAAGTAAATCTCAATGCAATCCAATCTTTGACATATTTACTTTTTGCAGGTAACTCTATAAATCATTGAGGCATATAACAGTATTATTTATTTCAGATTTTGATTTGATTTAAAATAATCTCTATTGGTCATGGAAAAATTTAGGTATGTATTATTCACAATCCAATGTCTTGATATATTTATTTTCTTGTAGTTAAATCTTTGAGATATGGTTTTGAATGCCAAAGTCTTGTTAACATGTTTTGATTTGCAGCAACATTGGGTCTATGATTTGTAGTACTTATCTTTGAAGTGTTCACAATATTGAGATAATAACAATTATCACTTCATAAGATTTATTTGAGGAATAATTTGAATTGAAGCATGTAATGGGGCTTCAATCAAGCAAACAAATACTAGATCTTGATCACAATTTTATATTTCCATTTGATTGCCTTATATTGTCTCTTGAATGTGATTTCTTGGGGTTCCTCCAATCTGATTTTTGACCATAACCATCGTTTGTTTTTGGAGACATTGCATGATAGGGGAAGGTTGACATTGGAATTGAGCATTGGAACTGAGAAAAAGCAAGTAGATTTGAGTTGGAGAGTTGGAACTTGAAAACAAAACGCATTTTTTTAATGCTAATTGTAATAACCTAGGGGCTCCAATTCCTGCTTTTGTTTTCTGTTTTAGGCCAACTTACTTCTTTTTGGGATTTAAAGTTAATTATTTGATTTCATTTTCAAATTGGTAAAAATTAAACCTTAGAAACACACTAGAATTTCAATCTGGTCTAAAATTGAACAATCAACTTGACACTTCATTTGGTGCTTTTAAAACAAACTCATCATTGCTTTATGGACTTAAAATGAACAAACTGTGTTGGTCATGTTTTGCAATCCTTTTCACAAATTAACATCATTTATAATATGTATGCACTTCTCTCATGCTTCATGGTGATCTTGAGAATCAAAAGCATTTTGGTGATATTAAGTTGTCAAAAAGATTGCCTTCACACTTTCATTTTGGGAACTTAAAATTGAACAAAACACTTTGTGAGTGTGAGTAACTTGTTGCGAGTGTTCTCCCTTTGTTTCTAAATGAAGGTTGATTGAACTACGGATGAGTTTATTCATTTTTGTTTAACTTAGAGGGCCTGCCTTGTGGGAAAAAGTACTCACCCAAGGGAACGACCCAACCGGGAACACGCTAAAGCCAAGAGACTTCCAACCGATATATAAGTGTGGATTCTTGAGGAAAGTTCAAGAATCACAAGGATTATTCCGATGAGATGGATAGCAATAGACTCTCGCTGATGTTGGATAATCCCCCATGAATGGAATGCCCACATTAGAACCCATTGTTTAGAAAAAGGCCAAAACCTTGTCTATCTTGTTGGTGCAAAAGGTCATGTCATTTGAAGCCACCCCGCATTATACATGCGATCTTTTTGTAGATATGGAAAGTATTCCATGGGAGATTCATGGGTACTAATGCTTGGCTGACCCGAGAAGTGTGTGCACTGAAAGGGGGAGCCTGTGTGGTCAAGCATTTAGCCATTCACACAAGATATGCGCAGCTGGATTCGTCCAAGTGGGAACCCAACAAGATATTGCCTCATCATCCTAGGGTTGTAAAAAGTGTTTTGAAGTGAAAGATACATTGCTTGGTCCTTAAAATGATTGAAAAACAGACATTCACAAGAGCCTCAAATTTCAAACCCCGTTTTAGGAAACAAATACCTTTGAGGAATTTAGGCACTCTTGCTTTCCCTAGGGATCATATCCTTAGAGGTTTCTAAGTGCTTGGATTCTATCACCATTTTTTTTCAATAAGGTTAAACATAAGAGACTTTTTCCCTATTTTTCTTTGATTTCCACATAATGGATTTTGTGGGATGAAAACGAAAGTGGGACATTAGACATAAAGTTTGAAAAAATAATCAAGCAAGTGCTTTTGGTAAAAGGAATTCACTAAGACAAGATAAAAGACAAATTGGATTACACATTTTTTTTCTAACATGATTTCCCACAAGATCAAAATCCCAAAACTAAAGTTCAAGAAGCTTAGTCTGAAAGCTCGTGAGGAGCGTCTTGAGAGACTTTTTGAATTCAGAGAAAGATTGGTTTACAACTTTTACAAAAAAGCTTCAAGAAACAATCCTGAGTTGTATGCATTCTATTATCAATAGAATCCCAAACTTGTTGAAAGGTTTACTTTCCTCCCATAGGAAATATAGCGTGTTCTTCAACACCAAGGTATTGTAAGAAGAAGTGTTATTCTAGGTCAATTCTAGGATCAAATTCAGTCACTTTCATCCATCTCTCAACCATCAAAATTAATCAAAAATCACCTCACCAAAAACTCTTGGAAACTTTGTAAACATCTCTTATGCTAAAATTTTAGGCAAAATCAAAACCACTTTGTTTGACTTAACACAACTAGTCAAACCATCATCCTATACATGAGTTCTCTCTTGGATAATACAAATTCCTAGGGTTTACGAGTTCATCTTGTTTGGCTTAACACACTTAGCCAAATTATTAAATCATCACCTCATTTGACTTGACGCACTTAGTCAAACTACCATCTTGTAGGAGTTCACTCTATGGATAACATAACTTCCTAGAGCTTTACAATTACATTCATCACTCTCGGTTGACTTAACACACCTAGTCAAATAATCAATCCAATCACAAATCAATCAAATCAAGTCCTAAAAGTTTAGCATTTCCTTCAAAGGTTCTTTAAAGGTTCCATTCATCCATATCACTCATCTTCCATTTATCTCATCCTCATAATCACTTTGATCCTTTAATTATCCTAGTTCTTCGCTTCTTTGAACCTAAGGTTTAGACCGATCTAAGGGATTAGAGGTCCATCTCTTACATTCTTGAAAATTGATCTTCATTTTATGGTTCAAACTCGATCTCAACACAAGAGGGACATGGAATATAAACTTGATCCATCCATCATGAGCAATTCAAGTCAACCAAACTATCCAAGTCTCACAATACCAATTGATTATCGAAACTCACATTTATGCAATTCAAACATGACATCATTATATCCTCCTAACTTCAATGATACAAATGTGAGTATGCCCAATCTAAAGCTTGGAACACCTTTCCCAATGATAGATTTAAATCCAAGTCCAAATCTACAAATCTATCAACCAAACACTCAATGCATGAGTTTTCCAAAAAACATTATCCCACCAAATCCATACATGCCAAATACAAGTTTGTTGAAAATGAACATTTCTAGTCCACACTTGGTGAACTTTGGGATAGATATGCTTGCAAATCCCCCTAATGTTATTCAAAATCCTAGTAGTATATTGGCAAATCCATATGTTGATTCAAGTCAAAGTAACACCATGCAAAATCAAAGTTACTTAAATCAAGGCAATATGATTCTCAACCACAAAAAAGTTCAAAGTCAACCTATAATGCCAAATCAAAACATCATACCAAATCATCCCATTTTGCCATCGATATCGCAACAACAGGTGGCAACCATTCAAGCAACCCTAACAATCAACACCATTCCGCCACCACCACCACCGCCGCCAAAATACAACATGAAAAATTCATTTTGCATTATGTTGCAAGCCGCTCAAGAAGCTTCCCGCAAAAAGGTGCTCCAAAAACAACAAGCCGCACATGCCACTCAGATGGCACAATAAATCCAAAAAGCACACGCTCAAGCACGAGCGCAATTCCAAGCTCAACAACAAGCACAATACCAAGCTCAATTGCAAGCACACAAAAAAGCGTATCAACAAGCATTGTTTGCACAATGATGGCAGCATGACCAACAACAAGCGTTGTTGGATCAAAAAAAAACACAGGCATTACTCACTCAACAAAGCTTACAACAGATTCCCACCACAATTGTTGAAATCAAAAATCAAGATCAATCTATCAATAAGCACCTTGAAGATTTTTTCTCCTCGGCCAATGATCAAATCAACATACACCAAGAGCTACTTTTCAATCACGATCAAAATCCACCAAAAATACCCAACAATGATCAAATTCAAGAGATGTCAACATCACTTGATCCTATGGTTGAACACATTGGTAATCTCTCTTCCACAATTGTTGAAAACAATGTTCAAGATCTTGAAGATGCTTCTACCCCATCTAGTGATCAGCTCACCATACATCAAGAGCCACTTTTTAGTGATCTATTTCAAGATGTGTCACAATTTTTTGATCCCATTGACATAATATACGATCCATCGACCAATGATCATATAAAAAATGTCTCTACATCGACTTATGAGTTAGAGGACATATCTCAAGAACATATTCCAAAGCATGATCAAAATCTCCCATCAAGGTCTAGCAATGGGCCTTCCAATGACATATTGACATCCTTTGACCTCATGGTTAAAGATATTGAAGGAATCCCTAGCTCAACATCTGATCCAAATCCACTCAAAGCTCAAGAGAATATTGAGCCACTTCCTAATGACGATGTCCAAGAACCCACTATAAGCAATCCATCCTTTGAAATTGACCCATGTCAAGAACTTGATCCAAAGCATGTTGAAAATAGTTCTAAAATCACTCAAGATCGAGAATTCGTATCTCCAAGATACTATAATGATCTAATGGGCACTCTCCTATCTATACAAGATGCCACAAATGATGATCATATCCATATAGCACATATTCCTCCATCTACCCATAAGATGCTTTCTTTGGATGGACACGTAGATGATCTTCATTCAAAACAAGAGTCTCATACTCTTGACATCATTACCAAGGAACAAGAGTCTCTTACTCTTAACATTTATAAAAATGGTCAAGATACAGACAAATGGAGAGACATATCAGAAATGGATCATGAAGAAGGCTTCTACATAAGTCATGAATCAGAAACATCCTGTGAAGTGAGTCATGAGGATGACTTTTGTGTGGACAGTGAAGCATCAACACTTCTTGAAGAAGAATTACAATCTGATATCTCACAAGATCAAGTTAAAGATATCAATCAGGCATTCATCCCACATATGAAAGATCCCATCACTTATAAAGTTGGATCACTTACCTTTCTTAGAGCAAGCTATCTTGTCAATAAAGAAGCTGACACTTTTGAAGGTCCATGACAGAGCAGAGAAAGAGTGACACCTTGTTTGCAAGGTAAATCATATCCTATGGCAAATAAAATTTTTTAGTGGATGAATTATCAAGGTAGAGGATTAGGTCTACATGAACAAGGTATCCTAGAACCAGTGTAGATTGTTGGCAATCCTAAGCGTCAAGGCCTTGGTTATTCAACAATCAAAGGATATAAACAAATCAGTGATACTTCCACAAAACTGGGGGCAACTTCGTCCCAAGCAAACGTCAACATAGGGAGCACGAAGAATCCTTATGATGAAACCGATGCCAATACTACAACCCGTCACGTCATGAATCTTCATCCACCCAACACCCCATCCATGAATTGGGACCAACAACAAAAGAAAGATTTGAATCAAAGCATGAAGAATGTCATTAAAGAAAAAGAAGTGCTAAAGCATAAAGGACAAATCAAATACAAATGGATACCAAAGAATACAAAGAATGATTATCCCTGTCAAACTCTATTAGTCAAAGAAACTATGGGGAAAAATAGAAAAGGGAAAAGTATTAATCAAATATGGCCACAAAGGAAAAATAAAGCTTCTCAAGCGACATACAAAGTGTATCAAGAAGTTGGTCCTAATTCCATGCACACTTCCATATCCACTCATTATTGCTCATTTTCCCAAGTTTGGAGAGTCAAAGGTTCCAAAATATCGACCAATCCATATTTTACTCCTAAACACACTCCATCCACGCCTCCATGCATGATATCCAATTCTTTCATTGACCAAGTGTTGGCAACGACCCTTCATCATAAGGTTTCAAAAGGCACTCTATCATGATGTGTGCACAAAGACAGAGTTAACTCCAGTATCAGCAAAGCAGAACAAATTTCTCAAAATTTTCTTTCAAGTGCACGTGTCTTTGCAAAGCAGCTTCTTCAAGTAGGATATCGATGGCATATTATGATAGAAAAATCAACATCAGGATCACCAGGTGGTTCAACATTAGCTTAAAATCTGTCAGAAAATATAAAAAAATAAGAAAAATGTCTTGAAAAAATGGTCACCTTGATGAAAACCTGGCAAATAGGCATCTCGGTGACAACAAAAAAATATAAAAATCTGAAAAAAAAAAAAAATCAGAAGAAGGATTGAAAACAGTAAAGAAAAAAAAAATCATTCTCTCGCGAAAAACTATTTCGGTGGCGCTTTGGATAGGTACCATGATGAAAACCTGGCAAACAGGTGTCATGTGTAGAATCGAGCATCTACGTGCGCCAGTTCAGGAGAAAGCATCTTATCACATCCATAATAAAGCCAACATTCCAACCATATCATCCATTTATCCATGAACCGTTTAGCCAACCCAATACCATCCATCTACCTTATCTAGATCTTGATGAAAATTTTGGAGCATACTTTAAATTTTTTTATGGTAAACATCTTGACATGGGTCATTTTCACTGATCCTATCCAATCCCAATGTTATCTGAGCCTTCAAGCATTATCCGAATGATAATCCTCTATTTTGAACACCCTTATCTTATCGCAAGATAATTCATATCCATTTGTTTAAGAATCCACCCATGGTCATTCAAACATTGCTAGACATTGGGGGAAGATAATTACATCTTGCTTCATGAATAAATCTTGATATATATCATCCAACTTATTTGGTAATTTGAACATTGGAAAAAAATGACATCAACTTGGCCAAAATTTTGTGAGCCAAAAATCCAAGTCCCTAGCCGATGGCATATTTTGACAAGAAGATGTTCCTTATCAAGTTTTATCTTTCATTGAACATCAATCCAAACAATCAATATCAGTTGCATATAATGTGTACTTCACCGTCACATCATCAAAGCTATTTTTTTCCAAAATCAAGTTTCATCAATCTTTATCAATCGGATCCAATCAATTATCACCTTGTTTGACTTAACACACTTAGTCAAACTATCATCTTGTGTACGAGTTTACTCTAGGATAACACAACTTCCTTGGGTTTAGAATTTCATTATCATCTTTGTTTGGCTGAACACACTTAGCCAAATTATCAAATCCATAATCACCTTGTTTGACTTGACACACTTAGTCAAACCATCCTCTTTTGTATAAGTTTACTCTAGGATAACACAACTTCCTATATTTTACAAGTGCATTATCACTTTTATTTGACTTAACACACTTAGTCAAACTATCAACCCATTGATCTAATCAATCAACCATAAGCTTGGTTTTCAACAAAATCCTGAAACAAAGCACTGATATCATCACATATCCATATCCAAATTGTCAAAATCATGCCAAAATCCAAAAAACATTCAAAAAATTCATCAAAAATCCAAAAAACATCCAAATCATCCAAAATCCAAAAACATGTCAAAATCTCAGAAAATATTCAAAAATTTCATCATTAAGTCTTGTCAGTCTTTCACCTTGTCAAACTACGTCATCTTTGAGCTTGAACGTAGGCAAGGTTGATCTTTGATCATCCCCCGAGACAGTTAGGGTCAGTCCTTAGGCACCCATCGCATTGGCAATCTGTTTGCCCATTTATTTTTTATAGTTAGGGTTAGTCCTTAGGTTTTCGTCGCAATGACATCCGTCTGCCCATCTAGTTAGGCATTCATTGTAGGGGCATTCGTTTGTCCATCTTTTTCACATTTTAGGATTTTAGGCGTCCATCGCAATGACATCCGTCTGCCCATCTAGTTAGGAATCCATTGCAGGGGCATTCGTTTGTCCATCTTTTTCATATTTTAGGATTTTAGGCATCCATTGCAATGACATCCATTTTCCCATCTAGTTAGGCATCCATTGCAGGGGCATTCATTTGTCCACCGTTTTCACATTTTAAGATTTTAGGCATCTGTCGCAATGACATTCGTCTACCCATCTAGTTAGGCGTCCATCGCAGGGGCATTCATTTGTCCATCTTTTTCACATTTTAGGATTTTAGGCATCCATCACAATGACATCGGTTTGCCCATCTAGTTAGGCATTCGTCACAGGGGCATTCGTTTGTCCATCTTTTTCACATTTTAGGATTTTAGGTGTCCATTGCAATGGCAATTCGTTTGCCCATATATCTCATTAGCAGTCAAGTCAATTAGAGTTCGAACTACGTCATCTCTAAGCTTAAACATAGGCAAGGCCATCCTTGATCGGCCCCCGAGACACAAAATCCAAAAACATTTGCAAAATACCTCAAAAATTCCAAAAATAGCCTCAAAAACATTTGAAAAAACAAAAATGGTGCATCCATTTCATCTCGCTTTCACCTGTGATCATCTCACTCATAATAAAGTCAATCTTTGTCTTCACCTTTTGGTGAGTCATTCATAAACAAGTTTAGCAGGTTCTAAAGTGAACACTCTAATCATCAGAGTCTTAAGCCTAAGTCAGTAAGCAAGCAAGTTGGTCAACTCAAAATATCAATAGCTTATCACCCAAATCAGTCCCATCAAAACCTTGATCACTACATGTCCTACGATGAAGCTTTCCTAAGATGGACATAACCATCAGGTACCCCACAGTAGTTAGTCTTGGCTAGTGGTATGAAGAACATTAGCTTGTTTCTTTGTTTTATTTTGGTCTTTTTGACTTATCTTATTTTGCGCTCATTCCAAGGATTTCTCGATGATGCCTAAACAAATTAGGTTTAGAGAGAAAGAAATGGGGTAACGATCGTTATCTTTTTATCTACTATGCTTGTTGGATATTCTTGTAAAATAACTTTGTCATGCATACTTTGTTTTGTTTGTAGGAAGGATGTTTTAGGTATCTTGTTGACCACATAAGAAGGCTTCCCTTTTTATGTTTTCGCTTGAGATGTCTAGAATATCTGAACTACATTCTGAATAAGGTTATGTTTGTCAAGTGTGAACGAGAGTACTCCTATTTGTTTGACGAGTCAAAGTCCATCACACTAGGCCACCTACGTGTGTTATCAAACATAAAGAAAGTTATGCTCTTTTCCCATCCTTGGATAAGCAATACATCATCATCATTCATCATCATATCCAATAAAGTCTCAATGACTAATGGACTTGTTGGACTTCTGCATCTTCTTGAATTCAAGGGTTTATCCCTCTCATTCTTCTATCTATTTCACACTAACAATGCATCCATCCTGCATCCACACTCTTATCTTGCATAATCACATCATCTCATTTTCATAATCATAAAAGTTGTTTAGGATAATATAAATTTGTTATTCTAAGCATCTTCCAAACATCTCATTTACATCATCATTATCATAGAGATCATATAGTCGCGCCATCCATACATCCATTTTGAACCTCTTTGTCACGAGATCAATCTCAAATAGAATCTTTTTGTTCGATCTCTCGAGGGGGCAATGTACTAACATACTTATTTTCGCTGGGACATATGAAAAAATCAGAAATTTTTAATTTTGATCTCGGCAACATCATTCTTTGAACCAATGAAATAAGTACATTGCTTCAAAGAGGGGAAAAATGTAGACATGCAAAACTAACATCATGCATCATGCATTCCACTCTAATTAACATTCATTTCTTCTATTAATCAATGAAAATATTTTATTGATTAAATCCCTAAGGTTCATCAGACTTAATTAAATAAATCAAATTATTTCACTAAGTTCTAATTTCTTCTTATTTGATTTGATAAATCAAACTAATTTAAATCAAATATCAAATCCCTAAAACCCCCAAGTTAATTAATCTAAATTAATTAACTTCTAATCATAATTACCATTCTCTAGCTTTTGACTCAACTAGAGTCAAATCTAAACTCTCAACTAACCCACCCACTTGCACCAATAAATCAATTATTTGATTTATCAATTCTTCTAATTACTTTCAAAAGGGAATCAAGATGGAATATTCTTCCAATTTGAATCTTCCCTCCACATGACTTGTCCCTTCCAACAAAGCATTAAATGCTCTTACGCATCTCTTGCACAAGTCAAACTTGGCATTTATTGCACCTTTCATCCCCCCTAAACATGTCTTTTCATGCAAATTCAAATTTGAAATTGGCACATTGGAAAAGACTTGCACATTCCTCACCCTCTCACACCTTGACAAGTGGCATCTTGTCATTGGCCCATGAATGATCCCACATTCATCAATTTGACCTCTCCTCTCTTCAAGTTCAACTATAAGTTGAAGGCTTCTCTCCTTCAAACAACAACACACTTCATGCAAGTTCACTCTCTTCATTTGAGAATCAATCTTGCTCTTCATCATCTACAATCTACATCTACATTTGAAAGCATCTTCACTATAGGCAACTTGAGCTCAAGAGCATCTCATTGTCTTTCTCATCATCTTGGCAATCTTGCTTATCAAGGATTGGGAAAGGGCTCTTTCACATATTCAAAGAGCACCAATCCACCATAGAATAGATGCATTTCATGTCTTCTTTACATGTTTAATTTGGTTTTATCATTTGTTTTGAAGAATGTCATGTTATTTTATGAGGATGTTAGAATCATGCTAACTAATTTGCAGATTTTCATGTCCACAATTTGGATATGAAAGATTTGATTTTATTTGGATAAAATTTGATTTTTTTTGGAAGATTTGATTTTATTTGGATAAAATATGTTTTTATTTATAAGATGCGATTTGGGTGTTTTTTGGCTTGATTTACATCACAATAATTCTAAAAAGTAAACACTGTGGCAACATGTTTTTTTTTGCTCACACTATTGAAATTTCTATTTAACAAAAAACATAACAATTTAACTAAACATTTTTATATATAGAAAATGGAAAATAAAAATAGTGCATTCTCTATGCACAAATGAATTATACTTTTTAGAATATTAACTTATCTGATTGTATTTGGATAAAAAATGAATTTGTTTGAAATATCTAATTTTATAATTTTATTTAGAAGATTTGATTTGATTTGGATACAATTTTATTTTCTTTGTAAGATTTTATCTTATTTGGATAAAATATAATTTTATTTAGAAGATGTGATTTGGGTGTTTTTGGACTTGATTTACATCATAAGATTCAAAAAGAATACTATTAAAGTTTCTATTTAGCAAAAAGCATAACAATTTAATGCATCATACTTTATATATTTTTATATAAGAAAATGGAAAATAAAAATAGTGTATTTCTCTATGCACAAATGAATTATACTTTATAGAATATTAACTTAAAATTAATTTTCTTTTGGTGTCATCCTTGCAACTCCTTCTAGTGCAAGTGCTAGTATATTGTCATTTGATAAGGGCTTGGACTTTAGTGATTTTTTCATCATATAGAAAATTGTTAAAATTCGAACACTTTTATGATCAAGAGTATATGGAAATCCTCAAAAACCATCAAGCCTTGGCTTCCTTGGGTGGGAAATAAATTTTCCAATAATCTTTCTATCAATCAACAATCTATTTGGTGCTCTTCAATTATTTCCTTTCAAAACTACTCATTGGCTAAAGTGCCATATATCTATGCTTTTACATTCTTTAATAGAGACATTTTGATGGCACCCACCTCTTGTAGGCATCTAAAAATATAACTAAAATGGAGCTAGCAAGTGAAGAAGGAAGGTTGTTTTTTAAGGAACTCACAAAACCTTGACATAGGTCTAAAACACTTGTTGCTGGTCAAATATTTAGCTATAGGGACACACAACTAAGCTATAGTCAACATAACTATGTTGTAGAAAAATAAAACTAAGCTATAGGTAAACAATTTGTCACTCCAGAAAAAAAAACTGTTGTAGGTGCACAGTTAGATGCTACAAGGACACCACAAATCTATGTTGCATGAATATAAAAACCTATGTTGTAGGGGTTTGACAACATAGTACCAAATCATAAAATACTAATGTAAGAGCATCTGGATGCATGGGCAATTCTAAACACCCAAAAAATATTTATGTTTTTCTTTGAGTTTTCTATTGGTTTTGTTTTGCAAGAATGAATATTATTTTAATTATATTCTCCTCCCAACTCTTCGAAATTGAAGTTGTAGACACCGAAAATTGGTCTCGGCCTACGAACACCACTTTCGACATAATTTTCTATAGTCTATGGTCATGATTAAATAATGTCAATTATTTAATTGCCTTTTCTAACACATATTTCCTCTATTAATTAAATACCCCCTTTTAATTAATTCATTAATTCATTATTAATCTTTATTCAACTCGATTAATTAAATAAATCATATTTATTTAATTATGTTGCTAACTAATTAATTCTTCCTTCTTAATTAAATAATTTATTATTTAATTACCCTCTTTTTATCATATGTCAACTATAATTAAATATCTTTATTTAATTATTCATTTAACCCCCTTTTCAACTATAATTAAATATTTATTATTTAATTATTCAATTCTACCCTTTTCAAAAGTTAAATTAAATAAATTATCTTTATTTATTTAATTAGATCTTCTATCTTTGAATGTTGAATTAAATTAACATTTAATTCATTTATGTCACATTCCTCTATCATTCAATTATATAATCGTCCACTTACCTTCTGACTTGAGATCTATTTTTAGCTCTCCAGTTATCTTTGAATTTAACTGCTGATCATCGTTGTAGGAAAACTCTCCGTCACAACTAGTCGATTAACTAGTTCTAACTCATATGCATGTATGCATTTATTAATTAAATATCTTTTAATTAATTAATTTAATTATGCATTCGAATTCCTCATCTTCAAGTTTTGACTTTGTCTTTGACATTCAAAGTCTATTTCTTCTATTTTCGAAGATTCTTAACTGAAGATTAAGATCTTGTTCTATTTTTAGTCTTTCCTGACTCACGTTCTAACTCACATTCTATCTAACACAAAACTCACATCACATGGCATTCATCAATCTCGTCCGTCGATCTCTCTTTCAATCTGAGCCGATCGTTCGAAAACACAAAATCTATAAAATGGCCTATCATTATCATTATTCCTCTCTCCCAAAATCATACACTTTTGAGAAGAAAGACCATTCTTCGATATTTTGCTTAGACATTCAACACAACTATACTTGCATTCAAACACATAAAAGGAAAAATGGAGAAGAGCAATGGAGATAATTCGAAGGGATGAATGCATATTCGGTGAGATCAATTCAGTTTGTTTAGTTTTTATCATGTTTTCATATTCGTTCTTTATTGCTATATTTTTAGATTAGTTTTAGATTAGATTAGGATTAACAATTGTTCGTTCTAGTTGCAGATCTGATCACAGATTTATTCTAAAGTTACATTTGGTGAACCCGACATGAATCCATTTCAAAATCCGTGCATCTATTTTTCATTTTTTTCGTCTTTCCATTTTTTGTTTTCTGTATTTTTGCAGATTTCCGTATGGCGCACCACATTTGTCATGGGAAATGATGCATCTGTGTTTGCAAGCCGCATCTATTAAAAATAGCGACGCATCTGTCATCACGAACCGCATCTGCGAGGTCATGAACCGCATTCGACTGTCAACAATTGAACCGCATCTATGGCTCAAAAAGCCGCATCTGCCTCGTAAAACTTTTTCAATTTTTTCATTGATTTTCATACATCCATATTTTCTTTTTCACCTTTGAAGTTTTTTTTTATTTTCGCTAATGGTTGATTTCAATTGTGTTAAGGGGGAATAATATAGTGTTTGCAGGATGAAGCTTTGAAGACATTTACAAACCCAAGACAATTTTTTCTATAGGACGAAAGCTGAAGACCATGAACTACTGATAAATTGCATGCAGGACCTAATGCCTTTGTGTTAATTTATTTAAATAAGCTTTTGTTTGGTAGATAGATAATCATTGTGTGGGATAAAAATGATTTTTTAGATTGATAGATAGAAAATTTTCATTTGGATTAAAAAGAACCACTGTCTTCTTTGTTTGGTGCTTTGCATGTTTTTGTAACCCTTACGATTCAGTACACCGAAGTATCCTCTCCCCTTGTGCAATCATGCAATCCTGGGTGTAAGAGAAATGGTTGCTGACTCTAGAACTTGGGCCTGTCTTGGTGGGAAAAGTACTCACCCCAAGACGACTCAGACCGGTAGCACGCTAAAGCCAAGTGACTTCCAGCCGGTATATAAAGTGGATTCTTGGGGAAACCCTAAGAATCACGTGCACTATTTCGACGAGATGGATAGAAATGGACTCTCGCCGATGTTGGATAGTGTCCCATGAATGGAATGCCCTAATTAAACACCTTGTTGTAGAGTTACCAAAATCCTATCTATTTGCTGGCACAGCAGGTGTATAACCTGTGAAGCCATCTTACAAATTTACGGTTCTTGTGTTGAGGTGACATGTATGCCATGGGAGTTTCATGGGTACAGTAGCTTGGCTGCCCCATATAAGTGAGTGTCGTGGAGGGGATCCAGTTGGGTCAAGCTACTAGTCATCCACCTTGAATGTGCATAGCAGGAGAAATCCAAGAAAGAATTCAGCAAATACTATCCTAAAAGCCTAGGTTGTACATGTTTTCGAGTCTTAATAGTCCTTACATCACAAAAACGGAAGATAGATTGATTGTTGTGTTTTCTCTTTGTTGTATTCATCAAAATTCTTGATCAAACAAACAAAGTCAATCAAACAAGTTTCAAGAAAAAAATTCAACTGTCAGAAAATAGAGTCACAATTGTCAATTTAAACACCACATGTGTCATAGCGAGTCGCATCTATTAGGGGAAACACCGCATTTGTCTATCAAAAATTCATTTTTCACAGTTTGCATATTACAAGTCGCATTTGTCACATTATGAGTTGCATGTGTGCATGCAAACCACATTTGTCAGTTCAAAAACCGCATGTGTCGTGGTAAACCGCATCTGTTAGTTAAACACCCACATGTGTCCTGTTAAATTGCATCTGTCAGTTAGAAAACCACATCTGTAAGAAAACCCGCATCTGTCAGAGGAAAAACCACAACTGTTAGGTGAACCGCATTTGCCTATCAACAGAAAAATTTCAAAAACCGTGAGCTGAGTCTGAAACATCTTTGTCACTATTTGCTTTAGGTTTTTAGGATCAACCTTGGATTAGAAATTGGTTAAATTTTCTCAAAAACCTTGCATCATTAGGCATCATATACATCTTAGTTTACCATCATTAGGAGTCACATATGTCTTAGCTACCGTCATTAGATGTCATATATGTCTTGGTCACAGTAAAACATCTTAGTCATAATCATCCTCAATTTGCATGCATAGAGATAGTTCCTAGGAAACTGCATATCATAGAATAGATAACTTTCCTTGTCTTTGGAAAGTTCACATTGTCATACTGTCCTTGTCATACATTTAGGTTCCTTCATCAAAAACAAACTTTTGCATGCATTTATTCCATTAGGTGGTAGGTTATACCCATCTTAGACTCATTTGTCATCATTAGTCCACCTAGAAGTTTTGCATATTGTCCGTCCAGTCATACGTCATTTTTAGATCTTTAGCAACATCCTTATTGTCAAAAAAATATCCAAAAACATAGACATAGGTCATATTAGTTTTAGACATAGTCTGCATTACCCATTTTGAGCAAACTTTTTCATGGTCAAAACAAGGTCCAGAAAGAAACACAAAGCAATGACAGACCCCAATGATTTCATCAATCCGTTCGGAAACCAACCGTTAGGAAGCAAACGTCCACACAAGCCTTTACTTGAAAAACATGTTACTAGAGACACACATGGGCAGATTTACATAGAAGACATAGATCCAGCAGTTCAGGATCCTGAGTTTGCATCCTTCATGGATGAGTGTTTGCTAAATGATCCACAACGCTACTTAGCAAAATTGCTAGTCGAAGGTGCCACACTACCTCCAGGATTTGATGTCCATTCTTTACCAACACAGTCAACTCAACTAGCACAAACTGTGACATCTACTGTCTCTATTCCCCAAATAACCATAGTGATACTAACAGGTATACCAACACAAACATCATCAATTGTAAACACAACCCCTTTTAACATAACACAAGGTTTACAATTCACTACTGGAGAAACTTCCTCCAACCCCTTTGGCACCAACACAACTGGTAATAGAACAAAAGTTGGCGGAAATATACCTATACCAAGTCAGGCAATCCAAACAGGAAGCATTCCTATTCCAAATCAGACAATTCAGACAGGAAGCATTCCTATACTAACTCAAACCATTTAGAAAGGAAATATCCCTATCCTGAATCAGAATATTTTGACAGGATATATTCCCTCACCCAATCATAACCCGTCACAAAACATGGCGTATCAGAACATCTACATTGATCCATATAACATGAACACCATGTCCTTGACACAAGTCGACATCCTTCAAAACCAAATGCAGACTCTACAACAAAAGATGGACGACATGTCTATGGCAGGAAAATGAACTATATCAGCACAAGATCTATGTCCATGTACATTTGACAAAGCACTCTATATGACACCTTTCCCCCATGGATACATCATACCAAATTTGCCTAAGTATAATGGGAGGAAGAATCCTTTAGAACATATTAGAGAATTCTCAATGGCATGCATGGACATATCGTATGACCCCACTTACTTGATGTGCCTATTTCCACAAACCCTCATAGGGATAGCATTGGAATGGTTTTCCAAATTGCCATACGGTATACGATCTTGGGTGGAATTGGCTGAAAAGTTTTTCAAACATTTTCCCTTTAAAATATACAAGGAAGTAACCATAGCAACCTTGTGCCACACGACACAAGAAGATGGTGAGACATTTATCACTTTCTTCCAAAGATGGAGGAGTCTAGCTAGCCGATGTCCCGTCGAAATACCTGAAAAACAAAAGGTCACTATCTTCCTTGAAAATATCAACCCCAAACTGAGAGGTGACTTACGAGTACACTGTTGCACTTCATTCATTGACTTGGTACAAAAGGGGATCATCCTTGAAAAGGGTCTTATTGTCAAAGGTGAAATCAAAGTACCAGGTAAGAGCCCAATTGTCCAACATCAAAATGTGTCGAATGATAGAAACAAGTTCTGGTCTAGGAACAAAAATGTCATGAATGACGACATAGTTGATGCTAAACACATATATACTAGACCGGTTATCTCCCTTAGAGGATACAATCAACAAGCAGACATGATGAATAGTCCTGATCAAATGGCTTACTATGTCCAGAATTCACAACAGCAAAGGCCATAACAAAGGAGATTTCCAACGCAAGAATTTACACCTTTAGGGCAACCAATCGAGGTAGTCTTCAAAGAATTGGTCAAACACAATCTTATCAAACCTTTAGAACCAAGAGAGTATGATCCTAGACAGTTCAAACCTTCATGGTGGGTCGATAACACTTTTTGTGACTATCATCGAAAGAAAGGGCAGAACCTTCAACAATGTCGCCAATTAAAGAACATCATACAAGACTTTGTTGAAAATGGAACCATAGAGGTTGGTGGGTAGGAAAACACTAAGAACAATGATCATAAGTTCTTCACAGACCCGTTACATGACCACACAAAAGGAAAAGCCTCCAGTTCGGGACCCCAGAATAATCCATTGGCCAACTATAACAATACCAAGTATGACTGGTAAAGGAAATATCATAAACCACCTTCAAGCCACAAATGAGAATGTCAATACTTTCACCATCAAGAAGCATCCAGAATGTAATATAACCACACGTAAAACTAAGATTACTATTCCTGGTCCTTCTTTTGAGCCATCTACACAAAGTTCCAAGTTCAAGTACAACCTTCTCGATCAATTGAGGAAAACCCTTGCGCAAATATTTATCTTGGAATTGTTGACCTTATCACCTTAGCATCGGTCCATCCTTGATAAAGTTTTACAGAATACAACTGTTCCTACAGATTTAGATGTCAATCATTTCGAAGAAATGGTGGGATATTTGACCAACTCACATCATGCTACATTTTCACAACAAGACTACTCAACTGAAAAGTCAGATCACAATGACCCCTTACATCTTGAAGTCTTAGTCCATCAAAACAAAGTCCGACGAGTCTTGGTAGATGGAGGAGCAGGTTTGAACCTCTGTACCCTTAAATTGGTTAAGGCATTAGGATTCTTGGAAGACTGTGTAGATACCTCTAAGAGTATAGTCATCAAGGCTTACGATGATGAGGAAAGATCATCCAAAGGAGTTGTCACACTCCCTATTCGAATTGGCCCAACAATCATGAACACCAGCTTCCAAGTCTTGGATCTCACCCTTTCGTACAACTTGTTGCTAGGTAGACCTTGGATACACGCAATGAAAGTTGTACCTTCCACATACCACCAATGTCTCAAGTTCCCCTATAATGGGATAGAGATCACCATTGATGGTGATCCAGATCCATTCCAGTATTGTACAAGCCTACGGGACCTTCCACAATGACAAGTTCCTGTTAATCAAGAGGCATCATCATCCACTTTATCCCAATACATTGACCCATCATGTCTCACTAGGTCCATTTCATTCAAACCACCATCATCCACTCCAAAACTCTAGATCCAAGACAAAGGCTATGGTGAATATAATATAAAGCCATCATACTGTGTTACTGAACTGATTCCACCTAAGGCATATGGCCTACCCATGGTAGATAGAAGATAGTCTATGGTCACATTTCATGTTCCCCCTACAACGACATTGACAAAATGGGGAGAGTTAAGTGAAGAAATAGTGGATCAAGCTGATTCCTGGTTGTATCAAGAAGAACATGAATACCCCTCCCCGCCTATTCAAATAGACAAGGACCAATATGGAAAAGGATTCTAGATAATGCAAAAGGAAGGCTATGACAGGCACAGTGGGTTAGGGATATATCAAAATGGAAGGACATAACCAATTACAGTCTACCCATGACCGAAATATCTAGGGCTAGGGTGTCAACTGCTTCAAATTGGGTTTCCTGGTACCTCGTCAACATTTCAAGAGGAAGTGAATGATTACCCAGACATCGAGACATCTCATGAACCATTTCCCCTAGTTTACGATAAACCCTTTGTTTACGACAAACCCCTAGTTTTTGATACACCTCCAGTTTATGACAAACCTCTAGTCTATGATGAATCCCCTTACTCAAGTGATGGTGAATGGGAGTCCCTCTCATCTACTAGTACTATGAACATAGATGCCTTATTTGGAGATTTGGACCTCAATGTCAAACCTATACCAAAATAGTCTAGTCCTCATCCTAAGAAACACTTGTCCAAAGTAGAATGGCAAGAGAACTATTATTGGGAAACCCTTGAACATGCATCTTGGGCACCTGACAAGCCATCTTTTGATGAACCTGCCCTCACCATTGTCCCACAATAGAATATACCTACCCCTAGGAGGAAGAACAAGAAGGAGTTAGTCCAAAACTTCTGCGACCATGTCAACCATTCCCTATTCACCTTGTCAGCAGCTACCCTTACAAACTCTGATGATGACATACCCCTTGTATATCCCGAACTTATTGACTAGGATCAACAAGGTACACCTATCATAGATACATTTGAGAATGACGAAGCAATTGCTGAGTTCATGGGACTTAGAGAAGGTATACCTAGAGAGGATCATAAGGCAGGTTTTACCATAGACTTGGACCATAAAGCATATTTCGGGGAGTCTATTTATGCCTCTAGTCGCAAAAATGATGAGTCCCTCGGTGAAAACCAAAAGGCGCCTTTGGACAAAGAAAAAGTCAAAATAAAGGACGTATCCAAGGACGAAAACCTCTCTGAGGCACCCAAGGATAGAGGTTTAAATATTCTCCCCGTTGCACAAGAAAAGTCACCCATGCTAGTGGAAGAAGTTGTTGTAGTCAACATAGGTACAAAAGAGAATCCTCGAATAGTATATTTTACAGCTTCTTTGATAGAAATAGAACAACATGAATTCAAGGACTTCTTCAAAAAGAGACAAGTAAACTTTGCATGGTCGTATGCTGACATGCCTGGGCTAGATCCAAACCTAATATTGCATCATTTACCATTACAGCCAGGTATCAAAGCAATCAAACAAAAGTTGAGGAAGATGCATTCACAAATTGCTCTATTAGTGAAGGTAGAACTTAAGAAACTTCTGGATGTAGGATTCATAAGCACAATAGACTATGCAGACTAGCTATTGAATCTTGTACCAGTGACTAAGCCAACTGGAGGCATTCGAATTTGCACTAACTTTAGAGACATCAACAAGGCATGTCCTAAAGATGACTTCCTGTTGCCAAATATCAACATGATAGTAGACCTTACTGCAAGATATGAGATGCTATCCCTCATGGATGGTTTCTCTAGATACAACCAGATAAAGATAGCACCTGAAGATCAACATAAGACAACTTTCACATGCCCATGGGGCACATACTATTGGAATGTTATGCCATTTGGCCTTAAGAATGCAGGAGCCACTTACCAACGAGCAATGACCATGATTTTTCATGACCTTGTACATACATTCATGGAAGATTATGTGGATGATATAATAGCCAAGTCAAAAACAAGGGAAGATCATTTGAAAGTGTTAGACAAGATATTCCAGAGGTTAGAAAATTACAATGTTAGGCTAAATCCAAAGAAGTGTGTCTTCAGAGTCAAATCAGGGAAGCTGTTAGGGTATATCATCTCTCGCAGAGGTGTTGAAGTAGATCCAGAGAAGGTAAGAGCCATCATAGAAATGCCTCCTCCAACCAGCATTGGTCAACTTAGAACCCTACAGGGGAGATTACAGTCCATTAGGCGTTTCATAGTACAACTAGCAGATAAAATACATCCATTTCAGCATTTACTCAAAAAAGGAGTGCCATTTGTGTGGACACCTAAATGTCAAGAGGCCTTCCAACAAATCAAGGACTATTTGCTTACTCCGCCAGTCCTAATGCCACCTACAGAGGGGAAACCATTGATACTTTACATCTCAGCAACTCAGTCGGCATTAGGGGCTCTTCTCGCACAACACGATGATCAAGGTCATGAGAGAGCGGTATATTATATCAATCGAACCTTAGTGGGCTATGAATTGAATTACAACTACATAGAATGTTCCTATCTTGCGGTAGTCTTTGCTACCCAAAAACTTAAGCACTATATGCTCAATCGACAAACCATGTTGATTGCAAAAATTGATCCACTTAAATACCTCCTAAGTAAGGTAGCTTTAACAAGCCGATTGGCTAAATGGGTTATGATACTTAGCGAGTATGATATTCAGTATGTCGAAAGGAAGGCAATAAAAGGACAGGTCATTGCAGATCAACTGGCAAATGCACCTATAAAGGTAGATCATCCATTAGTAGCATATTTTCCAGATGAATTCCTCTTCAACCTTGATGTTAAAACTAAGTGGAAACTGTACTTTGATGGATCACATACAAATCGTGGTTCAGGGGCTAGTATCTTATTTGTCACACCTCAAGGTGATACCATTCCTAAATCATTCAGGATTGCATTCCCGTGTACAAACAATATAGCAGAATATGAAGCCTTAGTGATAGGTTTAAAATGGCAGCTCAATGGAACATTAAGAGCCTACATGTCTTTGGCGACTCTCAACTGGTAATCTGACAGGTGAATGATGATTACGAGACTAAGGATGAGAAGCTTGCACCTTATAAGAGGATGGCTGACAGTTTCAAACAGTATTTCAATGACATAACTTTTCAACAAATACCATGTATCCAGAATAGAGTTGCAGATGCAATGGCAACCGTGGGTTCTTTGTTGGATATTCCAAGTAATGTGCCTAAGTTCGAGTTTCTGGTTGAACAATTTTTGATCCCCACTTATGATGTCCCTAATACTATGATAGTGTGTACCATTGTTGGTCCTACGTCTCCTTGGTATGAAGACATATTCGATTACCTCACTGACCAAACCTTACCTCAAGACTTGTCCAATAACCAACGTCGAACCTTCATCCAAAAGTTAGCTAAGTACACCATCATTAGAGAAACCCTGTATAGATGTACCTTAGATAATGCCCTAATGAGATGTCTCGATGTTGAGGAAGCACAAACAACTTTGCGAGCAGTACATGAGGGTATATGCGGATCTCATTTGAGTGGTCGCACTCTAGCCCATAAGATTATGAGATTAGGTTACTATTGGCCTACTATGGAGAAAGATTCATACATCTTTGTGAAGAAGTGTAGAAAATGTCAAATACATGGAGACTTGATAAGAGCGCCAATGCAGGAGATTTGACCAATTACTTCACCATGGCCCTTCACCCAATGGGGACTTGACCTCATAGGTAAGATACACCCTTCATCATCCAATGGCCACAAATTCATCATCACCACTACCGAATACTTCACCAAATGGATCAAAGCTATTCCCATGACATACATAACCGGCACACAAATATCTAAGTTTATCCTAAACTATATCATTTGTCAGTATGGTGTGCCTCAATCCATAATCATAGACAATGGCTGCCCATTCAAGAACCAAGAAGTACACCATTTATGTGAAGAATTCCACATCAAACACCATTTCTCCACCCCATATTACCCCCAAGGTAATGGCCAAGCTGAGGCATCTAATAAAACTATTGTTAGAATCCTTAAGAAGATTGTCAATGACGCTAGTCGTGACTAGCACCTACAACTTAATCCTGCCTTATGGACTTATCGCACAAGTATCTGTACTCCCACTGGCACCACTCCATATTCCCTCGTATTTGGGTCCGAAGCTATCTTACCTATTGAGGTCAAAATACCTTCTCTATGGGTAACCTTGAAGGGTCATATTGACGATGAAGAATACCGTGTCTCTAGGTTACAAGAGCTAGAATTGCTGGATGAACGAAGACAAAAAGCATTAGATCATTTACAAGTATATCAAAATCTTCTTCATTGTAGTTACAATAGGAAGGTTCTCAATAGACACTTTGACATTGGTGACCTGGTATTAATGGAGAATCCTAAGAACCAAGCTGAATGCGAGAAGCTAGGAAAGTTTGAACCTAACTGGTTGGGTTCATACATTGTCACAGAAGCCTTTGGATCAGGAGCGTACCAACTCTCTACTCCTGAAGGAGAATCGCTTTTGTCCCCTATCAATAGTCTACATCTAAAGAGGTTCTATGCTTAAGTCCCCAAGAATCTATGTCTTAATCTGAAAAAATACAAAAAAATGAAAAAAAATCAAAAAATAAAAAAAGAAATTGAGAAAATCAAAAAAGTAAAGAGAAATAAATCCGTCCACTAGTGAAAACCGCTTTGGTGGTGCTATGGATAAGTACCATGGTGAAAACTTGGAAAATAGGCGCCATGTGTAGTCAAGCTCGCTCTCCTATCTACCATCATTCTAATCAGACTTTTTCACCATCACTCATAATAAATGGTTGTCCTACCAATCATTTGGAACGATTGACATCTAAACGTCCATTCCGTCACATTACCCACTCAATCTTCCAAATCATATTCTTGACTGGGGGAAAATGCTTGTTTTGTGCCCTAACACTTTGTACATAACGTCACACCATCGAAAATGTCCTGAAAAATCCCAAAAACATTAGAAAAATCCAAAAGTCCAACAAAGAAAAATAAATAAATAAAATATGTCAAAAAATTCCAAAAACAGTGTCAAGTCAATCATGTCAAGTCAATCATGTCAAGTCGGTCATGTTAAGTCAGTCATAGACATAGTTAAACTACATTGCCTCTACGACTGGGATGTAGGAAAGGCCATCAATCGATGTGCCCCTCAGGCATTAGGTTAGTCAATCTAAGTTTGTCATGTATCACACACATTAAAATCATGACACTTTGTATATTCAAAGTCATTGCTCGTGTTGAACTACGAGGTCTCTGCCTGTACAACGTAGGCAAGGCTAATCAATTGATGAGCTCCCGAGACCACACTAGGTCAATCCAATAGGGTTCACATTCAATTCACTATCACATACATTGCATATCATTCATTAGATGCATGTCTTTAGCCGCTTCAGGTGAGTACTTTAGTGTATCATCTCATGTCATACACTGTCTACACACACACATAGTTTATTAGTCAAGGAATCAAAAACAAGTCATGCAACAACAAGGAAAAATGTCTCAACAGTCATCAAGTCAATATCAAACACATTGTCAAAGTGATCAACCTATGTCTTACGTAAGATATGTCTTTCTTGTCAACAGACGTCATCAAATTGTCATAGTCTCATGTGGCTTGTCACCTCAACGTCATCAGACTCCAACGTCTTATACGACATGTGTCTTACTGAAACCAGGCTTTGTCATGCCTTATACAAAAGTCACCAAGTCGAAACTAGACTCAACGTCTTATGCGGTATGTGTCATTCTCTCACATTAAGCTATGTCAAACATCAACATCAAACAATCCTACAAGATCAAGTTTTGGCAAATACATTTATTTGGCTTTATGACTTTATATCTTAATTTGTCTTATCATTTTATCAATTTGTGCAAGATCCTATTGCTAGTTTTCTTGAGGATCTCCCTTGAAGGATTTAGAGAAGGAGCGACGTCTCAAGATTCTTTTTCTTTGGCTTCTATATGTCAACTGTCTTTTTAACATTGGTTTTTGAGTCATGTTACTAGTTTCCTCAAGGATGTCCTATCAAGGATTTAGAGGAGCAATGACGTCTCATGACCCGTCTTTTATTTGTCTGTTGTCTGTGGTTAGTCTTGACCAAACGACTGGGGCATCTTGTCCTTAGTCTGAGTTAAGACACTCCTTGTCTATGATTGTCGATTTTTCACAGGTAGATAACTTTGTACACTATGGTCTATCTCATATCATAGTGTGTACTATCCATCTGTGTCATGTCCTACCCAATGATGATAACAAGCAAGTATAGTGTATTTGGAAATATATCGAAGATTATGTCTTTTTCTCAATCAATCAAACTTAATTGTTTCTTACTAACATTCTGCAATCATCCATGCTAACATTTCTTCTTTTTTGCATCTTCACCACTATTATCTATCCATTTCGAGAGCACACTCATGTTATTCAAACCCGCCTATCCTCTCGAGGGGGCATACCACTACCTCGTCATTCTCCCTTTCACTGGGGGCATACCTTACCCTATTTCATGTTGGGGCACGATCGAGGCATATTTTCTTTGACACAGCATCGTACCAACATTGTATCAAAGAGGGGCAAACTGTAGACACCGAAAATTGGTCTTGGCCTGCGAACACCACTTTCGACATAATTTTCTATAGTCTATGGTCATGATTAAATAATGTCAATTATTTAATTACCTTTTCTAACCCATATTTCCTCTATTAATTAAATAACCCCTTTTAATTAATTCATTAATTCATTATTAATCTTTATTCAACTTGATTAATTAAATAAATCATATTTATTTAATTATGTTGCTAACTAATTAATTCTTCCTTCTTAATTAAATAATTTATTATTTAATTACCCTCTTATTATCATATGTCAACTATAATTAAATATCTTTATTTAATTATTCATTTAACCCCCCTTTCAACTATAATTAAATATTTATTATTTAATTATTCAATTCTACCCTTTTCGAAAGTTAAATTAAATAAATTATCTTTATTTATTTAATTAGATCTTCTATCTTTGAATGTTGAATTAAATTAACATTTAATTCATTTATGTCACAGTCCTCTATCATTCAGTTATCTAATCATCCACTTACCTTCTGACTTGAGATCTATTTTTAGTTCTCCAGTTATCTCTAAATTTAATTGTTGATCATCACTATAGGAAAACTCTCTGTCACAACTAGTCGATTAACTAGTTCTAACTCATATGCATGTATGCATTTATTAATTAAATATCTTTTAATTAATTAATTTAATTATGCATTCGAATTCCTCATCTTCGAGTTTTGACTTTGTCTTTGACATTCAAAGTCTATTTCTTCTATTTTTGAAGATTCTTAATTGAAGATTAAGATCTTGTTCTATTTTTAGTCTTTCTTGACTCACATTCTAACTCACATTGCATGCAATTCATCAATCTTGTTCGTCGATCTCTCTTTCAATTTGAGCCAATCGTTCGAAAACACAAAATATATAAAATGGCCTGTCATTATCATTATTCCTCTCTCCTGAAATCATACACTTTTGAGAAGAGAGACCATTCTTCAATATTTTACTTAGACATTCAACACAGCTATACTTGCATTCAAACACATAAATCTGAGGGCAAGAATACATAAAAGGCAAAATGGAGAAGAGCAATGGAGATAATTCAAAGGGATGAATGCATATTCAGTGAGATCAATTCAGTTTGTTTAGTTTTTATCATGTTTTCATATTCATTCTTTATTGTTAGATTTTTAGATTAGTTTTAGATTAGATTAGGATTAACAATTGTTCGTTCTAGTTGTAGATCTTATCACAGATTTATTCTAATGTTACAAAAGTCAATTAGTTGAGTATGAATTTGACCTAAATTTGGTGATAGAGGTGCTAGAAAACTAATAATTAAATAAAGTTGGGAGTTACAAAGAATCCCACAACTAGGCAAGAGGAGGCCATTCTAGGCATGTTGCAACTCCTCTTTTTATTTTAAAAAATTTATAAAATGGGAGTGTGAGAATTTAGGCACCCAATAAAGGAGGTAGTGGGGTGAACAATGAAAGGACCAATTTGAGAAAACCAATTGAATTTGTTAGTCATAAAGAAAATATGATGGCAATGCCTAGGAGATAGAGAGAGAATAATTTCAGAAAAAATGAGAAAAAGCCACACCCTAGCTAGAGAGGGAGTTTTAAAGAAGAATGAAAGAAAAGAATCTAGATTTGTTGAAGACAAACACCTCGAAAGATGAGATGGGATACCAAAGATGATGATCAAAGGATTTGAGGCTGATTTTCCTACTATAGAAAGTTGATTGTGGTCTCTTGAGTTAGACTTGATGTTGTTGAAAGTGAATTCTTTCTTGTAGCCAAGTTTTTGGATTGTTCTATATCAATTTTATATAGAGATTGTAAACATGAGGATTGAATAATGAAATCAATGCCTATATTTTGAATTTTTTTTCATTTCTAGTGCTAGAAGTTTGTATTTGATCTCTCATACAATCTTATAATTTCCAAAAGCCAGTTTTCTTATACTTTAGTGTAAGTTTTGCAACAATTTAAAATCCTATAGAAATTATAGAAATCATAAACATTTATAGAATTAGCTTTTAAATTGTTTTCTAGTTGATTGGTTATTTATTCTAATCTTTACTATAGACAATTTAGTGAATGTGATGTGAAACACAATTACAACTAAATATATTTTTATTATAATATTTCAATAATTTATCAAAATTTTCAAGAAGATTAATGGTTTTCCTCTTTTCATTACATTTAATAAAAAAAATTTATAGATTTTAAAAAAATCTAAAACATAAAGTTTTAAAATAGTTTTTCTTTTTAGGTATATTTAATAGTCTTTTTATATTATAAAAAAAATACAAAGTAAACATAAAAATTAAAAACCAACAAAAAAAATTGAAAAAAAAAACCAACCACAAAATAAAAAACATAAAAAAATCAATCAAAAAATTAGAAAAGATTTTTTAAAAATAAAGTGAAATTTAAAAATTAAAAAAAAAACACCATTAATTATAAAATACAAAAAATAAATAATAAAATTTAAAAATTAAAAAGTAAATAATAAACAATCTAATTTTGGTAGATGTATGAAGACTTCAATTAACCTCCATTCTCAAATAATAATGTTGTAAGTTTTTTTGTTCCACTTCATGAGATTCAACCAATTGATGATAGAATAACTGGAGTGGTTGTTGAATAGGAAATGTTTAGTCATCTTGATGACAAAGATACTTCTACAAATTTTCCTTCTCCTCATAAAGACTTCTATTGAGACTTATTTTTCTTGTGGCTCCTAATCTAGATTTAGAGGGTTCATCTACATCTATAAGTCAACATCTTGAAGCTAGTGACTATAGTAATCCAACATTGAAAGACTCATTTGGTGTACATATTAAGGCACATAGTGTGGACACTTTAAGAATATTTAGTATTTTTATTTAAATCATTGCATTATTTCATCTACTAAGATTATAGAGATGTGTTGATATTTATCTCTAATCCAATTTTTTTTGTGAATTTGGAGGACAATATTCAACAAGGTGTTTTTAGTATTTTAAAACATAATAGACAAAGTGAAAACCATTGTTTTATTCGAAATATGAAAAATATTTACAAATTTTGGGCAAACTCATGAAGAGACGTATACCCCAAACCCATGCAATTTGGGAAATCCCATAGAAGATTTGTATGCCCCAAGTCCACACAAGTGGGAAAACTCGTGAGAATGTTGTATGCCCCTGAGACTCTATTTAGGAGAGTTGATATAATTTTAAAAAATCATTAGACGGGATGTATGTCACAGCTTGACAAAATCATCTAAAGAGATATATGCCTACCACTCTATTTATTGACTTTGAGTTAAGCATTTTTATATATTTTCATAGAAGCTAAAAAGTCACCATACATGTCCTTATTATAATTCAAATGGACAACTTAAAACTGAAAGGTCATTACACTTTAGTGAGGATAAAATTAATTATATAATATTTAATTGAGGCAACCCAACTTCTTTTTTATCAATCTCCCTCATCTACTATTTCTTCTAATGAGACTAGTGTTACTATATCAAGGGGTTCATGTGATTTAGTTCAATAGGGTAATCATTTTCTTTAAGACATGACAACTTGGGATGAGTAATTGTAGGATAGTTTTGTGAGCCCTATCCTATAGACTTGGAAGACACTATTAAGGATATCCATCTCTTATTTGATTTGAATTCATATGAAGTTACATCATCATATTAAAATGTTGTAGGGGATAATTTTGACCTTCATGTACCTTATCTTTCTTATCATTTATCAATATTTTGTATTGGTGTGAATACCTTCAATCAACATTTTAAGGAGTCATATTTGTCTTTCAACTGCATTACAAATCCATCTTCATCAGGTTCTATATTTTGATCCTTTTTTAGTGTGTCTTGGAATATTTTACTTGATTTTATGGAAACTTTCTAGACATATCAAAATGGGGACATTTGACTAGAACTCAGAGACATCACATATCTTCATCTTTCTTCTTTCATGTTCCTTTCTTGAAGACATCTTGTATACATGATTGGTTTTTCTCTTCATAAGGTTAGGAACATTTTTGAATGGGATTAGATCATATTTAGCATTCATTATTGGGAATCTACCATCATTGTAGGAGGGTCTACTTTAATGGTTCCTACATTACCCCTCTTCTCCTTTTCTCTTTTGGGAGGGACCTTTTCATTGCATGGGATTTTTTCTTTCTCATTTTTTATATTTAGAGTATTTTGTATTTTTTTTCCTTTTGGGGAGTAATTTCATCCCACTGGGTTTTCTCCTTTTCTATATTTGTGTGTGATTTCATTTATACATGGGTACCTTTAACATGTCTTAGTAGTTATGACCCAACTTTGCATCATTTTCATTTATCTACTTATCCATAAGTTGCATTTAAGGGGGTAAGAAAGGGGTGTTTTACCTAGCTATTTCATCATCTAGGTCCTTTTCATACTAGGTATATAAGTTTAATTAGGGTACACATAAGATAGTTTTCTCTTTATGTATCAAGTCATAATATTAAAAGACACATGTCATCATATTTTCAAATCCTATGTTCATCGTGGCCTATATAACCAAGGGGTTCCCATTGTAATCTCAATTAAACCCATCATTGTTGTATTATTTACATTCTTTGATAGAATATAATTATTCTCTCATAATTGATCTTTGTTTTTCTTTCATAGAAGCTCCCAGATCTTGGTTGGCTACAATATTTAGCTATATATTATATGGTGTAGAGAATTATACATACCCTGAAAAATATTAACCATCTATTGAGATTGATTCTCTACCATTCATATTCCTCTTTCTAGTTCTATAATTTAACTCCTTTTTCCATCATTTCTAGACTTTTTGAATGATTATTTCACTAGTGCAGGTTGTTGACCTAGGAAACATACATTTCATCTAAGAGAATATATGGTATTAAAATGGAAGTTTAAAATTTGATTTTATTTTCAATTTATTTTTTGTTTATCTTTCATTGTTTCTTTATTTGAGTATAATCTTTATATTTTTTATTTTTTAGGCTTGTCTATTGTTCTAACTTGATATTTGTATCTTAGATAAAGCTATACACTACATATAAATATATGATAGATGAGGCTTTTTACTTGGAGACAACACTATCATAAAAAACTTGGTAAAGGAAAGGTACAATTGTGTTTCAATTATGAAATGGTTAAAACCATTAATCATATTTTGCATATTCTAAGTCTTGCAAAAGGTTTAGGTTTCTCTAGCCAAGTTAAATTATTCTAGTGTACATGTGAAATTTGGCAAGAATGATTGTAGGTTGTTAAGAAGGAACTTGATGGTTACAATAGGACCTTGGATTGGGACTCTTTTTATGCTCAATGCCTCCATTTTTTATTAATTTACAAGTGTAATTACAACTAAAAAAACATGTATTTTTTTGTACCAAAATTTGGGCAACATCAACGAAAAGGGTCAAAAGACCATTATTAATAAAACATATTTGATAAATTTTTCATTATTCTACTAATATAAATATCTTTTTGAGAATTATTTATACCTAAAATAGAATAGATCTTCATTTCTTATTAGAAGCAATGTATCTAATAGACTATTATAAATCATACCTTTGCATGTGTATGGTTCATTGGATTTTTTGATTAGATTAAATTTAAGAAGGTATCTTACCATTTATAAAATGACCATAGATTCCAAGCAAGCAGGCTCATGAGACATGAGACACCCAAAAAGTAAAAAAAGTGAAATTATACATAGACCAAAAAAGATAGAAAATACAAAACATAGAGCCGAACTAGCCAGTGTATGGTCCATTCAATGTTTTGATTAATTAATTAGGCAAAGGGCCTTGATCCTATTGTTACATAGTCATAATATTGAAAACAAAAACAAGCTGGGAGAAATAACACCAGCCATCCCCAAAAAGAAGCAATAGTAAAAACTAGCTTGCAAGCCAAGTAACCAAAATTGCAACCACAAAACCATAATTAGCTTAATAAAAAATGAAATAACCATAGTAATCCATATAATACTGCATGGACCATTAATAAGATTAACCAAAGTCCAATAGGTATTTAACTATAAAAGAGCTATAATGAAATAACAATCAGAGATTATAAAACTATGAACCAAAATTTTCAGAGCAGCCATAAAAACTAAGCAAGAGGAACACAAAAAGAGAAACTATGCCATTACTTAGCATTGGAAATCAGCTCCCAGTATTCGCCAATTTGGGAGAAAAACTCCCTCCAATCAAGGCCTTCTTCATCTTCTTGGTCTTTCTTGTCTTCACTTTTCCCCATCTTCTTGAAAATCTTCCCAATCTTAGTTTGTCCAGAGACCACACCGACCATAGCACGTTGTATGAGACCGTTGGTGACTTTCATCAAGGTTATGATCACTTTCTCCATGTTGTCCATCTATACTGGCATAAAAGTTATTCTAATTTTCAAAATATCAATGTTAGAGTCCTCAAGAGAATTAGAGGCAGTGACTTTGTTCTCCATTTCAATGGCCTCTTTTATAGAAACTATAGGTTCCTCTTCCTTCCCATTGTCTTCCTCTTCCTTATAATATCTTGTAGCTAATAATAAGATGAACCAAACCATCTCTTGTAGCTATAGATCAATGTATCACTAAATAAATTTATCAAAGAATAATAATCATTTATAGAAAAATCATTAGAATATAAGAATGATTAAAAACATATAATTTTCATCTTCAATTCCCCTAAATTAATCTATTATTGGTGTACTAAGATAATTCCATTAAAAATAACATTATAATGAAAGATCATCATCAACACCATGATTCAATAAGATACATAATAATGATTGTTCTTATCACTAAATGCATCACCTATAGACCATGAGCCATAAGATAATGAGTATTAGACATAATTAACTATATTAAATTGGTATAATAAAGTCAACTGAGGGTGAACAAGGCATGCCACTATAGCTATAGAAGAAGCTCAATAATAATCATGCCCATCATTGTGATAAAATTATATTAGTAAAATTTAGAAAAGGTGCAAAAACATCACATGTTGGTGAAGGTAAACAATGTGTACCTATACATTATAAATTATATATTATTTATAAAAATAATAATCATATACTCATTCTCATGTAAAAAGGATGTTAATTAATTTAAATAACATGAAATTATTGACATATGAATAACATGAATTTATTGAAATATAGTCCTATTGAGATTAGGGGATTTTAT
This sequence comes from Sequoiadendron giganteum, assembly GCA_007115665.2. Taxonomy (NCBI): domain Eukaryota; kingdom Viridiplantae; phylum Streptophyta; class Pinopsida; order Cupressales; family Cupressaceae; genus Sequoiadendron; species Sequoiadendron giganteum. Next base: position 46,869,849 of record CM021101.1, read on the forward strand.
AAAATTATGTAATCAGTAGCCAATTCCTTATTCAATATAAAAAAATGTGTATATTACTAGAAAGATAAGGAATTTAATGTTTGGAATAAATATTTAATTATACGATTACATTTATATTAGAATCCTTCATACTCAACCCTCTACAAATGTTTAATAGCAAGTTGAAAACCCAAAATTCTATAACTTGCTCATTTTTAATCCAAATTTCATGAAATTTTGATTTGTGACAATCCATTTGACTCCTCTACAAGGTTTTTTTTAAGGAAAATTACTATCAGAGAGGACAACTCTCTTTCTATTAATTAAAAGCTCTAAATTACATTTACCAGTTACTACAACCCAGATTACAAACCAAATTAAATGACCAGATTTTCTACTTTCTTAGAAGATCTTAATGTCATAGCATGCTTCTATTTTGAAGGTGTTTTCTTCCTTTTCACCTCTATCCATTCTTTTCCAATTTCAGGGGAAACCTCCACAGATTGGCCAGAGTCACCACCTGTGCCCATCGTTGATGTAGCTGCTATCATGGAACCTTCACTTCCTTTATAAAACACTATACAGGCGCTGGCCTTTCCAGGTGAGACCGAAGTGCAATCCCCTATAGCAGGAGAGGAGGAAGGAGTCATTTTCTTTAGAGAAACTGAAGAGTGTACAAATCCCCTGGGTGGATTAGGGGAAATGGTATAGTGTTGAGGTTTAGCCTCAATCCACCATGATGGTTTGAGGTTCCCTACATCTCAAAGCTTTTGAAAATGAGAGGAAACATGTTCTGCTGAAAAAAAATTCCTACACCTAAAAGCAATTTTTTCGTAGTCAATTGGTTGCCTCTTGCATCTATTCCCCACCCTCAGCACAATCTTTACTAAAAGACCATTATCAAGATTCATTTCAACATGGATTCAAGGACTTGCATAATTTTGATAATTGATGGTTTCCTTAGAAGAGCAGTGATACCTTCCAAGGCTATTACCAAGAGCCCTCAAACAATCAAGTTCCCAAAACTGAATAGGAATATATGGAATTCTTACCCACAAGAAAGCAGTGGTGAAGATTTTTGTACATGGATCAAAATCAAGAAACCATAGTTTGATGCACAAAAACTCTCCTTGGTAAAACTTGTAGAGATTTTAAAATGCAAAAACAAAACACAAAGTTGCTGCTTTGATTTCCAACCAAGCTGGAAATACCCAAATCTCAAAATGTGGAATGAAAAAAAAAGGAGACATGAAATATTTTCTTCTTCTATTAATTGATTGGAAATGACAATACATAAAGCATAAAACTTCAAAAAAATGAAATACTACCTATTACAACTTTTTGGGAGCGATCAGCTGCTCAACCAAATCATAAACAATGAAGAGATACTTAGAGCTCACTATTACAACTTGACTAGAACTATATGATGTTCCTTGAAAACTCACAGTGATCAGGAGAAATCAATTGCTCACTGCAAACATTCTACATTAACTCTGAGCAATCAGAGCTATCAAAAATTCCTTGCACAAAATATTCTTTGTTGCTGATACAAATTCTCTTCTTGTTGCAAATCACTTGCTACTGCAAAAACTAACTTCTTCCAGCTTACTGACTAGGAAATAATTCCCTCTATTTGTCTCATTTGAAAAATCCCTCTCAAATTTGAATTTACCTACCAGCATTAATTATGAATTCAAAAATTCGTACTTCATTCAATTCTGAGCAGTCAGGAGCTATAGGGATTAAGATCCCAAGACTGGCAATGAGAAAATGACTCCTAAAAGGTAGGTGAAGCAATGGTAGGCTCAAGGACAAGTAATAAATTCCAACACTCCCCCTTTGTCATGAGCCAACAAAACAAGATCAATCCTGATCCAAATCAACTATGCCCAAACTGCTCCTTAGGTGCTCAAAATTATCTTTGCTCAAAGGCTTGGTGAATGTGTTTGCTAGCTACTACTCAAACCTGCAAAATGCCATTTTGATTTCACTATTTTCAACCAATTCATGAATGAAATGATACATGATTTCAATGCGCTTTCTTCTTCCATGAAACATAGGATTCTTCGTCAAAGCTATCAATGGAACATTGTCACAAAAGATCATTGTTCCATCCCCTTGTTCTTCTCTCAAATATGCTAAGATTCTTCTCAGCCAAATAGCCTGACATGTTGCTACATTTTCTTCTATATACTCAACCTCTACTATTGATAGGGAAACAATAGGTTGCTTCTTGGAAGCCCATGAGATAGCACCCGGACCCAAATGAAACACATAACCCGGTGTGCTCTTCCTATCATCCAAACTTCCTGCCCAATCACTATCAATGTATCCAACCAGCCCATACTCTTTTGTTGTTGTGTACAACATGCCATATCATTTGGTTCCATTTACATACCTCAAGATTCTCTTACCCGCTTGCCAATGGGTGTCTCTTGGAGTCTCCATGAATCTGGAAATCAAACTCATTCCATTCATTATATTTGGCTTAGTTGTTGTCAAATACATCAAGCTTCCAACCAAAATTTTAGACATGGTTGGATCTACATTGCTGTTGCAATATTCCTTGCTCAACTTTAGACCTATGGTTGTTGGTGTTGGGGCAAGCTTGCTTTCAAGCATTCTAAATCTCTTCAAGATCTCATTTGCATATTTTTTTTGAGAGATAAAAATACAATCATGCATTTTTTTTACTTCTATGCCTAGAAAATAACTCAAGAGACCTAAATCTACCATTTCAAACTCTCTTTTCATAGCCTCTTTAAAATCAACAATGAGGAAATCATCATCCCCAGTAAAAAAAAAATCATCAACATACAAAACAACAATCAAAATATTACCGTTTTTTGCCTTGATGGAAAGAGTGGGCTCACCACCGCTTTTACTAAAGTCATTTCTCATCAAATATGAGACAATCTTGTTGTACCATGTCTTTGGAGCTTGCTTTAGCCCATAAAGAGATTTTCTTAGCTTATATACCTTGTTTTCTTCACCTGGAACTTCATATCCAAGTGGTTGCTCCACATAAACTTCCTCTTTCAATACTCCATTAAGGAAGGAAAACTTCACATCCATTTGATACACCTTCCATTTGTGTTGGGCTTCAATTGCTATGACTGCCCGCACAGTCTCCATCTTTGCAACAGGGGCATACGTCTCATCATAATCTCTCTCAAACTTTTGTTTGTACCCCTTGACCACCAAATGTGCCTTATGTTAATCTATGCTTCCTTCAACATTGCACTTGATCTTGTAGACCCATTTCACCCCAATAACTTGCTTGTTGGGAGGAAAATTAGTTAGATCCCATGTTTTGTTTATTTCTATTGCATCTATATCCTCATCCATGGCCTTACACCATTTATCCTCTTTGACAATTTCTTCAAAATAATTCAGGTCACTATGAGAAAATAATGTAAAATTCATATTTTCATCAAATTCTTCATCATACCTTCCATCTTGGTAAGTCTCACTCAAAATTTTGGTCTTCTTTTGCATTAGGGAGGTGAGAGTGGGGTCTAAACTCTCACTGTTGTTGTTGTTCTACTTAACAAGCTAGTTCGGGAGTGATCCGGAGTGATCGAGAGTGGTCGGGAGCTATCAGGAGGTCTCTGCGACCAATTCTTTAGCTATCTATGGCTACTTGCCTTTTTATCTATTCTAATTAGGAGCAATCAGGTGCGATCAAGAGCCTGTCTAGAATTATCATGAGCTACTACTAGCTCCACTGAATCATCATTCTATACTTCTTGTTCCTTTTCTTCAACATTAGGAACGATCAGAGTGATTGGGAGCGATTGGGAGTAGTCGTGCCATCCCATGACTGATCTTCTATAAACTTCACATCTCTGCTAATAAATTTTTTCTTGTTGACTGGGTTATACAGCCTGTAGGCTTTTGATTTTGAATAAGAACCCGTGAAAATGCACTTCTCACCTTTATCATCCAATTTTTGCCTCTTTTCTTTGGGCATGTGAGCATATGCTACACAAATGAACACTCTTAAGTGCTCAACCATCCATCCATGTTTTTTCCATGCCTCTTGTGGTACTTTATCATGGTTCACCTTTGTTGGAATTCTATTAATCAAATAAATAGTTGTTGCTACAACCTCTCCCCAATATTTAGTCGGGAGTCCCTTTGCTTTCATCATGCTCCTTACCATCTCCATGATGTTCCTATTCTTCCTTTCAACCACTCCATTTTTCTACAAAGTAGAACTGGTTGTTAGCTCCTTCTTGATGTCATTTTGCTTGCAAAAAATCACAAAAAAATTGGAGGTATACTCTCCTCCTCGATATGACCTTAGGACCTTAATGAAGTGTCCACTTTCCTTTTCATTTTGGGCCTTAAACAATAAAACCTTATTAAATGCATCAAAATTATGCTTTCAAAAATAGACCCATGTCCTATGATTGAAATCATCAATAAAAGTCATAAAAATTCTGCTATTACCAATGGATGTGATTTTCATAGGGCCTACCAAATCCATATGCACCAAATCCAATGGTAATCTTTCCCTTGTAGAGTTTCCTGATTGAAAGGGATGCCTATGTTGCTTTCCCAAAATGCAAGCCTGACATCTAACATTAGGCTCTACTATAGTTGGCAAACCATCAACCATTCAATTCTTTGATAAAATACTCAAACCATCAAAGCCTAATTGTCCATACCTAAGATCCCATAGTTCGAAGGGGTCTTGAATGGTGCTCTTGAGGGCTGCTTGTTGCACTGTTGTAAATTTTTCATTCATGAGAGGTGCAACAACAGACTGAGATAACAAACATGTCTCAATATTCAACGAAAACATCTAGCTCTTTGTCATTGCAACTTCTACAAATACCTTCATCCTCTTATTATTGTCATGAATGACACATTGGCCCTTCTCCATCAACACTTTGTATCCATTTTGGATCCTCATGATGTTATGCTTTAACCCCGGTGCAAAAAAAACATTTTGAACCTCCTTCTTCTCACCTTGCTTGGTGCGGATCATGATAGATCCTTTGTTTTTGACTTGAACTACTCCATTGTTCCTCATTCTTATTTCAAAATTAACATTTTTATCAATGAAAGAAATTATACTTTCATTACCACTCATGTGGTTGTTTCAACCATTGTCCAAATACCACACTTTGGGGATGCCTTCTTCACCAATGTTGCACATGATGAAAGTTGTGGATTGATTACCTTCAACCACATTTGAATCAGCCATATTTTATTTTATTTTTGCTAATTACCATGCTTTTTCCATAACTCACTCACATAATGTCCAAACTTATGATAGTACTAGTAGCACTTCACGTTTCTCTTGTTACTTCTCCCATTCGAACCGTTTTTCTTCATGTCTCTTCGGGAGTTTTTTTAAGATTTATTGGCTCCTTCTTGGCTACTTATTCATCTTGAGATTTTTCCACTAGATTTTCTTTGTTTGGATCTACCTCTACCCCTTTGGGGGCCATTTCTACCTCTCTCGTTTCCTCTTGCATTTGATTGAACTTTAAAAGCTTTCTCTTGGGAATAAGTAGTAGACCTTTTAAGGCATTGCTCGTGGGTATGAAGAGAACCCATTACCTCATCCATCGTCAAAGTAGAGAGGTCCTTTGCCTCTTCAATAGAAATGATGAGTGCATCATACCTCCTGGGTAGACATCTAAGGATATTTTCAACTATCTTTTGCTCCTCCATCATTTCTCCATTTTCTCTCAGTTGGTTTAACAAACCTAAGAACCTTGTTTGAAATTTTGCAATAGACTCACTTTCCTTCATTTCAATAACCTCAAACTCTCTTCAAAGTAACTGGAACTTCATGGATCTAACTTTATCGGTCCCTTTGTAGCCAGTTTGGAGGATTTCCCAAGCCTTCTTTGCATACTCACTTGTTGTTATTCTTGGAAAAATAGCCTCTATCAAGGATGCCTCTATCAAGCTCAACACCTTGGCATCCTTCTTTCTCTACTCTTTCAATTGGGTCTTCTGGTTGTTTGTGAGAGCTACAAATGCAGTTGGGTCAGTGACATCTACAAACCCATTTATGAGAAAATCCTACAAATCATTTGCAACCATAATGGTCTTCATCTTCTTGGCCCAAACATCATAGGTTTTTCCATTAAAGGATGGTGGTTCCTGCCAACTCTTTGCTTCATCTCCAGCCATGTCTCCTAGAGAAAAAAACTTAAATACCCAGACAAAATAACTACCCTAACTCATGAGGAAATGGGACCTATGGCTTTGATACCATGTAGAGATTTTTAAAATGCAAAAAAAAAAACAGAGTTGCTACTCCGATTTCCAACCAAGCTGGAAATACCCAAATCTCAAAATGCAGAATAACAAACAAGAGGAGACATGCAATATTTTCTTCTTCTATTAACTAATTGGAAATGACAATACACAAAGCATAAAACTTCAAACAAACTAAAGACTACCTATTTCAACTTTCTGGGAGCGATTAGCTAGTCAATTAGACCATAAACAATCAGGAGTTACTTAGAGCTCACTGTTACAACTTGACTGGAACTATTTATTGTTCCTAGAAAACTCAGAGTGATTAGGAGAAATTAGTTGCTCACTGCAAACACTCTACAACAACTCGTAGAAATCCAGAGCTATCAAAAAATCCTTGCACAAAATGTTCTTTGTTGCTACTGCAACTTCTCTTCTTGTTGCAAATCACTTGTTGCTGGAAAAACTAATTTCTTCCAACTTACTGACTGGCAAAAAATTCCCTCTATTTTTCTCATTCAATAAATCCCTCTCAAATTCAAATTTACCTACCAACATTAATTGGGAATTCAAAAATTCCTACTTCATGCAATTCTGAGCAGCCAAGAGCTACAGGGATGAAGATCCCAAAACTGGCAAGGAGGAAAAATCTCGTGACAAGTAGGTGAAGCAACGGTAGGATCAAGGACAAGTAATAAATTCCAACAAAACCAAGGACCATTTTCCAAAACCAACTCCTTTTCTTCCTTCTAATCGAACTCTAAAATGAAGAACCCTTTGCAAAGGGTAAATCTTGACTTCTTCTTCCATGAATTCCTTCTAGATATTTGAAACCCAAGTGTGTAGATCACAAAGTTTCAACAAAGTCTTCATAAACCAGCAAATCAAAGCATGATCAAACCAAAAGCCCTCCCTGTCTAGAGCCAAATCGTCCAGACAAATTTCTGGTAGTTTTGGTGAGAGACAGATAGGAAAAAGCGAACAAATTTTGGAAGAGGCATCATTTGTAGCCACATCAACATGTTGTGATTCTAATTAGGGATCACCAGCACCAAATGCTTCCAACGAGTGTTGGTGTATGTGGACTCCAGTTGTACTGGAGTAATCTCCCCTTCCACCGTCGTTTACCTACCTCTCTAGTTGCTACATTTATTTCTTCTCCTCCTTCTATCTTCTTCTATACTCCTTCTACATTCTTCCGATGTATCTAGACCTTTTCCTTCTTAATGCATATTCTAGAAGTTTCTCTCTTGCTGGGTGAAGGACTATTTTTTGGTAAAAAGAAAAAGACTTTTCTTTGTTTTGGGTATTCTCGAAGCTTCTTCAGCCTCTCCTCTTAGCTTTGTTTTGTAAAAACAGCATGGTGATATTATGTTTTTGGAGAATGGAAAAACTCTATTTTGAACTAGAAAATGCATGATTGTAAGAGCATAGGCAACTCTGTTCTTCACAAGCACATTAATACAAATCTATTATGTTTTAATATTTCTTATCTTTGTTAAATGTTGTTTTATTTTCCTCTATTTTCTACAACATGGTATCAGAGCTAGAGCAGGTTAGTTGTTGAAAGTTTGAAAAGATTGTTTGGAGATCTCATTATAGTCAAGACTAAAGAAATTGCAGAAATTTGAAGATTGTTGCTGCCATTTAAAGATAAATCTCTGCCAAGATATTTGCTAGTCAAAAGAGAAAGAATCAAGGGTTTTATTAATTGTTGTTTCTTTTAGAGTCAAAGGAACCATAGTTATTTGCAGACCACAGTAGTTGCAAATCATCAAAGAAAGAGCAGAATTGGAGCTAACGGTGAAGGAATCAGACTACTATCAAAGGATCAGTGCCAAGTATTTTTCAGGAAGAACATTGTTGTAAGAGAAATTGTTAGTTTGTCAACTAAGATAGAGGAAACAAAGGAATAGCAATACAGAGGAAAAAATTTATTTTTGAAAAATGGCAGGAACAAGTGGAAGCATTGCACAACCACATATTCCAATCTTTAATGGAAAAAATTATGAATATTGGAGCATAAAAATGAAAACCCTATTTTTCTTCCAAGATGTTTGGGCCTTGGTTGAAAATGGGTTTCCTGAACTAGCAGACCAGCAAACATTTTAGGCACTTTCACAAGCTAAGAAGGATCTTTTGAAGGAAAACAAGAAGGATGCTAAAGCACTATTTATCATCCAACATGCAATGGATGAATCAATTTTTCCAAAAGTTTCAGCTGCCACAAGATCAAAATAGGCATGGGAAAGTTTGCAAATAGCTTACCAAGGCATAGACAAGGTGAAAATAGCAAAATTACAAATTCTTACAAGGGATTTTGAAAATATGCAAATGAAAGATTTAGACTCAATAGACTCATTCTTCACTCATGCAATGACAATAGTAAATCAGATCAGATCTTATGGAGACACCATTGAAGATCAAAAGGTTGTAGAGAAATTACTCAGAAGCTTATCAATAAAGTTCAATCTAGTTGTAGTAGCTAATTTGGAGGCTAGAGACCTTACTTAGCTATCAGTAGAAGAATTAATGGGATCACTCTTAGTACATGAGAAAAGATTAAATCAATCAGGGTCACCATCATTGGAAAATGAATTCAAGACTCAACTTTCATTTGGAAGAACAAGAGGAAGATCAAATTACAGCAGAGGCAGAGGACATTTTACACCTAGAGGAGGAAGAGAAAATACACAATTTGAGAGTAGAAGACCAACATCAAGCCCACATGCACATTCTTCACCAACAAGAGGAAGGAGGAGCAACCATTCTCATAGCCATCATCAAGGAGAAAGGTATGATAAATCCAACATCCACTGTCATTACTACAGTAAATTTGGGCATTATGCATCAAAATGTAGGAAAAGACAATATGACATGAATAAACAAAAGGCACATTTCAGAAATGAAAACAAGCCCAACACTAGTGAAGAAAACACCATATTGATAACATGCAATGTAGCACAAGAGAGTTCCAAAGAAGTGTGGTTCTTAGATAGTGGTTGTAGTAATCATATAAGAAGAAGCAAGGAGATGTTTGCAAAAATGGATGACACAATAAAATCAGAAGTAAAATTGGGGAATGATCAACGAGTTTCAGTCATGGGGAAATGGTCAATTAACATAAAAACTAAGCAAGGTGAGGAGAAACATATTTCTGATGTATATTATGTTCCTAGATTGCAACACAATATCATAAGAATTGGGCAACTAGTGTAGAAAGGATATAGGATATACTTTGAAAATGGTGAATGTGTGATTTTAGACAAGAAACCAAGCAATAGGCTGATTGCAAAAGTTGAGATGACAAAAAATAGGATGTTTCCACTTAGAATCCAAAGTGAACTATTTTTGCAACCACAAGGATTTGAAAAAGTTGCTGAGTTAGCTTTCAAAGCTTCATACAAAAATGAATCTTGGTTATGGCATTTAAGACTTGGACATTTAAACTTCAAAGGGTTGCAACTGTTATATAAGAAAAGAATGGTACATGGATTTCCACCTATAGAGCCACTTAAGACAACATGTGAGAGTTGCATATTGGCAAAGCAACATAGGAAAATATTTCCAGTTGGAGAGTCTTATAGGGAAAATCATCCACTTGAGATAGTGCATTCAGACCTTTGTGGACCTATGCAAACACCATCTATAAGTGGAAAACTTTATTTCTTGACATTCATTGATGGTTTCAAAGGAAAAGTATGGGTTTATTTCTTAAAATACAAATCAGATGCATTTTCTATTTTTAAAGAGTTCAAGGCAAAAGTTGAGAAAGAAAGTGGATACCACATCAAAACATTGAGAACCAATAAAGGTGGAGATTACATATCAAATGATTTTCAGAATTTTTGCAAAGAAAATAGCATAAGAAAACAATTTACAGCAAGGTATACTCCTCAAAAAAATGGAGTAGCTGAGAGAAAGAATAGAACAATCATGGAAATGGCATGAAATATGATAAAAGAAAAACATCTACCAAATGAGTATTGGGCTGAAGCGATTGCATGTTCTATATAAATATTGAATAGATGTCCAACAAAGGCAGTGATAAACAAAACACCAGAAGAAGCTTGGAGAAAAAGGAAGCATAACATAACACATTTGAGAGTCTTTAGATGTGTGACATACTCTTTGATACCTCAAGAGTTGAGAAGGAAATTAGATGATAGAGGAGAGAAGTGCATATTTGTGGGATATAGTGAACAATCCAAGGCATACAAGCTATAAAATGCTATCACAAAGAAGCTGATAATAAGCCGTGATGTTGAGTTTATTGAAGAAGAAGCATGGGATGGCAACATAGACAAAACAACTACAGTTGCAGCTAGTGTTCCACAAGAGAATGAAGAGAATGAGACTCAAGGTGTAAATCCTACTACACAAGAAAATGTTCCTACAACACCTTCAAGGGCACCTACCACTCCAAATCCAACTAATCCAGCAAGTAATAATAGCAGTAAGTCCTCTAATCCAACACTTGCATCACTAAGGTCAAGGTCCATAAACACTTCAAAGAAGACACATAGTTTAAGAGACATTTATGATGAAATACAAGAGGCTGAAAATGATGATCTATGCACTAATTTTGCATTCTTAGCACAAGCTGATCCAAATTATTTTGAAGAGGCAATTAAGGATGATAAATGGATTGTAGCCATGGATGAAGAAATTCAGTCAATATAAAAGAATCAAACTTGGGATCTAGTAGAGCTTCCTAAAGGCAAGGATGTGATTGGAGTTAAATGGGTTTACAAGACAAAGTATAATGCTAATGGAAAAGTAGAAAAACATAAGGCGAGACTAGTAGCTAAAGGCTTCACACCACAACCGAGCATAGACTACAATGAAGCATTCACATGTGTGGCAAGATTGGATACCATTAGAATGGTCTTATCTATTGCAGCTCAAAAAAATTGGAGGGTTTATCAAATGGATGTTAAATCAGCATTTTTGAATGGCATTTTAGAGGAAGAATTTTACATAAAACTGCCACCTGGTTATGAAGTTTTTGGAGAACACAAGGTATACAAACTGAAAAAGGTATTATATGGTTTGAAGCAAGCTCCTAGAGCTTGGTACAGCATAATAGATTCTTATTTTGTGAACAATGGGTTTAACAAGTGTGGCAATGAACCAACTTTGTATGTCAAAGTGAATGAAGGAGAAATCTTGATAGTGTGCTTGTATGTAGATGATTTGATATTCACAGGCAACATGTCAATTGATTCATTCAAGGCAGCCATGAAAAGAGAATTTGATATGACTGATTTGGGGCTCATGGGATACTTTCTTGGTATAGAGGTGAGTCAAAATAAACAAGGCATCTTTATATGTCAAAGTAAGTATGCTAATGATGTGTTGAAAATGTTTAAGATGGCAAATGTGAATCCAACACCTACACCCATTGCATTGGGTTTAAAACTTAGCAAGGATGACAAAAGTTCTAGTGTGGATGCAACTTTATTCAAAAGATTAGTTGGCAGCCTTATGTATCTAACTGCCACAAGATCGGATATCATGTATGGAGTTAGTATCATTTGTAGATTCATGGACAAACCAAAGGAATCACATTTGAAAGTTGGAAAAATAATTTTAAGGTATATAGTTGGAACAAAGAGCTTTGGGATTTTGTATACATTTTCAGATGATTACAAACTAATTGGATATACAGATAGTGATTGGGGAGGTAGCATGGATGATAGAAAATGAATTTCGAGGTATATCTTCCATCTAGGATGAGGTGCTATCTCCCAGGCATCAAAGAAACAACCTATTGTAACACTCTCATTAGCTGAAGTGGAATATGTTGTAGCCACATCAGCAGCTTGTCAAGCAGTATGAATGAGAAGAGTACTTTTAGATTTGAGACATCCACAAGAAGAACCTACAATTTTTTTTGTGATAATAATTCAGCAATTGCTTTATCTAAAAATCATGTATTTCATAAATGGAGCAAGCACATTGATACAAGGTTCCATTTTATTCATGAATTGGTGAACAATGGTGACATACATCTTCATTTTTGCAAATCTGAAGAAAAATTGGCAGACATTTTCACGAAGCCGCTTGCAAGGAATTTTTTTGAACATCTCCAAGAAGGAATTGGAATTGCAAACCTACATGGCAGTGAAGATTAAGGGGGAGTGTTGGTGTACGTGGACTCCAGCTATACTGGAGTAATCTCCCCTGCCACCATCGCTTACCTACCTCTCCAGCTACTGCATTTATTTCTTCTCCTCCTTCTATCTTCTTCTATACTCCTTCTACATTCTTCTGATGTATCTAGACCTTTTCCTTCTTAATGCATATTCTAGAAGTTTCTCTCTTGCTGGGTGAAGGACTATTTTTTGGTAAAAAGAAAAAGACTCTTCTTTGTTTTGGGTATTCTCAAAGCTTCTTCAGCCCCTCCTCTTAGCTTTGTTTTGTAAAAACAAGATGGTGATATTTTGTTTTTGGAGAATGGAAAAACTCTGTTTTGAACTAGAAAATGCATGACTATAAAAGCATAGGCAGCTCTGTTCTTCACAAGTGCATTAATACAAATTTTTTCTGTTATAATATTTCTTATCTTTGTTAAATGTTGTTTTATTTTCCTCTATTTTGTACAACAACGATTTGTTCCCTAACTGTCACGGGCTGGGGTTTCTTGAGTTCCCAAAATGCAGATGATAAGCCCTAATTTCCTCTACAAAACACAAACCATGAGCCCCTACATCTGAGAAAGACACCTAGGGATTTCTATTTTTTCCAATGAGATGGTCATCTGAATTTGTGCAACCAAAAATGACCCTCATTGCACACGGAGGAGGAGACCTATCCATTCTAATAGTGTGGTCCCTAGTAGAAAGCAATGAAACATGCTTCAAATCCCTTTCTGCGATGAAGGAAAACCCTGGACCAACTGCGTGCGCCATCAAATCTCCAAAATTATTTTTTTCTTTATTGTTATTATCTTGACTCCTCTACAAATTGGCATCATCAGTTTATCTAAATTATTTCTAAAATCTCCTCTTGAGAAACTAACGATCAAGACTACAAAAAGTTAAAAAATATAATTGAAAAGGAAAAAACATATGGACCGAGATGCTCCTAAATTAGGAACATTGGGTAAATGAAATTTTTCATGATTTTGAAACTCATTAATATTTTCCCAAGTCAAAAATTGGGATTTCAAACTTACCGAAATCTTTAGCACTCATCCAAGAGGCTTAATATTATGATTATCCTTCCAAAGAGCCAAATATTTTGTATAATATTTTTTTCTACTATTAATTTCCACTCGGGAACTAATCACCTTGTTTATAAACTCAAAACATATTTTTAGAAAATTGGTGTATGGACATTCTTGTGCATCTTTCAATTTTATAATTGTATTCATTAGCGTAACTGTCTCCATTTCATTATTACTTATACAAATATTCAACATTGAAGATATGAGATATGTTTATCCCTATTGGAATTTCCTTTCTCATAAGCATTGGATGGAAATTTCTTCAAGACTCTACATAGGCCTATCTTCTTCCACTTAATTTTGTTCCCAACATTTTCTATAAGGTTCATAAAAAATAATCTATGGGTGATCCCACAAAGCTGGTTTACAATTTCTGAGAGGAATTGATTTTTGTTGAAATCACATGTTTTTAGAAAATATAATAATTTAAGCCTTTAAAATTTCCATTTTAAGGATTCCAATTGAAGAGGGTTTGATCAAACCACCTTAGATCAAACCCCCTTGGATATAACCTCGCTAGTTTTAAACCATACTTATAAATGAGTCTCCTTCACACCTATCAAAGTGCTGATAAAAAATCACTTTTGATTTGCCTTTTCGGGGATCAAATGAATTCATTTAAAATTTATTTCAAATGATTATGGTAGTCCTCAAAATTAGCTATCCCATGAATATAATTTTAATATGTTTTGATTTTATTATGTATGCATTTTTTTAATTTTATTAAACATAGGTTTTTCACCGAAAATCAAGCTCTTTGTTTTGCACATGTGGAAAAATAGAAAATTATCAAAATAGTTTTTTAAAAAATATTTTTTTGCTAGGTATTGATGTCCTTGATCCATTGGAATTTTTTTTTAAATTTTTTGATACATACAAAAAACGTTATGTTGTATACAGTCCACCTATGTCTGAATTGCAATTGGTTTGACTTTGAAACTCTATTATGGAAAAAATATTCAATAAAAAAATATGAGACCAAATGAAATTACTAGATATTGTAGTTACAAATCTAAATTCAAAAAAAATAGAATTTTATCCTTCATACAAAAAAAATTATGTTGTATACGGTGAGCATCACTTTTTAAAAATGTTGTTTTCTGAAAAAAACCAATTTTCGTGGGAGATGGAAAAAGAAGTGCAATATTATTCCAAAAATTTTGAAAAACTATTTTTAGAATCTACAGATAAAATTTGATGAGACTCTAGTTTTCATCATCTTGAAATTCCTCACGGTTTAGCCACTATAGGTTCCCGAATGTGAAGATTTAGTTAAAAATAATAATTTTAGTGTCCAGTTTGGCCAAAAATTGCAAACCACTATTGTGGGATCACCCCTATATAATTTGTATCTCTATTGGAAACTATACTTTTAGTTAGGTCATGCAACCTAACTACCTCCTTGACAAATAATGTTCCTATGTGGAAAGTCATCACTACTCTTCTAACATGTAATGAAATGTGCCATTTTAGAAAGCCTAGTTATCCACAAAAAAAAGTCATTACCTCTTTGCATTTGAGTTAGTCACAATACAAAATTAATACTAATGTGTTACCATGGCCTCTTTGGTATTGGTAAAGGTTGATACAATAATGTGTTTTATTTATTTACTTTAGCATGCTAGAAAATTATGCACCCTTGAACCATCTTCTTCACATCCAAACCCATGCCTAGACAATAATAACTCTCATTTAACAATTTTGTTATCTTGTCCACTAAAATTTCCACTTATACCTCAAGTATGATTTTCCCTTATCAAAATTTCCTTAATTGATCCTCAAGAATACCAACTTATTCCCTTTGAATGATAATCCTTCTTGGATAAAATATTCCATCCATGAAGTCCTATTTGTTTCTTTTAGACTTTTACAAAAAAAATCAATCATCTTTGAAATCATCACCTCCTTCATAAAATTATTTCATAGAATAAAATTTCCCACAACATTTACATGTTTATTCAATAGAAAATATCTTCTACTTAATGCATCAACTACTTTATTATACTATCCACTCCTATGCTTCAAAAAAATGAATAGATTTGTAAGAACTAAAAGAATTTCATGTTTCTCTAGTTTAAATTGACTTTTATTTATAAATTGTATTGAATGATGATTTATGTACATCAAAAATTTCTTTGGTATAAAATAATGTCTCCACCTCTTCAATGCTTACACAATTGAATAGAACTCTTGAGCATAAATTATTCTAGTTTCATTCAAATTATCATTGAAATATGATATGGGTCTCACAACTTGAGTTATCACACCTCAAATAGCTATTCCCCTCTCATCCCAATCAACTTGATTTTTTTCTAAAATTTGGAAGTACTAATATTGGTTTTGTAGTCACCTTCTCCTTCAAAAGTAAAAAAATCTTCTCTATTATAGTAGTCCAAAAAATATCTCCCCAACTCCCTTTCATCGTCTCCATGATTGGATCAAAATTTCAATTCAAATTTTATATGAAATTCATATAGAAGATTACTAATCCATGGAAAAATTTAGGCTTCAAACATACTATTTTGTGAATAAAAATCAACAATAGCCTTAATCTTTTATTGGTTCATTTTTGTACCTTCTTCTAAAACTGTGCAAATCCTAGATACACTAGTTCATTTTTTATGAAACTACATTTGTTTAAATCCACCAGTATCTTCTCTTCCTGTAATATTATAAAAATTCCTTTATTTGTGATAGATTTTATTCTTTTTTTTTAAACTATAAGAATCAAGTAGCATGACCCCCTATAAACTTTAGTGTGCTTGGTAAAGTGATATATTTTCTTCTTTTGTTTTACTAAAAATGAAAATAACATCTACATATATGAATTTACATTTGTTTCAAGAAAATATTTGAGTACTTCATTCATCAATCACATGAGGATATTTGGGGTATTTTCTAACCAAAATAACATTACCATTCACTTATATAAACCATCCTTTGTCTTTAATGTAGTCTTCCATTCATCTCCTTATTTGATCCTTATCTGATGGTATTCATTCTATTTAAATCTACCTTTGTGAATTATTTCTCTCCACTCAATAAATAAATCATGTCATCCATCTACAGAAAGAGAAAGGTAAATGTGTACTTTATTTTTATCTTATTTATGGCTCTTGAAATTGTACGCATATTCTACCAACCATTCTTATTTAGTGTGAGTATTGTAGGTACAACACATAGACATAAACTCTCTCTAATCAAATGTCTATAAAGAAATTATTGCACTTGGTGGTTAATCTCCTCATTCTCTATTAGATTAATTTAATATAGTGTATTATTGGGAAAATTAGACCCTAGTATAAAATCTATACATTGATTAATGATCCTCATCAATGGTAATCCATCACGTAATTATTTTTTCAAAAAAAAGAAAATTCAATCAACATATATTGTACCTCGGTTGACACTTCCTCTTTCTCTATTGTCCCGACCTTTGTAATTTTCTAAATGAAGACATAGCATGCCTTCTCCTTCTTCAAATATTTCAAAAATTATTTCCTATTTACCAAGAATACAATGCTATTCTTCTCTACCTCCTCATCCTTATCCTTAATGTGATTTTATATATACTCCATCTCATTCTTCTTTATTTTACAACAATTGGTCTTGCCATAATGAATGGCCTTTTAGCTTTTTCTAGGAAAACTTAACTTTCTTGTCATCTTCTATTCCTTCAAATTCAAAATATTTCTCCATTTCAATTATCCAATCTATAATTTTTCAATGTTCAATCTTCCATTAAAATCGGGACGGTTTATCCTTTCTTTTTCTACTCATTCTAGAGATTACCCCCCCAAAACTTTCCTCTCTATTATACTTCTTGATTTCCTTCATGTTCTTCTTCATTATTACTAAAATCTTCACTGTGTAGTCCTCTCCATTTTATTTCCTTTATCACCTCCAATCTTACCATAATTCCTCTCAAAATTTCAATAATTTGCATATGACCAACTCATGGTGTTGCTCTGCTTTGGCCTGATTGTCTGTGTGCCATGTCTCCCCATATATTTTTTAGTTGTAGATCCACTCTTTCCTTATTCACCTACAAAGCATTCCTCTAAGTTTTCTTCTCCAACACAAACACAACAATTTATCTTCTCACAACTTTCTTTGATACCATTTTATGCACTCAAAACATGAGGATTTTATCAAATTATGTGATCATGTAGCCAAAGCCTTATTAATATAGAAAAAATTCCTAGATAACCATTAAAGAAATGAATTTAATATTTGGTAGAAAAATTCACTTACAAGGGTACATTCAACTTAGGATCCTTCATAGTCGACCTTCCATAAATGCTTGATACTAGGTTGAAACCTACAAACTCATAACTTGCTCATTTTTCACCTAAACTTCATTAAATTTCAATTTGTGACAACCCATTCAGTTCCTCTACAAGATGAAATTATTTTTGAAAATTTCCCCTTAAGTAACTAACCAACAATATTATGGAATTTTTTTTTATAGGATATATCATGCTAGAAGATAGGTTCAAATGCTGTCATTGCCACCTTTTTCCCATTCTTAATCACTTGTGTTATAATGTGAAAATAAATTTTATGTCTTGGATTATGTCCCCTCTTGAGAAATCTACTAAGGTTGCTCAAGAAAAGGGAAATAATTACCCCTTAGATAGGGTTTAATTTTCTAGCTATATTGTTCCAAGGAAACCCTTTCCCCTTCTTTGGCCTCTATTCTTAATAAAAGTACCATTATTGTGAGGGATTCAATTAAGCCTTTAGAGGGATTCCCTTCTACCTTGGGCCTTGAACCACTACCTTCCACAAAATCCCAAAGAGTCACTAGTGATAAAGGTAAATTCCCTATTTTTACGATTCCCACCTCAACTTCTAAGAAAATTGTGCCATTTTCTAACCCCACCCAAATCTCTATTTTGGATAATTCTGACGATTCTTTGTACCAATCCCTCAAGGCTTCTCTTGCTATATTTCCTACTCGAGAAGACTATTTTCATGCCTCCATGTCACCTCTATTGATGAACCCTACCAACCGTTTGGGTTCCCTTACCCTTTGTGTTAACCTTGATAATGTCCCTAAAGACTGTCATATGGAAGAAATTGTTTGTGCCAGTTACACTCCTCTAAGACTGAAAATGAATGATTTGATTAAAGCTTTGAATTTCTAAAATGATATTCTAAACTGATTTCTCACTCAATTAATTACAGTCAAAGATAAAATTTAGAATCTAGAAATGGAGGTATTCAACTATAAGGAGGCCTCGTTGGGTGAATTTTATGATGAGGGTCGTTAGGACCTATTGTCTTCTCTTGATAATTCTTTTGAGAAATGGCCAATTTGAAAACTAATGTTGAGGTACAAAGGAGTGAGAAAAGTTATAGGAAGAGGTGGCTAGTATGCATAGAGACTAGGAAAAAATCTTTTACTTGCTTAAAGGAGGTAGTTGATTATAGTAAGGAAATGATAAAAAATTCTATGGTCACCATTCAGGTGTTCTAGTAGGAGCTGCATAATAGCCATGGTAAGAGGATTGGGAAGGATTCTCATGAAGCTTCTTTGTCTAAAAAGAAGGGCAAAAAAGTGGATTGTTCAACTACATCCAATATCCAAGGGGGAGATCCCACACAAATAAACTATTTTCATTCAAATAAAAATTACACTCTAGTGAAAGAATGGCATGGAATTAATGTCCTCAAGTTGTTGGGTTATCAATAGTCAAGTTTTGGTTTCTAGCTAGTCTTTTCGTGTGTCTTCTTTCTCTAATTTTTGCTAGTCTCCATTTAGCTATTTTTCCTTTTCTTTTTGGGTGCATCATGTCTCGTAAGCTCCCTTATTTGGCCTTCATGGTCATTTTATAATGGTATGTGCCCTTCTCATATTTAATTTAATCAAAACTAAACACAACATTACCAAAAGCCATAAATTAAAGATTAAAAGGAGGGTTTTTTGGGTTCAATTTAAGATTGCTTATGGACCTAGATGCTCTTGCGTCAACATAGGACCAACATGACATATATATTAGATGTATATCATCAATAGGTATAATAATGTTATCAATAAGTGATGAAAGTGTGGTATAGTTAATAGTTATCGTCAAGAACCATCACCCACACATGATAAATCTTTAATAAATATAATGCCATGTCATTATCTAAAGGCATGTGATCATGATTAAAATCATGGATAGATTTTTTAATTGTACCTAATATGTATGGATAAGAATTAATAAAATATATAAAAGGAAAATATAAAGAGATGGTAGATCGTAACCTGAGTATAAAACATATGAGCATACCCTTAAGAAAAATTTCATGATAGTATAAATGATAGAGGGATAATATATAATGTAATTTGAGAATCTATGAAATTATAGAATATATGTATGA
Source organism: Sequoiadendron giganteum (assembly GCA_007115665.2). NCBI lineage: Eukaryota > Viridiplantae > Streptophyta > Pinopsida > Cupressales > Cupressaceae > Sequoiadendron > Sequoiadendron giganteum. Next base: position 46,889,653 of record CM021101.1, read on the forward strand.
ATATTAGTCAAATAATAAGATCTAAAATGTGCCATTATGTAAGAGTATCCAAGATTAGGAGGGTATGATAAGGGATTTTTATCACTATGCAAATTAATGTCTAACCAAATTATAGTGAAAAAATAATTTTAATGTTAGGATAATAATATAAGAATGAAAAAATTAAAATTTTATTGGATTTAGAATAATCTAAAAGTAGTGAAGGTATAAATATAAGGTGAAACTCTAGGTGGTGTAATAATGAAAATGCTAAACAAAATGTAAAGGAAAGAATTTTTCTCTAAAATTAGTAGGATAAATGAATGAAACCATAAAAAAACACAAATCATCCTAGATTAGTTCATTAATATTTGATGAAGTGTTAAATTAAATACTTTAATCTTAAGCTATAAAAAAATTCAATAGATTGAGGTAATTATCTCATGATACAAATATGATCGAGAAAAATGTGCTTGACACTTAAATTTGGGTTTCTAGAGACTGGGACTATTGAAGCTCAATATATTTTTCACCTCTAAGTTAGAATGGTTTATCAAATTTTTGAAAGGTCACATTGGTGGCTCCTTGAAATTTTGTAGATGTAATCTCTAGCCACACACTTAATATGATAAATTACATAGGCGTGTTACCTTATTTTCTTATTTTTTCTTTCTTCTTTGAGTGTTAAGCTCATGGTTATTAAAAACACTATTAGAGAGTTATTGAATTATTAAGGTATAATTTGTTTTAGGCTAATCCATAAATAAATAGATTCATGAACATGTGAATATTTTAGGAGACTAATATTTTCGTACACAAATATTATAGATTGATAATACACATTCTAAGTCATTAGTACACCAAGGGAAGTGTTCCTAATATGATCCTTCATTAAATAAAAAAAACAAATAATATGTGTGAATTGTTAAGAAATATAATTGAATAATTTTAAATAAAATAACATAGCATTAAATCACTCAAATGTGCATTTATTCAACTCGTGGCTATTAAGGGAAGTGGTTCAAAACTTTAATTTTAAATTTAAATATTTTAATTTTTGGTGTCAATTTTCCAAGTGTGGGCTCAACCAATAAAAGGGTGTGCTATTATTAATGTGAGAAAGGAATGCACAAAAATTTATGAATAATAATACAATAAGGTAAAATTTATTGGAATATGTGTCATTAAGGATGGGGAAATGATTAAGGAATGAGTCCAACATTACAAAAACTACATCATTTATCAATATTTAATTACATTTAAGTATTCTAAACAATAGTTTCAAAGTTGAATTAATTGACATAGGTCTACAAATATCAGTATTACATTATTATAAGGTGATTTATCACATAATAATATAAAATATAAATAAAGATAACATATTATAACATAGTCTCAATTTACTTATTAAAAGATGTTATCATTTGATATTATGTATACCTCTTAAATTTTTTAATTTAAAAATAATCATTAACAATATAATCATGTTTGTGAAGGGTAGAACCATATTCATATTATAGAATAATTTTAAATATAATCATGTTTGTAAAAGGTAGAAACATATTCCAAACAAATTGGTGTTTCTCAAAAATTAAATACATAACCATATTCTCATTATAAAATTGTTCTTTTTTCTAATCTGCTTAAAGATGTAAAGCATTCCACCTTATTTACACTGTATAATTAACCTCATACATAGATAATTTAAAGAATTTAAATTATTTAAGTTTTTCATAAAGACAATATATGTTTAGGTTTTCAATTACGATAAAAATAAATAAAAAATCTTAATTATTTTTAAATAAAAATATATAAATACCCAATATAACAATAAATTAAGAAATTTAAAATTTAAAATAGACATGATTTTCAGAAAAGAAAGATTTGTTTAGATTTCCAATTATCATGACCACGCCATATAACAACAAATTTCCATAATTTAGACACCTAAATTGTTCTAGAGAGACAGAAATGAACCTCCCCAATTATTACCTGCTCAACATCAACCAATTAAAAATTAAATAAATACATCTCACAACCCACTAGGACCATTCAATATCCTCCATATCAAAACAAGTGAACAGTGAGCGGTTGAAACAGAGAATTAAAAAATCTGTTGGGAAACATCAAACATGATCGATTCTTATTTGTACTCAAGACAACTAGACAAATCAGATCCTAGGGTTCTGCTGCAATTATGGAAGAGAGATAAAGCTCGCTCTCCATGGTTTGGTAGGTCGGACATCATGAGCTTTATAAGCACTCGAAATACTTCTGTTTTAATCATCCTTCCAAGTGCTGAATCAGAAGCGGGTGCAGCACTCAGTTAATCAAGCGTTTATGTATTTTGTTGGGTGATTGTCGCTCTTGCAGCCGAAACATGATAACTGCATATTATTTTTCTGTTCTACTCAGATATTTCAATAGATTAATGATATCAGTTTTCTATTCTTGATAGTGTTTGTTGTTGTTGTTTCTGTATTAGATTGTGTTGTGAGATATTTTTGCATGAGCAATGGTTGTTGTTGTTATTTCTGTATTAGATTGTGTGAGATATTTTTACATGAACAAAATCGTTTAAGGGGTTCAAAGTTATTTTGGGTTGGATGCCCTAAATGCTATTTTCAATAAAATTGTGTGGAGCAGAAGCTGGAATAAAGAGAAGATAATGGGTGTCAGCGCATCTACTCCTGTTCCTCCTTGCCATATCCATAACTTCCAAGTGCAACATAGACGCACACGGCAGAAGTTAGCCACCGTCAGGACTAGGCTAAATGCTGAGCATACCATTGATAGGCATCAGCAGAAACGCATCAATGCTGAGCATATCATTGATAGGCATCAGCAGAAACGCCTCCATCATCATGCGAATGATTATCCTCTGATCAATGGCATGGTCGCACAGAGAATTCTTAACAATGTATGTACATCCTAAACCAAATAAGATCTTTTTTTCATCATCTCCATTATGATTTATTTAAAATTATTCTGATTTTATTCTATACTCACAAATTCATCGTCATGGAAAATTCAACGACAGAAAATCAAGTAAAATTCACTGTCAATAATTCATTGAAAAAATATTAATGCAGTTAATTTTCCAGTAAATTTTATTGGTTTGTTTTGGTGAATTGCTGGCGATGAATTTTCCTAGAGCCTATATTTCCATATTGAAATGTGATCTTGTGAACAATTAGATTTTATCAGTAAGTGGAATTTTTTTTATGTTAATACAGATTAAAAGTAAATCTGTATATTTTTTCTTTTTAAATATGAAAAATATAGATTTTATGGATAATAACCCTGTATATAGTGAATCATTACATTTTTATACTGATTTACATTCAACCCATGTTTAATAATATAGATTTTATGGAAGATAATCGAGTACATAGTGAGTCATTATATTTTTAGACTGATTTACATTCAACCCATGTTTAATACCAGTGTCCTTGTTTCTCACCAAGAGCTTAAACTTGGGAATGTCTTGCCTACAAGAATTCATATTGTTGTAATATGTTATATGATAGAGATCTATAATCTTAAATGAAAAGACTCTTCATTTTTCTACACAGGGCAGATTTATTGCTTTTTACATTAAGGACACTGAATTTGTGCAGGTTAAAGAGAACAAGCATGCTGTCCAACATTCCATAGACGGTGAAGAAAAAGAGAAACATGAGGATGGAGGAGACGACTGGGATGAGGAATATGGAAGAAAAAGCTTCACATTTCCTATTCTGGTGTCGAATCCAGAAAAAGACGGGCTGTGAAGTTTTCTACCATATAAGAGATGACAAGTTTATTGCAGCATAAGTTTCAAGATTAAATCTCAGCTGCTAAGCCTCATAATTTTGGCCTTTTTCAGTAATTGGTACTATCAGCAAATTTTGCGCCTCTCATTTGCAATAGATATCGTCAAACCAAATGCTGATTCGTGCTATACTGTGAATATTATTTTACGGCATTTTGTAGAATTTTGATCGATAATGACAGTTCTCCGTATCCATCGAAGGATATGAGGATAAGGTCTTGATTTGTATGGAATCGCGAAGTTCACTTGATATCGATTGCGTATGGTTTACTATTATTAAGGCATGGTTATAATAAATTTGGATGAACACAACTCATAAGGATGACAATTTATTTAGATTTTCTAATTAATGGTGAAAAGTTTGAGTGGTTTTGTGTTTTTTAATTTTTATTTGATTCTTACATAATGTTCTGTTCATTTTCAACCTGTCAATTTCAACACTGCATTCATAAGTCTTCAATTAATCATTTGCACGATAAGGATGTCACATGGATTTGACTGATTTGTAAGATTTTTTATTTAATAAGTATTTTTAAATATCAGATTATTGTGGTTTTCAATTGATATGGTAAAATTTTATATGTTTTATTTTTTATCATAATGTAAATCTTAACAATCAGATTTTTAACTTTAAAATTTGAAATTAAACCTCTAAATAGATAATTTCAAATTCTAAAAGATTATTTTGAAACCCTGAATAACTTAAAATTTTGAGACCCTTCAATGCAAACCCTAAAGAACTTTTTGAAATACTAAATTTTTCAATTGAAACATAAATTAGCTTATTTTGAAAGCCTAAAATCTTCAATATCCTAAAATTTTGAAACCCTAAAATCTCCAATTGGAACCTTTAAATGCCCAATTGGCACCTTAAGATCTCTAGCTTCTCTATCTAAAGATCTATATTTCAATGAGAAAACATGTCATACAAAATCTGGCTTGGTGAGTTATATTTTCTAGCTTTGATGACACTTATAGTCATCTTATGTTTTTATGTACAACCCTTTTAAGGGCCTTTCCTTGATTTTTTTTCATAATTTGGAATATATAGAGGGGAAAGTACAAGTACCCTTATTTTATTTCACTCTTGGTAGGGAGGAAATTTTTGGAGGCTCCATTGATTAGAATGGAGTAGGTGGCCATGGAAATGGAGCTTGGCATCTAATTGGGGCTAGAGCCTTCCTCACACCAAATTAGGAAGTAGGTCTAATTTCACCCCCTAAAAATGGCTCATAAGTTCCTTATTCATAGTTCTATTTTTATTATCTCTTCATTACAATATATATGTACATCTTCATTCTTTATGTGTCAAAAACCTATTAAGTTCACATATTGCATGTACTTAATTATTACTTAAATAGTAGACAATACCAACAATACATGAATTTGTATCTCCTTTAAAGCATAATTTTATATTTTTGAGAACATGATGAAATGGACCATCTGTTAAATTTTATTTATATCTAACTTGCTTCCCACTTGATCATGTTTCCAAATTATATATTAGATCGAACTTCTATTAGTGTACATGTATATATCACAACTTAGAGTTTCAAGGGGTAAGATACAATATCATGGGATAATGTTTCAAACAATAGATGTTGAATATATCCAAGTCATACATGTATTTTGAGTGTAAATAGGTATTTTACTTATCTATTTCACTTATAGGTCCTATTTACATGTTAAGTTTACTTAGGTCCTAGGATTCTTTCTTAGTACCTAAACCTAATGATGATGATAAAAAGATAAAATGGATGATTGGACATACTAAAGATCTCATGCAAAGGATCTCATTAAAATTGGAACAAATTGGAAACATTGTACAATACTATAGATGAAGTAAAAGGCTATCAAATTGATAATGAATTGATGAACATTGAGCTCATAAGAAATTTGAAAATTTCTAAGACATCACTAAGGTCAATGATCTAAGAGAGAAATGTTAAACATGTGGAATCAATAAAAAAGACACTCAATTGGTCTATAATGCATTGAACAAACTTGGCCCTAATTATACAACTTTGGTTTATAAAATCATCTTTCTATAGGTCTCATAAAGTTACTTAAATCTAAGGAATTATTAGTTATTCAAGTGAAAGAGTTGGAAAATTTTGATAAGAAATTTAAGTTCTAATAAAAGAACAATGCACATTTAGATCAAGTACATAATAAATCCTCCCAAAGAGAAATCATCTAAGTAGGAGAATCCCACTTTTTCATATTGGAAGAAGCTTGGATATGACAAAAATTCTTGTTATAAGAAGGATATTGATGAATTGAAATATTATTTTAAAAATAATCATATTGATCTACCTTCTAGACTGTCAAATTCAACTTCTTCAAAACATTATAATAAGGAAAATGACCATGTTGGTTTTGTTACTTCATTAGGTTAAAAAGGTCAAGTTCTTTGTGCTTCTAGAGCTCTTGGCTAAGGAAGTTGAATTGTATATTCAAGAGCATCTCACATGGTATGACATCATCACAACCAATTTACTCTTTTTTTATCCTTGTGCTATGTCACCTATTTTGATGAGAAATAATGCATATATGAATCTAATTAGGAATGGATCTATTGATATTTGAGAGGGAAATTTTTGATATTTTGTGTGTACCTCATTTGTAAAAAAAAAATATTCTTTCCATCTATCATATTACCCATGGTGGAGAGGGGAGGACTATGGAATTCACTCCTTATTCAACTATCATTAGAGACTAGGAGATTTCTAGAGATTATTGCTACTCAGATGGTTTATAATTTATCTTGGTTATACATCTTTTATAGATTTTTCTTCTAATGGTGGCTTTCATCTTTTTGCAATTGATCAGACTTCTAGTGTGGACCATGATTTTGAAGAGAATTTTGTCTACTTGAACTTCGGTTGATTCACATTGGATCTTGTTCTCGAGCCTTTCCTTCCATCTCCTCCATCTTTGGTTTCATTTAATGATGCTTGTGTTGTCCCAGTGGAGAAGGATATAAATCATGTTCTAGATATGTCTACTTGGGATGTGTAGTTGATAGACATTTCATATTTTTTGTGAGTCCCAAATTTTAAATATGGGAGACACCATTGATTGTATACATCTTTTTTGAACACCCAAAATACTAAGAGGGTGGGTGAATAAGTATTAATTTAAACTATTTGATCATAATCCATCTAATTAATAAAACATATCTAACTAAAACAATGAATGAAAGCATGAAACAATCACAAGATCAAATAACACATGAACACCAAGATTTTTACATGGAAAACACAAAAAGGGAAAAATCAAAATGAGGATTAGCTCACAATATATTATAACTAGTTATAAGATCTATTACAAAGGCTCATTTCTAAGACACACTATCCAATAGGGATCACTACCACAAAAAGATAGATACAAAATAGAAATGACCACACAACCATGATGTGAACTGATACAAAATGCACCTTTCTTGTGTTGAATTCAGTTCCTGTGAAGATTTGAATATAAAATATTGCTCTGATTTACAATCACTCAATATTCACGACAATTATGCTATATATTTGATCATGTTCATACAAAATTTGTTTATTTGCATCACATCACATATCATATCATACTCCTACAGCCTCAAAATGTCTTACATATATACCCAATACATCTGCATATTAGGTTAAACTAATTAGATGTAGCCCTATATTAATTCAAAATTGACTTGTCGGCTCTACACTTGAATCAAAAAACCTTTTGTTCTTAAACCAAACATGCACCACTTAATTTAGGTTGGCACGAACCTAAAAAAAAAATCACTAAAATTTGCAATACATATTTAAAAACCATAACATACATCAAGCATTAGGTCGGCCAAGAATTCGACCTAATCACAAAATAAGCCAACTAATCAATCACCAATGATCTGTCTAATCATATAACCACATGCCATTAGGAATATAAAGTGTATTGAAACCTCTAAACAAACTCCCAAAATTGTATAGTCTGATTCCAATCACTAAAGGAACATGGACCAAATTACCCATACCCAAATGCATTGTACATAGCCAAAACAAAATGTTGAATTATTATCGCTTGTAACTTTCAAACTATACATCCAAAATAATTGAAATCTTGAACATAGAGTGGGCTGAGGATGTTACTCCCCCTCCTAGCAAGAAAAGGAAGAATACCCCTCTAGCTAAGCCCTTGAATAAAAAAGATAGCCCTGTGAATACCCCTCTTGGTACGTCTCAGGTGTCGTATGAAAAGGAGGAGCCCCCTATTAACAAATTGGTTTCCTATTTGGGGGATTCTCTAGACAAGGGCCCTGATGACCCCAAAGATAAGGATGACTCCATTGCCTAGTTTCATACCATTGATAGAGAAAAAAGACTCCATTCCCCCAAGGACCTTCACCTTGAAGACCATTTTTTTAAGCTAGATAGGGAACTTCATGAAGATATTCTTACAATGGCCAGAAATGGAATGATTGACCATTTGAGAATTTTGAAATGGGCCTTCCATGAGATAAAGGAAATCAATTTAAAAAATAGGGCTCTCACTAGCAAGCTAGAGTTGTTGGAAGCTAAAGTGGCGTCTCAGAATTTGGCAGAGGTATTATGGATTGTGGAAGAGAATATGGCTATGGCGGATTTCTTTCAAAGAGTGGTTGAACTCACTAAAAATCTTAAGAAGGACAATGGGGACAAGATCAAGAACCTAGAAAAGGAAATTGGTAAGATTAGGGAAATAATGAAAACTACCCTTGATCATAACCGCAAAATTTTTAAAAATAATGTCACTATCTTGAGCGCTTTGGTGGAAAAAATGGAAAAAACCCAGTAGGGGTTGCTGATTGTGGATCTTGAAGCTGATAAGAGAAAAAACAAGCAAGAGGATTCTATCCCTTCAAAGAGAACTAGAGCCAATCTAAATAAAAGAGTGGATTCTTTGCCTCAGGAGACTCAAGACCTGAAGAAGGTGGCCCAGGAAATGTGCAACCTAGAAGCTGAAGTTGTTGAGACTTTAAAGTCTCTTGGTTAGTTTTGTTTGTGTTTTTTGTTGCTAGATTTTTTCTAGCTTTTTATGGTGGTTGTTGGACCCTTTTCTATTTATTTTTTTGTTTGTAGCCTTTCCACCTCTAGGTACTTTGATGATCTATTTCATTATGGCTTGTAAAATCTGTGGTTTCGGGTCCCTATAAACCCATTTTTTCCTCTATCAAAAACATATTATCACTTCATAAGAATATCTTATTAGATGAGAAATGGTAGACCAAAATACCATAAGTTATGATATCTTCATTCTGGTCACCAGATTAGTAAAAATATCAAAAACCAGTGTTGACATCAATGACAACACATTAAAGGGTTCCTTCTTCATTATTTCAATAATGTCCCTCTTTGTCATTGATGGCAACATGTGCCAAAAATGAATCTCTCCAAAAAATTAAAATATACACCATCTCCCCCTTCATCTAAATTTTCCCCTTTTGACATCAAAGACAAAGGGTGTGCCGGAAACACACATGTCAACTCCAAAGTTGATGCATATGTACAAGTGATCAACTAAATTGAAATATAATTACTACCCCTCATGGATTTAAGCCAAAAAAATTAATTAACTATATGTACAAATGAAAAACTAGAAACAAACTGAAACAATGAAAGAATATATAGGTGAAAATTTTTAACCGAAGGAGTGTCCTTCAAGCTCCTTAAGAATTTCTTACCAAGAAAACTTTCCTTCATTCCAAGTATTTTTTGTTATTGTAAGTGATTTGTACAATCTCTAGTTCTATTATACTTTCCTCTTCCTCTTCCAAACTGCTTGAATTTGGATTTATCATTTTAAGCTTATCTACATTAGCTAGGGCACTTGACACTGGTATATTATTAGTCTTCACCAAGTCGCCAAGTTGTCCAAAGTACCTTATAATGTCTTATTTCTTCCTTTGCAATGTGAAAAACTTGTTCATCAGATTTGTAATGGAAATCCAAGTGGTATGCTTGGTCATAGGTGTCAGAGGTATTAGCTATTTGTGACTATTGATTCCATTAAGTCCTTACAAATGCCTTGAGTGGCATCCGACCACCTCATGCAATATAAAAATATTGTTTTTGCCTCATGCTTGCATTATTAATCTATAATTATTATTTTCACCTCTTTACTATGTGCTAACACACATCTATCATGTAGCTCAAGTAGCCTCTTCTTTGCAAACCTTGATTTAGCTTCTTTTTTAATGTATTCCTTTAGACTAGAGGCATACCCCTAAGAAAATCAACTAGAAACTAAAGATTTTCCAATGATGTTAAGGAATTATCAATTGAAGTATTGGGAGTAGCATCTTGTAGAGTATTTATAGCTTCATTTATCAAATTTTCCCCCTTTTGATGAGTTTTAATAATCTCTATCCTTCCAGAGGGATGAAATACATCTCCAAGATTCAACTTTTAAATTGGTGAGATCTTGTCTAGATCCACACTTCCTTGATACATCGGGAGCTGTAATAAATGAGGAGGAATTTCCAGTTGGAACCTTATTTGTATGGAAAAAATAACCTTAAGAGGATTACAAGATGATTCTTGGGAGGATTTGGGTAGCTCCATGGTCTTTTGTGCATCTTCTTCATTCTTTTCAACCTCAGACTCTTCTTCATTCTATTCTTTCTCCTCTTCACTGGAGGCGTTTTCCTTTTTCTTATCTTTATTTTCATCCTCATTTTCATCATCATATTTCTTATTGTTATCTTATTTTTCTCTTTTTTCTTCTTCTCCATTCTCATTTTTCATTATATTTATTTTCATTTCCTACATCTTTTTTTGTTTATCAAAGTGGTCTTTAGTATCATTTGCATCATCCTTTTACTTTTCTTGTTTTGCACTCTGGTTAGTATTGGTAGGTTTGTCAATATTTTTCAAAGGAGTAGAAGTCTCTGAGGAAGCATGTGTTTCATCAATCGGTGGTGGTGAGGACACCACATTCTATATATGAAACAATGATCTTTCTTCTATTGTATGATCATTTGTTTCCAACTATTCTATGACCTCTTTGAATACAAGAAAATTTGTATTTGGAGGAAGATTTTCCTCTGCATCAGTGACCTTTTCTTTATAATTTTCCTTCTCTTGAGTACTAATATATGTAGAAGAAGTTATGTTCCCAAACTTCTTTGCAATATCCTTGATAGTTTTTTACTGTTTCCTATTTTAATTTGTCCACTTTATCTTTTTCTCTCCCCATAAGAATAGTGTTGGTATGTGGCAACTGATCATGCTATATTGTACACTCTTCATGTATATATTTGAAAGAGACACTAAAAATATCATTTGGTGTTGTCATTGATGGCAACCCTAGTTAGTGATTTGATCCACATGCCAACATTTTCTCATACCGGAAGTCAGATTGAAGATCTGTAATTAAATGTCAAGAAAGAACAAAGCATCCAACAAAATTGTGCTCATCGATTCATGTATGCAATTTCCTGTTATCATTTTGAGTTGTGGATCTTAGGGAAGGTATTTTGGTTTACATACTATCTTATCCGAGAATCATCAGGATACACATTCAATAGTGTGCAAGTTAGAAGATCCAGTTGATTAATTTCCTATTTATCACTACAAAAAGTTGACTTCATGAATATAATATGTTGCGGATAATCAAGGAGTAACTATTTAAGTATTTTCTTGTTTGATAATATTGATTTGAGTCATTACTATGTTATGGATGAATTTGGTTGGTGCGCATTGAGAATTAACTTTAGATTGAGCAGACAGTTTGTAAATATTTTCATACTTTTGTTGGAGCCAACAAGTAGTGATTAAATCCTTAGTGGCAGATATATATAAGCAATTTATTATATAATTTTGATATAGGTGTGTGATGTGTGCTAGTATGTATTGTGAATATCAAAAGAATTATGCACAATTTCACTTGTGCATAAAATGATTTGTGATGCGAATTAGAGAAGAGAATAGCAGAAGAGAAAAATTAGATAGAAGGTCAAGAATTCAATTGTTGAGCCTAACTAAAATTGTGATCAAGCATTAATAGATGCCACTCTTTTAGTTCAAATCTCTCAGATAGATTTAATCTGAATATTTTGTAAGACAACGATTCTTCATTTCTAAATGGTGAGCTCTAGGTAGTGTGCCCGAATGCAAGTTCATTTCCATTAAATTGTAAACACTTATTTCTGATTATACTCATATTATGGATTGGCCTTCCACCGCGGTTTTTCCCCTAACAAGGTTTCCATGAAAAAATCCTTGTGTTATGGTGTTATGATTGTTTATCTTATGTTCATGCCTATTTCTTTTGCTTGAATGTTATAAGTACTTTCAGGATTAGATTAATAAAGTTAAAAATTGTTGAACACTTATTCACCCCCCCCTCTCAGTGTTCCTTGATTCCAAAAATTGGTATCATAGCCTAGTTCCTTGGAACAAGTTTAACAACTCTTGGTGGCCCTAGATGATCTTGATCAGTCAAATTCTGAAGTTCGAAAATTGCAAGAAAACCTCATGGATGTTGAGAAATTCATTGAGTCTTTGAAAGATAAAATCAATAAGTCTACGGAGAAGAGAAGGGAACTTTGTGATCAGATTAAGTAGAATGGTGGTAAAAGCATGGAAGATGAACAACCGAGTCAAGCCCTGAAACAAAAGACAAAATAATGTGAAAAGCTTACTAGAGATAATACAATCCTAAAGCATGAGATATAATCTATTATGATGAGGATGACCAAGGAGATTGAAGATATAAAGAAGAATGAAGAGAACCTTTCTCAATCCTTGAAAGAGAAATATGAAGAATGAAACAAATATAATGATGGATTCATAAATCTGGCACTTGAATTGCAACAATCCATAAACAATGAAGAAGAACTTGAAAGACAAGTTGTAATCCTCAGAGATGAACTTTCTACTGCAAATTAATTCAAGGATAAGTTCAATATTAGCTCAGCTAAGCTTGATGAACCGATTAAAAGTCAGAGGACTGAAGGTGACAAACAAGGTCTTGGATATGAGGATGGAGAAAGTTCTAGATCTCAACAAAGGATATTTAGGCAAGGAAATTAGATGAACAAATCTAGAAGGTATCAGATAATACAACCTAATGCTCAAAGGTTCAATGGTTACTATTTTTTTTGTAAAAAAATTGGTCACATGGGAACTCAATGTAGAAGTAGAATGAACTCAAGTGGTCCATAATTTTATGGTCTATGTTTGAATTGCAATAAGTATGGTCATAAGTCAAATGAATGCAAAAATATGATGAACAAATTTTATAGAGATGTTAGATGTTATACATGCAATAGATGTGGCCATATTGCTAACTAGAGAAAATAAAGAGAAAATCAATGGAATAACTGGTATGGACAAACAAATGTGGTGTGCTACAATTGCAACAAATCTAGTCACATTGCACTAGATTTTGTAGAAACAAAAAGGTTCTGGTAAATCAAAGAAGAAACATGTAGAAGAATGTAAAAGGAAAAGGGTAAGTCACTACAAGTGAGATCAAGAAGGAAATGAAGAAGATATGGGTGAAGAAGAGTCCTTCTGTTGCAGAAAATGAGCCAACACCAAAATCTAGTTCTGGTAATTCATCTGGGAATTAGTTCATGGTCTCTGACCTAGGGGAAGTTCTCAAGAAAATCCTTTGAACCCCTTGTTGGTAGTTGGTAATGAGATATGGATGAGTGGAGTGATTATAGATGCTGTTTAAACTGTTGGAGAAATTATTTATGCAAAATTGAAGATCCATAGAAGAGTTATCTTTCACAGTGTATGGAAACAGGGTATCCAGATAAGTTAGGGCAAAAGAATTTATTGCGAGAAAAATTTAGATGTGTGAATAATAAAAGGTCATTTGTATTGTTCATTTGTCAGTTTTCACTTTGAGAAGAAGAATTTTGGAGAGCTTTCAAGAAAAAATTGGTGAAGATTCAAGTGTGAAGGTGATTCGGCAATCAAACCTCTAACAAACAAAAAGGTATTTATCGGAAAAATTTGTGAACTTGTGAATTTTCAAAAATGGCTACTTCGTTGGTAGTTGATGTCAAGGATAAACCCTATCCAAAATTCAAGTGGCATCCTTTCAAATATTTTGAGACAGAACCCTTAGGTGCACTTTCATTTGTTTCGTACGACGTCTTGCATATTGAAGACATTAGGGAATACATTCATGCAAACATTGAGGATTTAGGGAGCTCGCAGTTATTGAATTTTTATAATAATCACATTATAGGAGAGGATTTATGTGTTAAACTTGAATTCAAAACCCTAGAAAAGAAGAAATTCATGCGGATTGTAAAATTTGCAGTGTTTGAAGAAAGCGAGTGGGTCTAATATATTATAAGTCGAGTTCATGCTGAATTTATGTCGTTGAATCAACCCTTTAAGATTACAAAAGAATCCATAAGCTTTGTTACTATATTAAATTCCTCTAGTGGATTCTTGATCTTGAAGTCCATGAAGAATCAGACAGTTACTAATACAACCAATTCAATGGATGAAAATTAATGATATTATTAAATTAGATGTCAAATTTGTATTGATGTTCATTGGTTACAAAATCTATCATTCCAACTGAGATAATTATGTATCTAGCACAACTATCTATGCAGCATATCAAATGGTAAAGGAGAATACAGAATATGATCTATGTGAGCTACTCATAAGCCAGTTGATGGAAAATCTTGGTAAAATCAAGAAAGATAAGAAGAATTCCTTCAAATATGGTAATTTGTTGTTGTATTTGTTCTGTTACTTTATGAATGAAGTTCTAGAATTTGGAAAAATACAATGGCAAGGTAATAAACTTGTGGCTGCTCAAATTAGATATATCTTGCACAGATCTGGTGATAGAAAGATAAGGAATACGGGTATATGCAGGATCCTGATGGGCCAAAAAGTGGCAATATGTAAGTGATATGATGGCCCACGTGGCTGACAAATTTTATTTTACCCAAAATTGATGAAATGATAAGGGTTTTTAAAGGAGATTCTCAGCTTTCCACCAATATAAATTATGCTTTACTTTGAATTTAATAAATAATTATTATTCATTTTCTATTTGAATTATGACTAAAGTCCTGATAGATAGGCTGATTGAAAAAAATCTATAGCTTTCAAACAGTATCACATTTTTTGAATCTGAAACATGCGTCACATTCTATGCTTCACATACTATAGGATTGAAAAAAAAAGAATTGAATTTCATGAATTTTTTACCAAGTTAAGGTGGTCAGACATACGAGTTTTTATATTTTTTAAAACTTGTAATAAAAAATTCATAATTAATTATTTACTTGGAAAACAATTAAAAAAAAATATGCATCATATCAGGACATGAGTCTTCTACTTATATCTAAAATATTACAAAAAAATATTATCATTTTATTGTGGTTAGGGTGGTCAGACAAACACCTACTTCTTATTTTTTCCCTAAAATTTAAGTACTACTGCATTGAAATTTCCAATTTTCACCAAATAATTGCTTTTTAAATAAAAATAAACCTAGTAGTTTAGAAACTACATTCAATTTGCTACAAATTCTATTCTTACATATTTTTAAAATAATATAGATAACTTATTCAAATTTTTACATCAAGTTGCCTAACTCTAATTTTTCTGAATTTTATTGCCACTTAAGTGCCTGTTTTTTCCATGATGATCCTAAACATGTCCATACTACAATCTGGGGTTATTTCAAGAACTTTCAGAATGAGATGCAAGCAAGAGAAATAATTCTTAAGTCTATTATGGACAAGTACAAATATACTTATTGTTTTATGGTTGATATTGATCAATGCATGATGGAAGCTTTTGATCCTAGAACAGTGTTGATTATGCCAATGGGCTATGAAGTTGAAGAACATATGTTGACCAAACTCCAGGATCCATCAAAAGAAAGATTTGGTACTTTTTCAAAAAAGGATATACAAGTACATTATAATCAACTAAGGAAGCTTGTAATGGTCAAGAGAGTAAGAAGAGAAGTGGAAGCATTTTAAAAAAGCATGGGTATATCCATAGAAGTTGTGAGAGAAGCTAGAAGAAAGAGAGAACAAGTTGAAGGAGGAGTTTTAGATAGAACTGAAACTACTAGTCTAATAGTATTCTCTACTCGAACTAGATCTAAAAGAAGCTCTACTCTCCCTTCCGGTTCTCCAAAGAAATCTAGTCCTGTGAAAACTCAAGTGAATTCATCTGATAAAGAAGGAAAAAGGAAGGACGCAATAGAAAGAGTTTATATTGTTATTTATGAAGATGAAGAGACTGAATCTAATGCAAAGATAAGAGAAATCAAGCAAAAAGGCACAAAGGAAAAAATAGTCTCAAAGGACAACCCCTCTGGTGAAGAAGTGAAACCAAAGAAGAAGATAAAAAATGACAAAATAGGTATGTCTATAAAAGAAATGGAGAATGCATTGATTAAGGATGGAAAGGCCTCTTCATGAATGGTATGACACTTTTGACAGTGTTGATCAAAGATTTCTTCAGGAAGCCTCAATAAATTACTTGAATAATTTCAATAAGGCACTTGTTGAAATAATGTCTGCATTACCCAAAATCCTTTATGAAATTTTATAAATGAGAAGAGTGAATGCTAGAATTGAAGATGAACAGTTGAGAGAGCGAATTCTTGCAGATTTATGTTTGGTGATGTCTATTTAGGAAATGAGGACAATTCTAAATGGTGCTAAGAAAGATTTCAAGAGAAAAACAAGAGTAAAAAATCTCATGATTGGTCAAACTAAAGAAGTTGAAAAAGAAACTGAAAAAATTCTAAAGGAAGTTTTGTTAAGGAACAAAATCAATGTTTTTCTAAGGAAGTGCATGATGGAAATGTTTCACCTAGTCTAGTAGAAAAAGAAGGAAAAGAAGATATAGTTGAGGACACTTAGAGTCCTCTTGATGTGCATGGTGCATAAATTTCTATGGAGACTGATGTGATTATGAACTGCTAAAAGGTCCTATCGACTTTGACACTTTATTCCCTATTCATAAAATGAAGGTAGATTCATTCGCTCAGAACAAGGCAAGGGGATAAATTTTGAAGTCACATATCGAAGATAGTGAGCTGTTGAATCAAGCATCCAGTATTCTGGAGAAAATCATGCCTGCATATGTTAAGGATTCATCTAGTTCTCCCTCCGGTGAGCTGAAGAAAATTATTAATGTTGTAAGTACTCATTTTGAGTCCCTTGAGGAATCAGTTGAGGATAAGGTACAAAAGGAGTTTGATGATAAAAGATTTAGTAAATTGAAAGGGATGATAGCTAGGGATAAATCTTTGGTAGCTACTTGTATAAAGAAAATTCAAAGTTCTTTGACTGAAGGTGGTAACTTTTATAAATCATGTCTATCTTTATCTAAGTTCACTGAGGACTTTGAAAAGAAAATAAAAGAATGTAAAAACCAATTAGCAGATATCACTCAAGCATTCGATCCTCTAACTATCTCTGTTGGAAAGCAAGAAAGTCAAGTCATATCTCTACTTGACAAGATCAAAATCTTGAAGCATGAATAAAGTAAAATGGTTGAAATATTTTGTGAGCTTAGAGGACTAATTGGTTCTAAGATGGAAACAATGTTAAGCGCTTTCAAGGAAGCACAAGATGCTATGGTGGCCGGTGATCGGGCAAACCTCGAATCTGTAGAGATACAATCTTACTTATTATGTGGTCATGTGGTTATCTTGGAGAGTCTAAAGAAGTTTTGGGATACGACTTTGAACCTGTTGAAGAACAATTTTTAAAATATATTCAAGTTTATGTAATTTGAAGAAGCTGGGTGATCCCACAATAGTGGTTTACAATTTTTGGGCAAACTGGACACTGCAATTATTATTTTTAACTAAATCTTCACTTTCAGGCTCTTGCAGTGGCTAAATCATGAGGAATTTGAAAATGATGCAAACTAGAGTCTCATCACATTTTGTCTCTAGATTCTAAAAATATTTTTTTCAAAATTTTTGGAATCAGATTGCACTTTTTTTTCCATCTCCCACGAAAACTGCTTTTTTTCAGAAAACAACATTTTTAAAAAGTGACACTCACCGTATACAACATAACTTGTTTTGTATGAAGGATAAAATTCTAATTTTTTTGAATTTAGATTTGTAACTATGGTATCTAGCACTTTCATTTGGTCTTATAGTTTTTTATTGAATATTTTTTCCTTAATCAAGTTTCAAAGTCAAACCAATTGCAATTCAGACATAGGCGGACTGTATACAACATAACTTTTTATGTATGAATCAAAATTCAATTTTTTTTTATTAATGGATCAAGGACATCAATACCTAGCCTTAGCATATTTTTAAAAAAATTATTTTGATAATCTGCTATTTTTCCACATGTGTAGACCAGAGACTTTAATTTTCAGTGAAAAACCTATGTTTAATAAAACTAAAAAATAAAATACATAATAAAAGAAAATCATATTAAAATTATATTCGACGGATAGCTCATTCTAAGGACTATCATTATCTAGTTGGGTTTCTGAATTTTTCTGCATTTTCATTTTCAAATTGAGCTTCGAACGACAATTTTTTACAAAAAAAATCATTTTTTTAGGAGATAGGGGAAAAAGGGTGTTCGGCCGAACCTACTTTAAGGGGTTCAGAAGGGGGTTCGGCCAAAGCTACTTTAAGGGGTTCAGTCGAACCTATTTACATTAAAATAATAAAAAAAATCATGGGGTCTGGGAAAATGACGGGGTTTTTTCAAAAAAAATCCTTATTAAAGGGGGTTCGAGCGAACTAGGCAAACCCCTTTATTTTAATATTTCCACTCACATCTCAAAGGGGTTCGAGCGAACAATTTGGTTCGGCCGAACCCCTTCACTTTATGTAGAGGGAAAAAATGACTTTTCCCTTCCTCCACAAAAGTGTTCACCACTTATGTAGGTTGACCCAGCTTGTTTGTACATATAAAAAAATTCATAGCAGTTTTTGTTTCATTTTTGGTATGCGGATTTCTACATTTTCCCTTGATGTCAAAGGGAGAGAATGGAACAGTGAAAAAATGCATTAATCATCTTAGGGGGAGTTGTGTTTTTGAATTTTGAAGGGTGGCAGTGCATTCATGTTGGTACTGATCTGACACTTAGTCATTTTTCTCCGCTAAGTGTTGCCATCAATGCCAAAGGGGGAGATATTGTTCGCAAGAGACACTACAAATATCATTTGGTGTTGTCATTGATGGAAACCCTACTCAGTGATTCAATCCACATGATAACATTTTCTCATACTGAAAGTTAGATCGAAGTTCTATAATTAACTATCAAGCAAGAATAGAGCATCTGATAGAATTGTGTTTATTGATTCATGGGTATGTGCAGGATCATCATGGAAAAAATAGGCCCTTAAGTGTCAATGAAAATTCAAAAAATCAGAGTTAGGCAACTTGACGTAAAAATTTGAATAAGTTATCTATATTATTTCTAAAATATCTAAGAATAGAATATGTAGAAAATTGAATGTTTTTTCTCATCTACTAGGTTTCTTTAAAAATAAATAAAATCTATTTGGTGAAAATTTGAAATTTCAATATAGTAGTACTTAAATTTTAGGGAAAAAATGAGAAGTTGCTGTCTATCTTACCACCTTAACCACAATAAAATGATAATATTTCTTTATAATATTTTAGATATAAGTAGAGGACTCATGTCTCGATGTGATGCTTAATTTTTTGTAATTATTTTCCAAGTAAATAATTAATTATGAATTTTTTATTACAACTTTGAAAAAATATAAAAACTCGTATGTCTGACCACCCTTAACTTGGTCAAAACTTCATGAAATTCAATTTTTTTTTAATCCTATATTATGTGAAGCATAGAATGTGGCACATGTTTCAGATTCAAAAAATGTGACACCGTTTGAAATCTATAGATGTTTTTTAATCAACCTATCAATTAGGACTTTAGTCATAATTCAAATAGAAAATGAATAATAATTATTTATTAAATTCAAAGTAAAGCATAATTTATATTGGTGGAAAGCTGGGAATTTCCTTTAAAAACCCTTTTTGTTTCATCAATTTTGGGTAAAAAAAAGTCATCAACCACATGGGCCATCATATCAATTGCATATCACCACTTTTTGGCCCATAATGATCCTGCACATACCCTCATATGCAATTTTATGTTATCATTTTGAGTTTTGGATCTCAAGGAAGGTATTTTGGTGTACGTACTATCTTATCTGAGAATCATCAGGATACACATTAATTGGTGTGCAAGTTAGAATATCCAGTTGATTAATTTCTTGTTTATCAGTACATAAAGCCGACTTCATGAATATAATATGTTGCGGATAATCAAGGAGTAATTGTTTAAGTATTTTGATGTTCGATCATATTTGTTTGAGTCATTACTATGCTATGGCCTACTTTGGTTGGTGCGCATTGAGAATAAACTTTGGATTGAGCTAACAGTTTGTAAATATTTTCATACTTTTGTTGGAGCCGACAAGTAGTGACTAAATCCTTAGTGGCAGATATATATAAGCGATTGATTATATCATTTTGATAAATAAGTGTGTGATGTGTGTTGTTGTGTATTGCGAATAGAAAAAGGAGTATGCACAATTTTACTTGTGCATAAAAGGATTTGTGATGTGAATTAGAGCATAATAGACAAGAAGAGCAGAATCAGACAGAATGTCAAGAGTTTGATTGTTGAGCCCAACTAGAACTATGATAAGGCATTCATAGATGCTACTCTTTCAATTCAAATGTCTTAGATGGATTTAATCTGAAATTTTTGTAAGACAGTGAGTCTTCTTTTCTGAGCAATGAGCTCTGGGCAGTTTTCCTAAATGCAAGCGCATTCCCATTTTTGTAAACACTTATTTCTAAGTATACTCATATTGCGGATTGGCCTTCCACCGTGGTTTTTCCCCTAACAGGGTTTCCAAGTAAAAATCCTTGTATTATGGTGTTATGGTTGTTTATCTTATGTTCATGCATATTTCTTTTGGTTGAATGTTATAAGTTCTTTCAGGATCAGATTAATAAAGTTAAAAATTGTAGAACATTGATTCACCCCCCTCTCAGTGTTCCTTGATTCGTATAGTAACCTCATTGACTTTGTAGAACCCTAATTTCTAGAAGCTTCTAAAAGCTTGTTATAAGTGGTTGGGATTGGGAGTTGTAGCATGGAATTATTCACGAGATTGTAATATGTTTTTCATTGGTTAATAAAATCATTGGATGGCTCTAGTTTTGTGGATGTAACCCGGATTAGGTGAACCATGTCAAATTATTTGTGTTTTCTTATTTCTGCTATAATTTTCTATGTGTTTTATTTCTCTTTTTTATTGATCAAATCTTCTTTTAACTTGTTAGATATCTACCTTCTAACCCTAACAAGTAGTATCAGAGAAAGGTTGTGTTCGGTTATCATCTGCAAGATGGTCTCATGGTTGAGTGGGAGAAATTTCAGATGAGGTTAAGTTGAAGGTTGAGAAGTTCAATGGAAAGAACTATCAGTTATGGAAGATGCAGATGGAGGACTACCTCTATTAGAAGGATTTATGGCAGCCATTGGAAGGGAAAACCAAGAAACTCTCAGCAATGCCTAATCAGGACTGGGATATTTTGGACAAAAAGGAACTTGGTAGTATTTTTTTATGCCTCACGCAATCGGTAGCATTCAATATTACAAAAGAAAATACAACTCAAGAGTTGATGGAAAGCCGAGCAAAGTTATATGAAAAACCTTTCACTTTGAATAAGGTGTTTCTTATGAAGTGTTTATTTAATATGAAAATGGTAGAAGGTGAGTCAGTTGTTGATCATTTAAATGAGTTTAATACGGTTACAAGTCAATTAACATATGTAAATGTAAACTTTGATGAAGAAGTTAGGGCTCTTTTGATTCTATGTTATTTTCTTGAAAGTTGGAATAGCTTGATAATGGCTATTAGCAATTATTTTTCTGGTCCGAATACATTGGAATTTGATGATGTTGTTGGTGTTTTTTTGAGCAAGTAAATCCGTAGGAAAAGCTCAGGTAGAACATCCACATCAGCCAGTGTTTTGAATGCAGAAAGAAGGGGCAAAAAAAAGGAGAGAGGAAACAACTCTGGAAGTCATGGGAAGTCACGAGTAAAATCAAAGGACAAAAGGTCCGAATCTAGAGACAAGAGGGATTGTTGGTACTATGGTAAGATGGGTCATTTAAAGAAAGATTACTGGTCTCAGAAAATAAAGGAGACAAAAAGGAAGGAAATAAAGAGGTAAATGTGGGAAGTAATAAATCTGATGAGTATTCTTTGATTCTTTCCCTTGACAATGTTGATGATTCTTGGGTGTTAGATTCAGGGGCTTCATTTCATGCTACACCCCATAGAAATTATTTTCTTGATTATGTCCAAGGAGATTTTGGGCTAGTTTATTTGGTAGATAACGAACATTGTCAGATTTTTGGAAAGGGAAGAATCAAGATTAAGTTTTAGAATGGAATCAATGGCTACTACATGAGGTAAGGCATGTTCCAAAGTTAAGAAGAAATTAAATTTCAGCAAGGCAACAAGATGATGAATGTTGTGTTGTTACATTTAGCATGATAAAAATTGGAAGGTTACAAAAGGTGCCTTAATGGTAGAAAAAGGTGTGAAAGTAGGCACCTTATATCTTTGTATAGGTCATATTGTTCCTTCTACTTTAGCTATTGTAGATAAAAACCAATGTTCAGGAACAGTTATTGTATACATCTACAAATGGTCACATTAAATCAAGTTTGGTAATTAATTAAATATGAGTTATTTAATTAATCTTCTAATTTCATCTACATATAAATAAATTTAATTATTTATTTGTATTGTTCACTTTCTAATTCTTCTATTTTAATTAAATAAATAAGTTTATTTAATTATTATCATTTTCTATTTTCCTCTAAATTAATTAAATAAATTTTATAATTTATTTAAATTAATTATCATATTACTTTAAGTTTGAATTTTTAAATTCAAATAAAGATGTTCTAAATTCATCATCATTTCTAATTCTTCACTTCACATATAATTAAATATTTTAATATTTAATTAGGCTCCTTATTCTCTTTTCACACATAATTAAATATTTTAAGTATTTAATTATGGAAGCTTCTAAATCCACATGTCACATATAATTAAATTATTTAATTATTTAATTATGGAATTATCTTCAACTACCAACTAACTCCTCATAACTAAAAATTCCAAATGGATACTTTTCTTCATTTTTGAATGGAGAAGGTTTTGTAGCAGGAAACATTTTACCTCTTTCTCTCTAGCTTCCATCTTTCTCTTCAACTTCTCGATCTTCGACCATTCATCTTACCAGGCTCGATTTCAACCGTCAATATTTTCCAAGTAGGATTTTGCCTCCAAAAGTCTATAAATAAAGCCTCTTTGTGCTCTGAAAATGATCTAATCGAATCTAATTTCATAGCATGAGAATTATAGTTGTATTATTGAGCACTTAGCAATCTTAATATCTTAGATTTCTTGAGCATAGAATCTTAGTTTTAGCACTTGAGTAATCATGATAGAATAATCTTGCATAATCATTTTTAGTTTCATATCTTAGCATAGCTTTATCTCATATCATTTATCATAGGAATGCATGTAGCATATAATCTCATTCTCTAGGTTGTCATTCTGTTGAGCTACTTCTTACACAATCTAAGAGCAACCAGCTTAAAACAAACCCTTGGAGATATTGGACAATGGGATGTATTTGAAGAATCTACTGAGTTTAGAGTTTTTTATTTTTAACCTAGATTTATTTGATATAATATCGCATTGGTGTGTTTTTTAGCTTATTAATTTATTCCATATATTCACACACACAGTCGTTGCAGTTCATCAGGCATAAAATCAAATAGTTGTTGTGGATTCTGAATCAACACTATGGCATAATAGACTTGAGCATATGAGTGAAAAAGGTATGAAAGTAATTCATTCAAGGAATGTTTTACCAGGTCTAAAATGTATTAATATGGATTTGTGTAAAAGTTGTGTGTATGGAGAACAAAAGAGAGTTAGTTTTCTGAAAGATGGGAAACAAAAGAAAGATGAGAAATTAGAGCTTGTGCATATGGATGTATGGGGACCAACTCAAGTATCTTCTCTTGGTGGATCTCAGTATTATGTTGCATTCATTGATGATGCAACTAGGAAGGTATGGATTTATTTCCTTAGGTAAAAATCTGATGTATTTGAAAATTTTAAAAAATGGAGAAGCTTGGTTGAGAATGAGACGGGTAGAAAGAAATATCTCAGATCTCATAATGGTGTTGAGTATTATAGAAAAGAGTTTGAAGATTATTGTTCCTCTAATGGTATTGATAGGCTAAAAATAGTTCCAAGGACTCCATAGGAAAATGGAGTGGTTGAACGCATGAATAGAACAATAATGGAGTGTGCATGGAATATGAGATTGCATGTTAGGCTTCCTTTATACATGTGGGAAGAATTTGTAAACACTGTTGTTTATTTAATTAGTAAATATCCCTCTAATCCTTTGGGTTGTGGTATTCCAGAGGAAGCATGGACAGGTACAAAGAAGGTGAGTAATTCTTTTCTCAAAACCTTCAATTGTGAAGCATTTGCACATGTAGATTCTGAAAATAGAACCAAGCTTGATGCAAAATAAAAGAAATGTATATTTTTTGGATATGGCATTGATGAATTTGGTTATAGGCTTTGGGACTTTGAAAATTAGAAAAGTGTGAGAAGTAGGGATGCCATATTCAATGAGAAAGTGTTGTACAAAGATCAGTTCCAACAGCATGAGAAGAAAGAAAATGACTATGCAGTGTTGGATGATACCCCAAATGGTGTTCCAATGGTTTCTCATGCTCTGCAACAACAACAAGTTTTTTTTACATAAACTCCAGTGAATGTTAGATGATCTTCAAGGATAAGTAGACCTTCAAAAATATTTCTCCCTCTTTATATTCTATTATATTAAGTAATTTTGGTGAATCAGAATGTTATGATGAAGCTATGTAGGTGGATACCAAGGTTCAATGGGAGCAAGGAATAGAAGAAGAAATGGACTCCTTACTAAAAAATCAAACTTGGGAATTATGCAAATTGCATGCAGGTAAAAATGTTTTACGAAAAAAATGGGTTTATAAGCTAAAAGAGGAGGATGGAGGTAAGAAAATATTTAAAGCCAGATTAGTTGTAAAGAGATTTGCACAAAAAAAATCTATTCATTTTGATGAAATATTTTCTGCAGTTGTTAAAATGACTTCTATTCATATTGTTTTAAGTATTGTGGCTGCTGAAAATTTTCATTTAGAACTTGATGTTAAAAATTCATTTCTCCATGGTTATTTGGGAGAAGAAATATATATGGAACAAGCACAAGGATTTGAGGTCAAAGGTAAGGAGAAACTAGTGTGCAGATTGAAGAAAATTTTATATGGCTTGAAGCAAGCACCTCAACAATGGTATATTAAATTTGATAGTTTTATGGGTGAGCAAGACTACAACAGGTGTAATTCATACCACTTTGTTTACTCTAAGAGGTCAGCTGAAAATAGCTACATTATTTTATGTTTATATGTTGATGATATTCTTGTAGCGGGGTCTAACATGGATCACATAAAGGAGTCAAAACAATAGTTAGAAAAAAAAAAAATTTATGAAGGATTTGGGGGTAGAAAAACAAATACTTGGTATGAAGATTACAAGAGATAGGAAAAATAGAAAATTGTTTCTAGTCTCGGGCTGATTATGTTGAAAAGGTGTTCCAAATATTTCATATGGAGAATGCAAAACCTATTAGCACACCTTTGCCCAGTCATGTTAGATTGACTAAGGATATGTGTCCAAAGAAACAAGAGGAGGAAGGAAAAATGTCCAAGGTATTATATGCTTCAGTTGTAGGAAGTTTAATGTATGTCATGGTATGCACGAGACCAAATATTGCACATGCTAGAGGATTTTTTAGGAGGTATATGATTCATCCTACATTTGGGAATTGGAATGCAATAAAATGGATTCTTGGGTAGTTGAGAGGTACATCGAATAAATTTTTATTTTTTGGGGGCTCTAATACTGATTTAAAAGGCTATGTTGACTTAGATTAGGCAAGGGATATAGATACCAGGAGGATTACCATATAGGTTATGTATTTATAGTTGGTGGGACAATAGTGAGTTGGATTTTTTGATTGAAAAAGGTGGTTTATTTATCCACCACAGAGGCAGAGTGTTGCTGCAATAGAGGAGGAAAATGAGATGATATGGCTGCAATTTTCCATGGAGGAGTTGGCAACTGGCTAAATATCACTTGTTAACAAACAACCAGAGTGTTATACATCTTGAAAATTCTTTTGCCTTGCACTCTAAAACCAAACACATGCAACTAAGATATCATTTCATTTGGTCTATGTTGGAGGATGGACCGATAAACCTGGAAAAGGTACACACAAATTTCAATCCAGCATATATGTTTACCAAGGTAGTGACAAGGGAGAAGTTGAGCTCCTCTTCAGCTTCGGTTGGTCTTCATGGTTAAAAGTATAATATAGCAACAGGGTCCAAGATGCTTATTTCCAGTGGGAGTTGTAAGTGTAGGAGTGTTATCTAGGATCAGTTTGCAAGTGGGAGATTGTGTTGGTGTGGAGCTTGATTAGTATCCAAGTGGGATATTGTTGGTATGTGGTGAATAATCATGCTATACTATACACTCTTCATGTACATCCTCATTGGGGCCAAGTTGGGCCTAGGGTGGGGGTTCGGGGGTGACAACCCCTAAGAAAAAAATTTCACCTTTTTTCACTTCATCACTGAAAAGGAAAAAAAGCCAACCTTGTAGAACCTTAATTTTTGGAAGCTTTTAAAAGCTTGTTATAAGTGGATGGGATGGGGATTTTTAGCATGGCATTATTTGTGATATTGTAATATGTTTTTCACCAGATAATAAAATCATTGGATGGTTGTCATTTTGTGTATGTAGCCCGAATTGGGTGAACCACATCAAATTCTCTATGCTGTCTTGTTTCTGCTATAAATTTTTGTGTGCTTTATTTCTCTATTTCATTGATCAAATCTTCATATAAATTGTTAGATATCTACCTTCTAACCCCAACAAATAGTGAATCTTTGTTTAACTCTAAATTCCTTAGTGTAAACTTCTATCAAAGTGGTCTTGTCATTTTCGTATAAGGAGGATCCAATTTCCTCCAAGGCATTTAATTTCATGTTATCCTCAACTTCAATAGCATCATGCCTTCTTTCTACCAAGGCATCCCACACAAATATATGAACCTTCTTCTTCATTTTACTCATGCCATCTTCTAAAATAATAATATACTAAATAATAGCTTCAATGATTGTATTCCTATCTTCTTCATCCACGTCTTCATATAGTTTTGTAGTAGCTTCTGAAAAATCATCATATTGTAACATATTGCTCACCAAAAAATCTAACTTCATAGGATTATAAGCCAACATGTTCATTGAATTTAATTTATTGGTTAGGATTACTAGATCATTACTTGATACTCAAGTAAAAGTTAGCATTTTTATTGAATTTAATTTATTAAATTTTTATTTTGAAATGCAAGATTAACTAATTTAGTTTTATGATTTTAACATAATTGCAGGGTCACAGTGTTGATACTGGATGCACCATCCCTACACCTACTTATTTCTTCACTACACCTACTGTTAAGGTATGTAACTAGTAAAAAATCCTAAATTTATTACATGTTAATAGCATTTTTTATGAATGGTATTTTAATATATGATTTTGAATGTTGAATAGGCTAATACTGGAGGTTTCGAGAAAACACCTCCAAGTGCTAGTGTATTTAGTCAAACCTACATGCAAGTAATAGAATAAGGATTTTAACTAATGAATTTTACTTAATAGATTTTTTTAGTTTATATTCATATCGTTGATTATGTTGCATTGCACATATTTCAAACTCAAAGCATTACTTCACATTCCATAAATAATAACTAGATGTTGATAGATGACAAAATTTCAACTATAATATAGTTGTTTAGAAATTCAACATAAGAAGTGATGCAATTACTTCACATAGCATAAGTAATAAGTAGGAGCTACCAATTGAATTTTCTTTCCATGGTATTCCATGAGACAAATTTTTACTGAGGCATCTTTTCAAACAGTCCACTGCCTTATCTATTCTATGGATGCTTGGAAGGAATATGTGAAAGAATAATACTAAGCAATAGCATAGACAAGGCAATGAGTTGTTTGAAAAAAATGCCTCAAAGAAATGTGGTCTAATGGTGATGTCCATCACCACGAGACCCAATTTCCTTGAGGCACTTTTTCAAATAGCTCACCACCTTTTCTACGCTACCACATTTTCCATACATGTGTATCAAAGCATTTTATCAAATAGCTCATTTCCTCACTGCTATGGCTAAAATCTTAAAAAGGGTGCTTTCGAACAAACTATGGATGCTTTGAAAAAATCTATCAATGCATAATACTAAGAAATAACATAGACAAGGCATGTAGTAGTTTGAAAAAATTCCTCGAAGAAATGCGGTCTCATGGTGATGGAATGCCATTCCATCACCATGAGACCACATTTATTTGAGGCATTTCTTCAAACAACTTACCACCTTTTCTATGATACCACATTTTCCATAAATGTGTACCAAATAATTTTATAAAACTACTCACTTCCTTGCTGCTATGGGTAAAAGCCTAAAATAGGTGCTTTACAACAAACTATGGATGGTTGGAAATATTTCTATCAAAGCATAATAGTAAGTAATAATACCATAGAGAAGGAAATGAACTATTTTAAAAAAATTCTGAAAGAAATGTGGTCTTGTGGTGATGGAATTCCATGATGTGCATTTGTTTGTAATAGCATTCCATCACCATGAGACCCCATTTCTTTAAGGAATTTTTTCAAACAATTCACTACCTTCTCTATGTCCATGTCTATGAAATAATTTTATCAAATGGTTCACCGACTTTCTACTATGGGTAAAAGCTTAAAAACATGTTCTTTTGAACAAGATATGGATAGGGAAAATACTAAGCATGATAGTCAGAAATATATCAATTAATAAGTACTAAAAATTTTGTTCATTATCTCATTGATTATAAGTCATGATGTGGATCGCTATTTTATTTTTCGTGATTGAATAATTTTTTATTTCATTTTCAGATGTTGGAAGTGGAAACACCTCTGAATATTCAAATGGAAATGAACATCAGTGTTTCATCTTCTATAGAATCCTCGATGGCTCTAACAAGGGATGTATGAGGCAAATTACTAAATTTCAATTTACATTCATTGTTATAGACGTTAGTTAGTGAAAAATAAAACCATTATTGATTCATTGTTTAATTTCTATTTGGATGGTTTATACAGGGCTTCAGCATGCCTCAACATGGGCATTTGAATATTTCCCTCATGGAGAGTGATCATCAGATGTCGATAAGTGATTATTTTGTTAAATATATCATTTTTTAAATGTAATTTCTATATACTAATGTCTTTAATTCTTATTGTAAGAGATAAGACTTCACCAAGAACTAAACACTAGGAGAAGCACCAGGAGCACTCCTCAATCATAGCATAAATGAGTGACAGATGTATCACCATCCAATCAACAAGAAAAGGGCAAGAGTTTATTTTGAGGGGATGGAGAGCAATGACTTTTGATTCCAGAGCCCTTTGTTGTATGCCTATATGGCATTCTCATAAGCCTATATGGCTATTTTTTACATATATTTTATACTTATATCAACATATATTGATGTATGCCTACATGGATATTTGAGTAATACAAAAAAAATTTATCGATGGTGTCCATATTTGCATTATAAATTCATGGTTTAATAGATATGAGTTACGTGTATTCAAGTGTATACTTTACAACTTACGTGTATACTTTATGAATTACGTGTATGCTTTGTGATTTACGTGTATGCCAATGTATACTTTGTGAATTACATGTTTTCAAGTGTATACTTTGTATTCATGCATATACTTTGTATTAATTTATGTATATTATGTATTCATGTGTATACTTCAAGGCTTTCATGATTTTGAATACTTATGCTTCCCTTATTCACATGTACATGCTTGACTTATTTACATGCATACTTATTAATTGGTTAGCCCTTGCATTGATCATTTTTGTCCTTCATGGTTTGTCTTGAATATTAATTGATTGATGGTAAAAAACTTTATTAGTCGATGCTAAACAACTTCAATATTTCTAGGAATACTAATAGAGTTACAAATTCCAAAATTGCACAAATTGAATTTAAGAAAAGATTAACTGTAAATAAATGCACTAATTATTAACTTTATAATTGATTAAGAATGAGTATAAAATATATCAAGGGATGAGCCTTCTAGAATGGAAACTACCAACTAGAAAATAGGCAAAGCATTCCCAATACTTTGAAAGTAATAATCCACCCAAAATTGCAACAGGAGAGAAGTGATGCAAATCTGGGAGGCCTTCAACTACCAATCACAAATTTAATTGATTTCAACAAGACTTGAATCTCCAAAACCCTAACTAGGGTGATTCCCTTCACAACTTCACTATTTTCCTTATAGGCCTACAAACCTATTTTCTTGGACATATCTCACAAATCCAATCTCAAACCCATTAAAAAATTATTTTTTCAGAAACCCTTTAAGACATACCAAAACATATCTCAAAAGCTCATATAAATATTTTGGAAAAATCCCTCAAAGTGATGCTTCTACGTTGTCCCCTTAAGCCAAATAGGCCTAATTTACAAAGAAAATCTCCTCTAAACAATCTGCCATCCCAAAATACCTATAGACAGTCATTTACCAATCTATAAAACCACCAAGTCTACAACTTTTAGCCAGTGAGCCCCTCACTAAGTCCTCTTTATACAAAAACCTCATTTTTAGCAAGTTACAAAGGGGCTTACTGAAAATACCACTTACCAACTTCTTTACACTTCACCAATGCATAAAAAATGCTTCAAAGGGCCTTCACATGCTTAATCTATGACCAAAATTTTCTGCCCAAGATTTTTCCTCACCTACCCACCTTTAACCATCAAATTTCACTCAAAACATTCAAATTTGACAACTAGGGCATCATGCCCAAACCCCAAAATGACCTATCCTTCTCCCAAAACCATTCAATCAACTAAATCCTACCATATTGGGCTCATTCCACTTAGCTACATGAGATACAATCAATGGAATGGGCCATAATCACATTTTTTATGTCTTCAAAACCTTAAAATTTGAGTTTCAAACCTACCTACAAGGAAAACTCAATAAGATTCTACAAACCCAAAGGGAATGCCTCAAACTCAGTCAAAATCATAGATAAGACATTGACACAAAAATTCAAATCAATTTGGAGTCACCATTAAGTCATATGTAAGTCGTGCAACTACTCTGCATCAACAATATTCAATAGAAAATAAATCGAATTTCAATGAAAACTAGAGCTTTAGTATTCTATCTTTCAGAAAACCTCCAACAACCTTCATCCATCAAGTTTCCAACATATTTTAAACCTTAACTAACTGAACCACCAAAATGAACCACAAAAATGAATAATGTCGAGTTCACATAAATTTCACTAAAATGAACCACCAAAAATGATATACAAGAAGGGAAAGAGGATTCCCTAATGAGCTTCTAGCGTTTTTCACCTAGAAGCTAACTTTGGAAGAATGACTCTCTTTCACACTAATGGATTCTTGGTGAGTTCATTCAAATAGGGTTAAGGATTGGGGGTGTGATATGTGATGTGTGTGAGATTCCCTAAATGTAATAAACTAAAAAGGAAATGATTTATTGAATGCTAAACTATTAAAATGTAAAGTGTTGGAAAACACATAATATGCAAACATATACAAAATGATCTAAGAATGTATACTAAACTATACAAAAATGAAAGAGTTATAATGTGTGTACTTGGGAATAGAAGAAGGTTCTGATGGAGATATGGAATGTTGTTGAAAATGTTGTAGAATCCGAAAGGGACACTTGTGCCAATCTTGGCGACCTAGTCCCAGATTCTCAAAAACTGGTTTGGAGCCCGTTTCTACCAAAAGGGTGTCCAAAAATGTGAAAATCTCCAAAAATAATTCTCAGATGGACAAGGTTTCCATTATGGGCAACCTAGTCCTCTTCTTGGTTTTTGGGAATCTGAAAGTGGAATTTGGGGCCTTATGTTTGTATTTTCTGCTCTTCCAGGTGTTCGGTCCTGAAAATGCATAATCTAATCCGTCGAGGTCTTCCAAGCTTCAACTAGAGTTTCTCCAACCTTAGTGATCTTGGATGATTTTTTGAATGATCTTACACCTGCAAAATACCTAAATATGTAAGCACACACAAAGAAGGAGACAAGGGTTAGGGTTAGAGATTAGGGGCTTGCCTCGGAAAAACCCATTTTGAGTAATCAAACCAAATGATGAAAAGATAAGGAAATGAATCATGAAACAAAGGGAGAGATGGAATTTACCTTGCCATGATGTTAGATATTGAGTTGAAATAATGGAGGTTTAGCCCTTGGATGCTTCTTGAGAGATGTCTTGTTGACTTGGACCACTCAAATCCTAGTTTTCTTAAGAAGAAGAGGAGATGAGAGGTGAGAAGAGTGTGAATTGAGAAGAATAAGGGTGTCCAATTGAGAAATTAGGATTTTGAAGCTTATTTATACAATTTATGCCCTAATTTTCCTAAAATAACACCATACAAGTTGACATTAGGGTTTTAGAGACAAGAATCCTAAAAGAAATTAAGTTTAATTCAATTTTTATGCCACATGGGACTAGGTCACCATGTGACCTAGTCCACTTGGGCAATTTTTATTGATTTTCAGAGATTAAAATATGATTATTATGATTTTTCAGATTTGTCTCACAAAAAACACTAAGATAGGACTTATATGTGCATTAAGGGGTCATTAAAGGGTTGATTTAGTGATGACAAGCCCAAGAAAGTGCGAAAATGTTTTACAACACCTTACAACACTTTGGAACAAGGCTTGGAAATGGGTGAAAAGAGGCTAAAAAGGGTCCAAAGTCCATAGGCAAAGGTCCAAATGAGCGAAAAGTGTCAAAGTCCACTTTCTTGCGACACATTTAGCCTCCACTTTAGTGAGAGTATGAACTTGCTTCATACTCACACTAAAGTAGCCTGATGGAGATGGCGAAGAATGAAAAAGAAGAATGAGAAAGATGAAGGAGGTGGTCAAGCACCCAAGGATTTGAGATTCTAATTAAATGTGACATCAATGCAAAAGACATTCAAGGGTGAATGCATTACTGTAAAACTAGATACATGATCATACGATGACAAGGATTGGTATGAAGAGAATGGAAAGGGTGAAAAAGGTGTACTCACTTTGGGGCCACATAACATTAGGTTGTCCATAGGGTGAGAGGTCCCAAAAGGTGAGAAACATACACAGGGTTGGTATGTACTCACAAAGGTGGCTATGGGGAAAGTCGTGTCGCTTGTTGGGATTCTCACTCAAACCATACCAAATTTATACCTCGTTACAACTTTGATAAGGCACCACAAAAGAAATTGATGTTTGTAATGATGGTGTTGAAAGGGATTTTTCTTTGTTCGTGAGATGTCTCAACCTAGGAAACATTATACATAATGTCACCAAGAAAGGAAAAGTGAAAATGCACTCATTTGTATGCAAGAGAGGCATGGGCTCATCTTGTATGCAAAAGAGGAAAAATGCAGATGTCTCATCTCGAATAACATTGTACCTAATGTTTTAAAGAGAAGGAATTGCAAGAAAAAGAAGATCGCACAATGAAAATGTGAGTGGTGATGTATGCCCCCACTTTAAAGGAATTGTGAAACACCATACTATGAGAAATTGCTTTAAAGTAGAAGAGGAAAGGGATATGAGACCTTGTTTAGGAATCCCTATTCCGAGTCATATGGTTCCAAAAAATTGTGTCATGAGAAGGGGAGGGGTGTATTTCACATGCGAGTCAACTTTAAGACATGTCGTCCACATCCCAAGATTTCTCTTATATATTCATGAAAGGTTAATGATAAGTTGAAAGAGAACAACAAGTGACATACAAAGAAAAACCTAACTAACCCCTTGTCCCCACTTAGTGTAGGACAAGGATGAGCTGAAGGGATGGGGGAATGCAAGGGAGAGTGAAAATTAGTATCAATTAGAGGAATTAGGTGCCCCCACATAAGGGAGAGCACCAATCTCAATAAGATGTTGGATTTTTCTACTCAAGGCCTTACATGTATTAGTGTGATGACCATGAAATTGATGGTAAGCACAAAATGAATGTTTGTGAGGATATTTCTTGTGAGTTCTAGGAGGAAGGGATATCAAGTGATCTTGGAGGAGTCTCGACAACATACCCTCTTGATCGAGGGTATACGGTGATCCTTTGGTGCGTAACAAAGGAGGGTCTATAGATTGTGAGATTTTGTATACTCCTTTGGACCAGTGTATAAAATCGGAATCATTAGTGGGTTGCAAGAGGACATGGGTAGTAAGCAAAGAGTCCTTTGTTGGTGTCAAAGGATCACTTGTGAAGTTAGGTTTAGAAGGATGATTTGGAATGGTGTTGATGAGAGGGGAAGGCTTGGTGGTCTCAAGGAGAGGACAATAACCAAGACATGATGTGATGGTTGCTTGATAGGGGTCTAGATACCTTGTTCATTAGCACCACAACCTTTTCCACTATATCCAAGTCACTTCATGAGCTCATAACGGTATGTGCAGGATCATGATGGGTCGTATAGTTGCAATATGTAAGTGATATGATGAACCATGTGGCCAATGAATTTTTTTTACCAAAAATTGATGAAATGAAAAGGGTTTTTAAAGGAGATTCTCATATTTCCACCAATATGGATTATGCTTTACTTTGAATTTAATAAATTATTATTATTCATTTTTTATTTGAATTGGGACTAAAGTCCTGATTGATAAGCTGATTGAAAAACATCTATAGCTTTCAAATGGTATTATTTTTTTTGAATCTAAAACATGTGTCACATTCTATGCTTCACATACTATAGGGTTGAAAAAATAAAATTGAATTCATGAATTTTTGACCAAGTTAAGGTGGTCAGACATATGTGTTGTTTATATTTTAAAAAAATTGTAATAAAAAATCATAATTAATTATTTACTTGGAAAAAATTTTTTAAAAAACATGCATCACATCGGGACATGAGTCCTCTACTTATATCTAAAATATTATCATTTTATTGTGGTTAGG
This sequence comes from Sequoiadendron giganteum, assembly GCA_007115665.2. NCBI lineage: Eukaryota > Viridiplantae > Streptophyta > Pinopsida > Cupressales > Cupressaceae > Sequoiadendron > Sequoiadendron giganteum. The sequence goes on from CM021101.1 coordinate 46,924,664, forward strand.
GTGCTCAGACAAACACCTACTTCTTCTTTTTTCCTTGAAATTTAAGTACTGCTGCCTTGAAATTTCAAATTTTCACCAAATAAATTTTTTATTTTTTAATTAAACCTAGTAGTTTAGAAACTACATTCTTACATATTTTTGAAATAATATAGATAACTTATTCAAATTTTTGCATCAAGTTGCCTAACTTTGATTTTCTAAATTTTCATTGCCACTTAGGGGCCTATTTTTCCCATGATGATCCTACACATACCCATAACCTTTTCCATAAAGATTTTTCATCTTTTTTGGATCAAGTGATTGTTCATTATTGGCTTCATTGGCTGAAGTAGTTGAGGTGGATGCATGTGAAGGACCGGCCAAGTCTTTTGTGGACAAGACTATGTATCCCTTGTCAGAGTCTGTGTGTATGATCTTGGATTCTCCCATTATGGGAAGGGTCAAGTCTAAGGAACTCCAGTCATCATCTAAGATCTTGGTGATTTTCTCATAATGTTGTTCTTTATTTTATTTTTGTTAGGGTTCAACTTGGGTGGTTAGTGTTAAAGTATTGAAATTATTCTCTTTAGATTTGTCAATGTGTAAGAAACTATTAGGTTTGGGATCGGCATCAAGTGTGTACACTTTGTTGTTGTAGATATACTTCATCTTAAAATGAAGGGTGGAAGGCACTCCATTCATAGCATGAATCTATGGCCTGCCTAAGAGAAGATTGTATGAAACCCCCTGAGGCATAGCACAAATTGTATTGTCTAATGTGGCCATTCCAACTGTAAGAGGGATGAATAGTGATCACACCGAGCGGTTTCTCACTGACATTGTCGACTCCTCTGATAGAGAGAGAATCAGGTTGGATGTGAGATCCATCTATGCTAAGCCTATCCAAAAGGCTCACACTACACACATTAAGGGAAGAGCCTATATCTACAAGAGTTCTCTTTACCCTTTTTTTTTGTATTGAGAGATTATCATGAAAGCTTCATTTTTTTTTTGTACATCCAAAGGAGGGAGCTCACTTTGGTGAAAATCAATATCAACATTTATTCCATGAATAATAGTTCCTATATCATTTGATGGATCATTAGAAGGGATAGAAAACATTTGTAGGGCATTCTGCATCATGTTGTGGTAGTGGAGGGAGACTTGAATAAGGTCATATAAGGAGATTTTTGCGGGAGTATTCCTTAGTTGATCAACAAGGTCATACTCCCTAAGAAGGGAATTGAGGCGAGGGGCAGCAGGAAGAATGGGATTAGGTAAAGGTAAGGAAGTTGAGGGTGATGGTTGGGAATGTGGGTTTTTGTGGGTGTAATGTGTATGAGCAACGATATCTTAACTCGATTTGTGCAGCACATTATGGGTAGTTGGGTAAAGGATGAATTCAGGTTTGGTTTGGATTGAAGGTTTATGGGAAGGAGGGTAAAGGATGAGTTGAGGTTGAATAATATTAACATAATTGAGCAAGGAAGATGCCAAGATTGTCTCTATATATTTTATTGTATGAATGTAATATTATTATTTTTATGGTTATCTTTATCAATAATCATGATTTATTCCCTAGGAGGAAAGGGTTTAGGAGAAATACAAACCAATTGTTCTTGACAATCAAAGGTTGGTTCTTCTAAAATGACTTCATCACTAATAGGGGAAGGATCAATGATTGAATGATTATTCTCAATAAGGTTGTGATTATTCACTAATTATATTTTCGAAAAACAAAGTATTTTTATCACAACTAGGAGAAAAAAAAAAGTTTTTGTCATGATTATCTATGTTTATGTTGTCTTGGTTGGTAAGGTCTTGTCCACTAAGAGAGGTACAAGGAGAGAAACAACTAATATTCTCATAACTCTCATTAATTGGATCTTCTAACAAAATATCTTCATCACTAAGAGGAGAGATATTATGAGAAGAACTAACATGATCGTTAGGAATGTACAAGGTTGTTTCTTCATCCACTACAACATGCTCATAGGGAGAGGGGAGTGAAGTGTGTGTAGCATGTCTAGTTATGTAAGATACTAACATTGTGTGAATAAAAATGAATTTTGCATGTAACCATAGTATGTAATGTTCCAACAATATAAACAATGTATATGCAATAAGACAAAACATTTTTATCCAATGTATGCTAAGCTTTAAAAATGTATATAATGTACATGCTAAAAGGAAAAGTAATTTTAAAAAACTAATGCAAATTTTTATTTATAAAAAAATTGTATAAGTGAAAGTAAAAAGTACTTTTATTAATAAAATGAAAAATTGCAGAAAGGGAAGCATTCTCAGATCTAATGAAGAAATAATTTTAAGAATGACCACTCTAAAATGGCATTTTTGAGCTAGAAGGGTAAAACCTATGTTCCCGAAACTTTCCAGACTTATAATATATGGTACCATGAGCCTAAGAAAGCACAAAAATGAGGTTTCTAGTGTTGTAATAGATAGTGAAAAATCTGGAAAGACAATAGGTCGCCAAGAATGGCGAATTAGTCCTAGTTAGGTTTTTTTTTCAAAAACTCCAAAAATTTGCAACTATTTAGGATGGGTATGATGTTAGATGAATAGAAGACTAAAGGTAGGTGCATATTTTATATGAATGGCACTGATTATTGATGCAAGAATGCAAAATATATATAGTTTCATGCATGCAAAAATATGAAACCCTAGAATGAAAGTTAAACAATGCAAGATGAAATGCAATGCAATGAAAACCTAGGGTGGAGAAGGACTCTAGATCAAAAAAGAAGGGTGCAATAATTTAAGGTTCACCAAAATGAAGAATGTTGGGTTCACATCAGGTTGAGCAAAATTAACCACCAAAAATGATATAGAAGAAGGGAAAGAGGATTCCCCAATGAGCTTCTAGGGTTTTTCACCTAGAAGCCAACTTTGGAAGAATGGCTCTCTTTCGCACTAATGGATTCCATGTGAGTTCATTCAAACAAGGTTAAGGATTGGGGGTGTGATATTTGATGTGTGTGAGATGCCACAAATGTAATAAACTGAAAATAAAATGATTTATTGAATGCTAAACTATTAAAATGCAAAGTGTTGGAAAACACATAATGATATGCAAACATATACAAAATGATCTAAGAATGTACACTAAACTATACAGAGATGAAAGAGTTAGAATGTGTGTATTTGGGAATAGAAGAAGGATTTGAAGGAGGTCTGGAATGCTATTGAAAATGTTGTGGAATCTGAAGGGGAAACTTGTGCCAATTTGGGCAACCTAGTCCCAAATTCCCAAAAACTAGTCTACAGCCCATTTCTGCCAAAAGGGTGTCCTGAAATGTGAAGATCCCCAAAAATCATGTTGAGAGGGACAAGGTCACCATTATAGGATACCTAGTCCTCTTCTAGATTTTTGGGAATCTAAAAGTGGAGTATGGGGCCTTTTGTTTATATTTTATGCTCTTTTAGGTGTCTGGTCCTAAAAATGTAGAATTTGATCTGTGGAGGTCTTCCAAGCTTCAACTAGGGTTTCTCCAACCTTAGTGATCTTGGATGATTTTTTGAAGGATCTTTGACTTGAAAAATACCTAAATCTGCAAGCACACACAAAGGAGACAAGGGTTAGGGTTAGAGATTAGGAGTTTGCCTTGGTCAAACACCTTTTGAGTAATCAAACCAAATGATGAAAAGATAAGGAAATGAAGCATGAAACAAAGGGAGAGATGGATTTTACCTTTCCATGATGCTAGATCTTGAGTTGCAACAATGGAGGTTTAACCCTTGGATGCTTCTTAAGAGATGTCTTATTGACTTGGACCACTCAAACCCTAGTTTTCTTGAGAAGAAGAGGAGATGAGAGGTGAGAAGAGTGTGAGTCGAGAAGAATGAGGGTCTCCAATTGAGAAATTATGGGTTTGAAGCTTATTTATACAAGTTATGCCCTAATTTTCCTAAAATAACACCATACAAGATGACCTTAGGGTTTTAGAGACAAGAATCCCAGAAGAAATTAAGTTTAATTCAATTTTTTATGCTACATGGGACTAGGTCACCCAATGTGATGACCTAGTCCACCTGGGCATTTTTTATTGATTTTCGGAGATTAAAATATGATTATTATGGTTTGTTGAGATTGTCTCGCAAAACACATTGAGATAGGACTTATATATGCATTAAGGGGTTGATTTAGTGATGAAAATTCCAAGAAAGTGTGAAATTTTTTTATAAAACCTTACAACACTTCGGCACAAGGCTTGGAAATGGGTGAAAAGAGGCTAAAAAGGGTCCAAAATCCATAGGCAAAGGGCCAAATGAGAAAAAAGTGTCAAATTCTACACTTTTTGTTGACACACCAACCTACTGCAACTGTTCTAACTTCCCTTTTAATTCCCATGGCTGTTGGGCTTCCTCAATTTTACATTTGTTTTGCACTTATATAAATTTTCAATATTACACTTTTGACAGTTTTGCAAAAATGTGATAATATAAACTCAATGACTCCTAATTACCTATTAAATGGTCTATTAGGACCTTATTGAATTGAAAAAATCTCAAACACACCTAAATCTATCAAAAGACCTCATTTGACAACATTAACACAAAATGCATTTGGTACCCTTGCACCAAGAAGGCTTATTTAAGATCCTTGAGCAATGTATTTCCTAATGCTCCCTTGTTCTTACATATCTCAATTCAGTTTAATCCAAAGAGTTCCATGAAATTATTTATCTAAAAGAAAAAATAATGTTTTCAATTGGTATTCTTTGAAATGATTCATAAAAATAGTCCAATGTATTTAATCCTTTGATTGGAACAACTCAATTAAGCAAAGGATACATAATATTCACAACACTTGCAAAAAATAGTATTCATATTACATGAAGTAGTGTTTCAGTGTGAAAAAGGACCATTCCTAGTGTAAACATACCTATCAGGACTCGTTGGAGTAGTTTGTTTGGTCACACAAACTGAAAAACAAAATTTGCACCACTTTGCAACTTTACACTGGTTACATTTGACACTTTTTACATCAAGTGAAAACTAGACACCATGGGAAAATGACTTTGAGATAACAAAAATATAGAGAGGTTATTGTATAGGGGCCATATGCGATCCCATAGGCTTGAATGGAGAGTTTTTAAGCATCATGGTTTTTGAGTAATAGCTTGACAAATATTGCTTCCCTTTTGCACTTTGGACCCTTAAGGGATCAAGCCAGTTGAGCATAGCTCAGAGTGATTGCATGTGTTTAGGTGAAAAAGAAGATCATTCCTAGCATAAACATACCCATCTGGATGTGTTGGAATAGTCTATTTGGCCACACAAGTTATAGAACGAAAGTTGCACCACTTTGCAACTTTCAACTACTTGCATTTGATAACTTTTCCCCAAGTGAAAATTTGCCACTACGGGAAAATGCCTTCGAGATAGAAAAAACTAATAGAGGTTATTATAGAGTGGCACAACATGATACCATAGGATTAGATGAGAATTTTTTAAGTATCATAGTATCTGAGTAACAACATGCTGAAGTTTGCAACCATTTTGCACTTTGGACTCTTAAGGGATTGATCCAGTTGAATGTAGCTCGGAGCGATTCTGTGTGTTTGGGTGTGAATGAATACCATGTATAGATTAAGCATACCTATTTGAACATTTTGAAATAGTTTTTTTAGTCACATGAGTTACATAATGAAAGTTGCACCACTTTGCAACTTTCAACTACTTGCATTTGACACCTTTTTCCCCAAGTGAAAATTCACCACCATGGGAAAATACCTCCGAGATAGAAAAACCTGAGAGAGGTTATTGTAGAGGGGTCCAACATGATCCCATAGGATTAGATGAGAATTTTTTAAGCATCATGTTATTTGAGTAAAAATATGCGTAAGTTTTCAGCCATTTTTCTCTTTGGACTCTTAATGGACTGATCCGGTTGAACGTAGCTCAGATCAATTCTACGTGTTTGGGTGTGAAAGAAGACCATGCCTAGTGTAATAATACCTATTCAAACACATTGGAATAGTCTGTTTGGTCACATTAGTTGCACAAAAAAAATTTCACCACTTTGCAACTTTCAACTACTTGCATTTTACAACTTTTTCCCGAAGTGAAAATTTACTACCATGGGAAAATGCCTCTGAGATAGTGAAAACCAAGATATTTTATTCTAGAGGGGCCCAACCATGGGAAAATGCCTCTGAGATAGTGAAAACCAAGATATTTTATTGTAGAGGGGCCCAACATCATCCCATAGGATCAAACGAGAATTTTTTAAGCATCACGGTATCCAAGTAGCAACATGCTGAAGTTTGCAGCTATTTTGCACTTTGGACTCTTAAAGGATTGATCTGGTTGAACATAGATCGGAGTGATTCCATGTGTTTGGGTGTGAAAGAGGACCATGCCTAGCATAAAAATACCTATTTAGAAGTATTGGAACATTTTTTTTGGTCACACAAGTTGTAGAACAAAATTTGCACCACTTTGCAACTTTACATTGTTTGCAACTAACACTTTTTCCATCAAGTCAAAATTGGACACCATGAAAAAATGACTCTAAGATAAAAAAAATAAAAAATTGAGGTTATTTTAGAGGTTCTCTACATGATCTTGATGCCTTAGATGGAATTCCTGTAGCCAACACAGTATTCGGGTAATAGGTCATCGAAGATTGTTGCCCTTTTACAATTTGGACTGTTAAGGGATTACGTTGCTTGAATTACAAATTTTTGACAACAACAATACATTTTGATGCAGAACAAGGATTAAATCAACCTACAATCACCAAGCCTTTAAAAACAAATTTTCAACCCTTTCAAACCTATCTCTGGGTATGTGCAGGATCGTGATGGGCTAAAAAGTGGTGATATGTAAGTGATATGATGACCGATGTGGTTGACGACTTTTTTTTTACCCAGAATTGATGAAATGAAAAAGGTTTTTAAAGGAGATTCTCACCTTTACACCAATATAAATTATTCTTTACTCTGAATTTAATAAATAATTATTATTCATTTTCTATTTGAATTACGAATAAAGTCCTAATTGATAGGCTGATTGAAAAAAATATATAGCTTTCAAACGGTATCACATTTTTTGAATCTGAAACATTTTTCACATTCTATGCTTCACATACTATAAGATTAAAAAAAAAAGAATTGAATTTCATGAATTTTTGATCAAGTTAAGGTGGTCAGACATACGAGTTTTTATATTTTTTAAAAGTTATAATAAAAAAATCATAATTAATTTTTACTTGGAAACAAATTACAAAAAAATATGCATCACATTGGGACATGAGTCATATACTTGTATCTAGAATATTATAAAAAAATATTACCATTTTATTATGGTTAGGGTGGTTATATAGACACCTACTTCTTATTTTTTCCCTAAAATTTAAGTACTACTGCATTGAAATTTTAAATTTTCAACAAATAGATTTTTTTATTTTTTAAATAAACCTAGTAGTTTAGAAACTATATTCAATTTTCTACATATTTTATTCTTACATATTTTTAAAATAATATAGATAACTTATTCAAATTTTTACGTCAAGTTGCCTAACTCTAATTTTCCTTAATTTATTGCCACTTAAGGGGTTGTTTTTTCCATGATGATCTTGCACATACCCCTCTCCAACTCTTCAAAAATTCACTCAAATTCCCTTGTAGGTCTGTAGACCTAGTTTTTGGACCAAAACTCCCTGATCCAATCTCAAACCCACTAACCAATTATATTTTCAAACACCCTTTAACATCTTACAAATCATATCTCAAAAGAAACATAGGTCACTTTGGACCAACTTCTCCAAAATCATGCAACTATGATGTCCTAGACCTTAATTAGGTAACTTTAACAAAGCATCACCCACTCAAATTCCTTTCCAACCCTAAATATTCATGGATAGTCACTTACTATTCTATAAAACCCCTAAATCCACAACTTTTGATCAAGAATCATTTCCTATGATACCAAAACATGAAACCCTCACTTTATGTCATTCCAAAGGATTTTATTGAAAAACAATGTTCTAGCCTTCTAAATAGCCATCCAAGGCCCCAAACACCTTTATTTATTTATTTACATGCTTTAAGGTTCATCAAAATCTACTTCCCCCAAGATTTTCTACAACTTCCTTCCTCTAACAATCAAGTTTCACTCAAAATACACAGTTTGACAATTAGGGCATCATACCTAGGCACTCAACTCACCTTCCCTTCCATTCCAAAGCTTCAAAAACTTCAATGTATTCCTAATCATTTGAAATCAATAATCTCCCAATCTTTCCTAATACAATTTTACCAAAACCCAACATCAAAACTCCATTTTTAAGCCAAAATTCACCCAATTTCCTCTAAGACAACAACCAAAAACACTCCTAAACATTTTCCCTACTCATAAATCTTATTCCTACATCTAATCCTACCATTTTGGACTCATTCCAACAAGCCACTAAGAGAAAAAATAGGTGGAATGAGTCATTTATTCATTTTTAGTCTTCAAACCCTTATGGCTGGTTGTGCAGACCTATAGTCAATAATTTGACAATAAAATTCTTAAAACTCAATGAATTTCCTTTACTCCAAATCCAAAATATAGCTAACACCTATCTCTACCAATTGGAAAAAAAATTAGGACATAATACTTCTGTACGACCAAGTATAATAGTCTGCAACAAAAAAATTCAATGAAACGCACAAAATTACAAGAGAAAACAGGGGATTTTTATTGTTTTTGCTTCACAAAAACCTTCACTAACCTCTTCCTTTAAGTTACCAACATATTTAAACCTTAACCAACCTACGAAAAATGGATCTAACTTCCATTTGAATTCCCATGACTGTTGGGCTTCTTCAAGTGTATAGTTTTTTGCACTTTTTTCAGATCGACAACTTTTCAATTTTTGCAATTTTACATCATTTTGAAAAATATGCAACATGAACTCCAAAATGACCTCAAAACCAGCTAACACTACTTATTACATTATAAATTGGTATAATATGACCTTATTCAATTGAAAAAACTCAAAACACAAAACTAAGTTAAGATTTCCATGAACCAAATTTTCTCAATAACCTTGGTGCCCAGGTCACCAAATTTCAATATTTGAGTAAATCTCATTGCAAGTAAATCTTATTACAATTCCATAAGTACTCTATTCTCATAGATATTTTACAATGTCACTCATAAATTTTATATTCTCTTATAATTTGTACATCATAGGTGCTCATGATGAGGTTCACTTCAAATAAGTAAATTGAGATTCCCTCACTAAGCTTCACATTCTCTTTTATAATGGCTTCAAATCAGAATTGAGATTTGTCAGGATCATCAAAATAAGGATTTTGCATTGTTTTTTTGGTTGAGATTCTCTTTGATGGCTCATAAATCAACATTTTCTACAAGGAGAGACGAATCAATTTTTAGTAGTTTACTTACAAATATGCAAAGTAAAAGAAGAAAAAGAAAGAGAATCCAAAATAGAAATGAAATGAAAATAGATAGAAGGAACTTACATACAAAAAATCCACACCATTTGGTTCCAACTCGAGAACAACAAGGAATAAATATCGATGCTTCCATTGAGGATAGGCATGCCAATCTCTCAGCTTAGTCACTCCTTGTCATACATCTTCAGTGGGAGTTCCAAGATACTTATTACACACAACACCTCTCATGAATAGAAAAAATTGAAATTCGAGATGCTCTTATAATGTCTGCATCATAGGTTCCCATGATAAGGTTAAATTCAAATAAATAACTTGAAATTCCCTAAATTAATGATATCAAGTTTCCACAATCCATATTGTTAATGTGGCATCTGTTTCTGGATTAGATTGTGTGAGATTTTTTTGCATCAATGTTTCGGATCACACTCTATGATCTAACATCAGGATGAAAGAGCTCAAGGAGAAAAATGGTTAGTTGAGCTCTTTCATCTTGAAATTCCCTCACCAAGCTTCACACACACTTTTTTAATGGCTTAAAATCATAATTGAGATTTGTCAAGATCATCAAAATAAGGATGTTGCATTGCTGTTTTGGTTGAGATTCTCTTGGATGGCTCATAAATTTCCTTTTTTCTGCAAGGGGACACTAATCAATTTTTATTAGGTTACGTACAAATAGTCAAAGTAAAAGAAGATGATAGAATCAGCATAAAAAAAATTAATGTGCATGCAAGAATAAATTAATAAGAACCAATGTGCATACTTACAAATTAATCCAATGAACTATTCGGGTGTGCAATACTCTTTATCGTGTCAAGTATTGCCTCATGGTCAAACTCATAGACCTTCCACAAGGTCTTGTTCAAAGGTATACTCCAATATTTGGTCAAACAAACATTGGATTCCATGATAAGGATTGAGTAATGAATAATCTTATGATGTGTGTAAAATTCCTAAAATAGCCAATGTTTAACACTCTTATGTGAGTACCTTCTAAGCCACGTTCTAGTAACAACAACTAAACCTATAGGGTATTCAATATTTTCTCCATCTATAACTGGGGCCTCCAATTTCTTTTTGGCCTCAACACAATGACACAAGTAATAGTATGTTCCCTCTTCGTTGTCTTCATCTACAATAACAACATAAATATGCCCTGCATTGATATGTGTAGAAAATATCTTAAAATTTGTCAACATTACGAATACACTACAAAGTAAGATAACAATAGGAATTTTTAAAACTATGCAAGTAGATATATTACCTGGTTGAACTAGATTTGGTACATCATCAAAGTCAACTGATGATTCCATCTGTGTTATTTCCAATGTCGTTGGAGGGAGATATGTGTGAAGTGGTCTAAGATAACTTATCAACCATTCATCAACCCACTCCCCTGACTCACAATCATTCCAGGCTTACATTGTACATGAAGAACAAAAAAAATCTATATTTTGTATATTGATACTCCATGAACTTGCATCTAAGCTTTAAGGAAAGACTGTATCTCACTTGATCATGTTAGTGTACAACAATCCTCATATTGTGCAATGTTAGTATCAACCATCAACTAAAAAAATCTACGAACTAAAAACTTGCCTTCACTAGCTGGACCCACCAAAGCATTGCACCACTCGATGATTGACCTTGCATTTTTCAACTTTGCACTATCTTTATAATTTAACTCTTCTTGTGCTAATTATTTGTTCATGCATGCTCCTACACCATCATGCTCCCCCTTTCCATGCCCAGCCTCACAAAATTTCCACATATGTTGAACACTTGTAACGACATGCATCCTACTCAACTAGTAGAACATGCACGAGTTCTTGAACTGTGTTGCACGGTTATCCAAACATATTATATGTTGACTGTATGTTATGCCCCTTTGAACCAAATCACTGTAGAACATCTAGAAGAAACCTTGCACGAACTCTGGAGAATGTGTGTGATCATCACTAATATAAAATTGATACTCCCTCAGTACCTTCCTTTGGTCCTCTGTACTATTAGCTACATGAATGAATGTTATGTGCACAAATATCAAAACCTGTGTGGAGTTGTATATTGTGACTGCACCTCACGTTGTGGCTGTAGAATGTAGTTCTCTACAAATTCAACCATTGATATTATGCTACCAATTGGAAAGGCTCCCTTGCATGGCTTGAATTATGTGTCCAGCCATCGAGCTCCAGGGAAAACTTTAGTGGCGAATCTTCACCAATTGGCAAATAATAGAAATCGAGACCTCCAAAAATGGTGAATAGTGCAAGCTAAAAAGGAAACTGAATCGCCAGGTTTTTACAAAAAAATAATTTTGTCTCTATTAATTCACCATAGAAACGATGCGTCATTGGAAATCATTCGCCAGTAGTTTATACCATAATTAAAAATATTAATTATATTCGCCAGTAATATTATATTCCTCCGATCAATTTTGGGGTAATATCGCCACTAATAATAAAATACTATTTAATTTTAGGGATACTTTAGCAACTTAGCCTTGAATATGCATTTTATCTATTGCCATTGATTAAATTTTTAATCGGATGGTTGTGATTTGATTTCGTGACCTAATATGCATGTGCCTTTTCAAAGGCTTGCTGAGGTTCGAAATTTGTTTTGGGCCACACAATTAAATCTAATTGTGTCATCCAAAAAAAATTTGGGCCTCAACAAGCCTTTTAAAAGGCACATGTGTATTAGGTTGTGGAATTAACTCACAACCATCCGATTAAATAGCTAATCGATGGTAAAAAATTTAGTTTTCATTCAGTCCACATGTGTATTAGGCCACAAAATTAACTCATGGCCATCCGATTAAATAGCTAATCGATGGTAACTTTTTCAATTTTCATTCAGTCTTATTTTTAAAGTGATATTTTGAAAAAAAAATCTTAATCTATGTGTGCCCCCTCAACCCACACAAGGGGGCTCTGCCCCCTTGACCCCCGCAAGGGGTGCTACCCCTTGACCCCGCTGGCGGCTGCCACCCCCGAGCCCCTACTTCAATATTACAAAAAATAAAAATATATGGGGGAACTGCACCGATCAACTATGCAAAATTTTAAAGGAGAGATTAGCCATTCTAATTAATATTTTTAGTGATTATTCTCTAGGATTCACCAGTGTCATTATTATTTTTACTAGTTATTCATTAAGATTCGCCATGATTTTACAACTTTATTTAATAATGTGTATAGATTCACCAGGAAAATTAATAGTTTTTTCAAAAATTAAGGAAGGATTCGCCAAGATTTTACACCTTTTCTAAGGGGGGGGTTTCTTAAAGTTATCCCTGTTGAGCTCTATGGGTAATAATTACATACTCAGACACTATTGTCATGAAACATGGACATAAAGTTGATACACTAGAATCTTCTGAATAACCAAATCACACGTTTTTTCTTGAGACCCATCTTTTGTAATGTATGCCACTATTTTATACTTCATGAACTCTACTAGTTTATGTCCCACCTCATCTTTGTTTTCCATATGTTGCAAGCCACCACAACACTCACATGAACCATCCAAGCATTTTTCCCTATAGAATATTTGTCCATCCTCTATTTCACATAAAAAAATTGATAAGAAATCTCTTGATGATGTTGGCGGGGCTTCTATGCCACAGTCCTAGAAAACATCATTAGTATGCAAATCTAAACATATAGAATGATAAACATCATAATGGTTAGAGAATTCAATATGTAGTCTACAACAACAAGTAGTGCATGTGTGGTTTATCTTCACATAAAAAGGCTTAAGCGTTTCAAAATATATTTGATAAATACTAATTTGAGGGTAATCCTATTGAAATTTATGAAAAAATTGGGTTTGAGTTATATCCAAAAAATGCTTTGGATGTGGCTCACAATTCTGACTACCGATTCTCCTTCTTACCACATCCCTTTGATTCAGAGATGGCCTTATGTTATTCTTCCAATACTCTTCAATTAGTGTTCTCAATGCTTCAACAACTTTTTTATCTTTTCATGGAAGTCTCCCTGAAAATACCCTTAATTCATTTGAATCAATGCCCTCAATTATTTTATGCCTTTGAGCGACTCTTGATAAAAAAATTCTACTAATTCTCATTTGTTCACTTGTCTATCTAATGATTCGATCTCTCTTTGTTTGACTACTTACCAAAGTTGTTGTAATGACATGTTGGGTAGCATTACTATCCTTTGAACATGAGGTCTTACCCACACTCTCATAAGAATCCATTAGATTCTTCGCAATACTATTTTCATTGGATGCATTTGATGTTCTCAACCAAAGAGTCTCCATGATGTTTCTATATTTTATACTCCACATCATTTCAACAAATATTTGACATCTCGCGGTCTCATTTAGCCTTTCAAAGAATTATTTCCAAATATTATCAGCATATCTTCTACAAGTGTGTGCTAGAATCTTACCTTCCATGTGCTGCAAAATATCCTCATCAATATTAATCAAATACTTTGGATTTCTACACAAAATTCTAGGTGGTGTTCTCCTAGGTACATACTCCTCAACATTATGAAATTCATCAATATTTCATTGAGGTGGGATAGATTGTGTACCTTCATTCGAGGGTTGAGTAGAATACATACATTGATGTTCACTTGGGGATGATGGCATACCTTCTTTGTCAAATCCAAGTGATGATGTACTCTAAAATTGAGATGCGTTGGATGGTGTCCAACCATATTCACTGTGATAGATGGTGTCCCTCCATATTCATTTTTGGTAGATGGTGTCCCTCCATATTCTCTTGTGCTTAATGGTGTCCCTTCATATTCACTTGTCATAGACGTTGTCTCCAACTACAGTATTTGAATCTATCTTACCATGATGCTTTCACATTCGTGCCTTTTGTGCTGCCAATGCTTGTTCTCTTTTTTACGGTTGAGGTTCCTCTTTATTTGGCTTGTTTTCCTCAATCGTATAGAATTTATTCTTTTTATGATATGTCGCCACCCATTTTATCTCCTTTGCTTTGAATGTTTCACACTCTTTGTTTTTTAGTTTATTCCTTTTTCATTTCTTCAGCATAGTGGATAATTTTACCTGTAGCATAGTAATGAGACAAATATTAGTTCCTAAAAAATGTATCAATTCAAATAAATAAAATATATTTCATTCAAGGATTCATAAAAAATACTTACATTCATCATTTAGAAGAATATTTATAGCATAGACAATGGCATGCCATGATTGCAAGATAGGTTGAAAATGGAAGCATGGACAAGCCATGTGGTGTAGGGACACCTAGCTAAGTCGAAATTTTGGTCTTGTGATAGGTCATTAGGTGTTTTATGTCCTTTTTGTCATGAATAAGGTCTGGAACCCTATTTTGAAGGGTGTGGTTGCTTAAAATGAGAGATTGACCCATTCCACGTATTGTAAATACTGTGACTCAGTGGAATGAGTCCAAAATGGTAGGAATAGAATTTTGAATGAGATTTACGAGCATGGGATGCCTTGAAAGTGGTTTTGTGTGATGCCCTAGATGGTATTCCTTTGTTTTTTGATCAAATTTGGTGGTTAGAGGTTGGTGATAGGTGAAACTCTTGGGAGCCAAAACTTTTGAAGGTTAATTAAGTTTGTGTAGAAAATTTTAGAAGTGTTTGAAGTGTTGTGAGATTGAAAACAGCTTGGGAAGGCATGTTTCCAATAAACCCTCCCTAAAGCAAGCCAAATTGAGGCTTTCATGGTTGGGTGAGTTAGTGGGTCTACCTATGATTAAAAATGGTGTATCTTGAGGTTTTATAGCCTAGTACATGATTTTCCAAATTAATTTCTTGTGGGTAGTAACTTTAAAGGGGTGTTCATTTGTAAAAGTGACCTAATTGAAGGTCTAGGACAACATAGAAGTACCTATTTGAGGGTATTGTTCCAAAAGAGTTGGATGAGTTTATGTGATATTTTGTGTAAGGACATAAAGGGTGTTTGAAAATGTATTTTTTTGGTGGTTTCTAGTTTGGATTTGTGATATAGGACCTAGAAACCGAGTTGGTAGACCTATAAGGCAAACAAAGAGATTGTGTGAGAAATCCGAGAGCTAGGGTTCTAAGAGCTAAAAATTTGTTTCAAAGGACTTGAATTATGGTTGATGAATGATTTCCTCCCTTCTCTACATCATAATTTTAATACTATGATGCATCCATTACCCCTACCTTCTCAACCCTACCGCATTGGCAGGCTAGTGAGTGAGCTAGCTTGCCAATGCTCCACTAGCTTGCCAATGTGGTAGGGTTGAGAAGGTAGGGGTAGCGTATGACTCATAGAAATGGGTCTATCACTATGAGATGAAATTTATATGAGGCTTACACTACCCATACCTTCTCAACCCTCCTTCATTTGAAATCTAGCTCACTCACTAGCCTGCCAATGCGGTAGGGTTGATGGTGCACGAGCACGAAATTCATGTTTTGTAAAGATTGGTTCAATAAGGGATCAAGTTGGTATTTTAATGTTTTGTGTTTATAATAATTTGAATAAGTTCATATAGAACATTTTATATAATATAAATCCTTTTTAGAGGTCTTTCGGTGGTAGTGGAGTTCAATTTTCAAAATTGGCAAATATTGCAAAAAGTTGTCAAAAATGTAAAATTGCAAAAAATGCAAAAATAGCAAGATTATGGAAGACCAAGACTCATGTAATTGAAAAGATAGTTGGGTTTGGTTTTCTTTGATATTTTGAGGTGTTTCAAGTTTAAATTTATGATGTAGGGTCGAATACAGGGGTGGTTCAAATTTGAAGAAGAGATCAATAAAAACTCTCTTTTCTATGCAATGTTTTTGAAAATTGTTGTTCCCAGCCATTATACGGTTTCATACATAAGTTTTAAGTGTCAAAATATTTTTAAATTGGTAGATCTATGTGTTAGCTCCCTTTTTCTTTTGATTGAAGTGATTTCATTGCATTTTAAGAATTTATTGCATTTTTATTGGAGGTGGGTTTGTTCAGCCAACCAAGGGTTTGAAGGCATAAAATGAGTTAAATGACTCATTCCACCTATTGTTTCTACTGTGGCTCAATGGAAAGAGTCCAAAAATGTTATTATTATATTAATAAGTAGGATTTTGATTAGGGAATAATTTTTTATGAGGTTTTGATTGCTACCCCCACTGAATGTTTTGAGTTTTTTCTATGAAAGTAATGGCTCCAAGTTGAAATTAATTTTAAATGCACTCAAGAAGGTTGGAGATCAGTTCAAAAAGTGTGTTCAGACCTTTTACAAGGTTTTTTAAGCTTTGGAAGAGAAGGGGATGCAAAGTTAAGTGTTTAGGCATGATGCCCTAGTTGACAATATTATGCATTTGAGTGAAAATTAGTGGTTATGAGAAGGAAAGTGTAGTGAACACTTTAGGCAGAAATTTTTTAAGGTTATTTAAGCTTTTGAAGGTAATTTGGAGCATGTTTGATGCTTTTTAAAGATGAGATAAGGTGTGGGAATAAGACTTTCAATAAACCCTCCCTAAATTTACTAAAAATGAAGGTTTTATGAAAAGTGCACTCTATGAGTGGTTCCTTGGCTAAAGGTTGTAGATTTTGTGGTTTTAGAGGCTGGTTAATGACTATCCATGGGAATTTTGGGTTGGTAAGTTTTTTAGAGAGGTGATTCTTTGTTAAATTGGCCTATTTGGCCTAGTTGGGACAACGTAGAAGCATGAATTTGAGAGATTTCTTCCAAAAGAGTTAAATGAACTAGTGAGATATGTTTGTGTATGCCTTAAAGGATATCTTAAAATTTATTTGGTTAGTGGGTTCAGTGATTATTTGGGTATATTTGGTCAAGAAACTAGGTCAACAGACCTACAAGTGAAATTGGGTGAATGTTTGAAGAATTGTTGAGATAAGTTTATAAAGGTTGCAAAGTTGTCTCTAAAGACTTAAATTGTGATTGAATAAATGTTTTGGACCTTGTACTATCAGTTGAGAAGGTAGGGGCAGTGTATGCCTCATAGAAATGGGGTCTCATTGTGATATACATCACCATGAGACCCCATTTCGATGAGGCATACGTTGCCCCTACCTTCTCAACCCTACCCCATTGGCAAGCTAGTGAGTGAGCTCACTATCTTATGAAGCTCACTATATTTTCAATGCTACCAAATTTTTCATACATTTATATGAAAAAAATATTTTCAAACAATTCAAATTCTTTACATCCATGATTCCATTTTGAGCCATGATTGCAAGATAGGCTGCACCTTTCCCTATGTTGCAAACTTAGCCTTGAATAAAGAGTATTGAAACAATGGAGAGAAGGGTTAGAATCCCTTGTAGGTAGACTAATTGAGGAAAAAATTAAAATGTATCACAACATAAGTGATAAGGTAGATTTAGTGATGAGGTAAATTTAGAATAGAGATGAAAACCAAAATAGTTTAAAAGATTTATCAATGTGGGAGGAGTGTATTCCAATTTTTTAGAGATATGTATGGAAAATTTGGTAGCATAGACAAGGAAATCAGTTGCTTGGTATAACTATTTGACAAAATACCTCAATGAAAGCTTTAGAGAGTGGTATGCACATCCATAATAAAGGATTGAGAAATGATGTTTTTTTTTACTTCCTTAAAACTTATGTCATATATATGTGTATAAAAAATGTGGAAGCATACACAAGGTAAGTCAATTGTTAAATAAAAAAATTCCGTAAAGAGATGTGGTTTTAAAATATAATTGGAAAGTGTATAGAATTGTGTAATTTAAACTATGCATTGACAACCTAAGGGTATAATGACAAACAAACAATGATCAACATGGAATATGCAAAATAAAAAAAATGAAAGGAAACCATAATAGAATGAAAGAAAATGTGGAAAGACTTCACTTACCTAAAAAACAAAAGTTTCAAATGGAGGAGTTCTACCCAATTATGTAGCCTTTTCTTCTTATTTCTTCAAACTCCTCAACAATTTGACTTTTTCAAAATCTTTTTCTCCTCCAAATTTCAATTGTATATCACTTTTGAATGGAATTCAGACTTGAATTAATATTATATGCCTTTCAACATGAAAATATTATATTTCATGTAAAGGTGGTGGAAAGATTATGTAAAAGGTGGTGGAATGTGAAAAACATGCATGCACACTTCACAACATCATCAAAAAGCTACTTTTTTCCAAAGCACGCACAAAACTAGGAGAATATGTAGAATGTGGGCCTTGAGATTATAGGTATATTTATTTTTTTACCATTTTTAGAGCAAGCCAAAATGCACTCATGTTATAACATGAGAACATTATTTCTTGCTAAGAATGGTCACATCTCTACTTCTTCAAAACGCGCTCGTGTTATGAGAAAGTTGGTTTTTTTATAGATTTATTTTCTCTCTCTTTGTCTATACCCTCTATACTCTAATACTATCTCTCTCCCCTATACCCTTATACCCTAATTATATATATCTACCCTCTACCCTCTACCCTTAACCCTTATACCCTCTATCCTCTACCCTCTCTCTCTCCTACCCTGTCTCCCTCTCTCAACTCTCTCTCTCACTCACTCACTCCTATATCTCTCCCCTCTACCCCATATCCTTAACCCTTATACCCTCTATCCTTTACCTTCAACCCTTAAACCCTAATTCTATCTCTCTCCCCTCTACCCTCTACCCTCTCCCCTTAACCATTATACCCACTATCCTCTACCCTCAAACCTTAAACCCTGATTATATCTCTCTCCCCTCTATCCTCTACCCTTAACCCTTATACCCTTCATCCTCTACCCTCAACCCTTAAACCCTAATTCTATCTCTCTCCCCTCTACCCTCTAACCTCTACCCTTAACCCATATACCCTCTATCCTCTTCCCTCTATCTCTCTCCCACTCTCTCCATCTATCTATCTCTCTCTCAATTTCCTCCCTCCTACCCCATCTCCCTCTCTCAACTCTCTCAACTCTCTCTCACTCACTCACTCACTCATTCTATCTCTCTCCCCTCTACCCTCCACCCTTAATGCTTATACCCTCAACCCCTATACCCTAATCCTATCTCTCTCCCCTCTACCCTCTACCCTTAACTCTTATACACTCTATCCTCTACCCTATATCTCTCTCCCACTCCCTCCCTCTCTTTTTCTCTCTTGATTCTCTCCTTCCTACCCCCTCTCCCTCTCTCAACTCTCTCTCTCTCTCTCTCTCTCACTCACTCACTCACTCACTCACTCACTCCTTCTATCTCTCTCCCCTCTAGCCTCTAACATTAACCCTTACCCTTTCTTCAAATATCAATTATCTCTCACTCACTCACTCCTTATATTCCTCTCAAGTTAGGTTGCCAATTTCACCAAATTGGAAAGCTAGTGGCCCCACTAGGTTGCCAATTTCACCCACTAGCTTGCGAATTCGGTGAAATTGGCAATGTAGTGGCTTGTTTAAAAAAAAGGGCTCAAGAACATTGGGAGACCCCATTTCTTGAGCCTATTTTTCAAATGGGCCACTACATTGCCAATTTCATCGAATTGGAAAGCTAGTGGGTGAAATTGGCATCCTATATGTTGGACACTCAACCCTAAAACTTTAATCACGTACCCTCAAACCATTAGCCCAAACCCTAAACCCTCTACCCTCAACCTTATAACATCAACCCTAAATCCTTACACCCTAAACCCTCTACCCTCAACCCAATACCCTAAACCATCAACCCTATAGGTCCTCAACCCTATACCCTCAATTCTCTCTCACTCACTCACTCAACCTATACATAGAACTCTCAACCCCAATCCTTCAACCATATATACCCTCAACCCTAATCCCTCAACCCTATACCCTCAACCCAATGCCCTAATCCCTCAACCCTATAGTTCATCAACCCTATACACTCAATTCTCAACCCTCAGCCCTCATATATCTATATCCCTTTGTCCTCTTTTCTCCTTCTCTCCATCTTATTTCTCACTCCATCTCTCTATCCATCCATACATTTCTCTCTACCCTAATCCCTCAACCCTAATCCCTCAACCTTGAACCCTAAACTCTTAAACCCTCTACCCTCTACGCTCAATCCGCTACCCTCTACCCTCAACCCTAATCCTTAAACCCTTAAACCCTAATCCCTCAACCCCTATACCCTCTACCCTATACATTGGACCCTCAACCCTAGTCCCCCAATCCTATACCCTAAATTATCTACCCTAAACCTTAAACCCTCTACTCTCTACCCTCAATCCTCTACCCTCTACCCTCTACCCTAATCCCTAAACCCTTAAACCCACTTAGTAAAATATCTACCCTAATCCATCAACCCTCTTTACCCTTAATCCCTCAACCATCTTGACCCTTAATCCATCAACTCTCTTGAACCTTAATCACTCAACCCTTAAACCCTAATCCCTCAACCCCTATACCCTCTACCCTATAAATTGGACCCTTAACCCTAATCCCCCAACCCTATACTCTCAATCCTCTACCCTCAACCTTAAACCCTCAACCCTTAAACCCTCTACCCTCTACCATCTACCCTATAAACCCTTAAAAACTCAACCCTAAACCCTAAAATCTCATCCCTTAAACCCTATACCCTCTGCCCTCTACCCAAAATCCTCTACCCTCTACCCTCAACCCTAATCCATCAACCCTAAACCCTAAACCCTTAAACCCTCAAACACTAAATCCTAATCCATAAATCATAAACCCTCTACCCTCAACCCAATACACTAAACCATCAACCCTATAGGTCCTCAACCCTATACCCTCAATTCTCTATCTCTCACTCACTCAATCACTCACTCCTATCTCTCTCCCCTCTACCATTAACCATCTACCCTCTACCCTTAGCACTTAAATCCTCTACCCGCTACTCTTAAACCCTTAAACCCTAAACCCTTTACCCCTATTGACCCTTAATCCCTCAAATCTCAACCCTCAACCCTTAAACCCTAATCCCTCAACTCCTATACCCTCAACCTTAAACCCTCAACCCTCTAACCTTAAACCCTCCACCCTCTACCCTATACATTACCCTCAACCTTAAACCCTCAACCCTCTACCCTTAAACCCTCTACCCTCTACCCTATACATTAAACCCTCAACCCTCAATTATCAACCCTCAACCCTTAATCCCTCAATCCTCAACCCTCAAACCCTAAACCCTCAACCCCGATACCCTCTACCCTATACATTGGAATCTCAACCCCAATCCTTCAACCATATGTACCTTTAACCCTAATCCCTCAACCCTACAGGTCGTCAACCCTATAACTTCAATTCTCCACCCTCTACCTTATACATTGGATCTTCAACCCTCATATATCTTTGTCCCTCCATCCTCTTCTATCCATCTCTCTATCTTAGTTCTCTGTCCATCTCACTATCCATCTATCCCTCCCTCCCTACCCTAATCCCTCAACCCTAAACCCTCACCCTTAAACCCTTAAACACTCAAACCTAAACCCTCTACCCTCAACCCTAATCCCTTACACCCTCAACCCTTAAACCCTCTACCCTCTACCCTCTACCTTCAACCCAATACACTAAACCCTCAACCCTATACGCTTAATTCTCTCTCTCACTCATTCACTCACTCTTATCTATCTCCCCTCTACCATTATCCCTCTACCCTCTACCCTTAACACTTAAATCCTTTTTCCCTCTACCCTTAAACCCTTAAACCCTCTACCCTCAACCCTAAACCCTTAAACCCTAAACCCTCTACCCTCAACCCTTAATCCCTCTACCCTCTACCTAATCCTTCAACCATATACCCTCAAACCTATACCCTAAACCCTCTACCCTCAACCCTTAACCCTTAACCCTTAACTTTTAACCCTTAACCCTTAACCCTTTAACTCTAAACCCTTAAACCTTCTACCCTATACCTGTTGTGCCTTTTGCACACACGCCTCGTTAGGAATGGGGACCCTCTCTTCCCTCTTTGGATTGTCGGGCCCTTTTTGATTTGCCTTGTTTTGCATGCCCAATTTTGTGTCCTAAAAAGGTCAACACGTTCCCCAAAGTCATATCTTTAAGCTTGACCAAAACCACCCCTCTAAAAAATGTTAAAACTGGGGTCAATTCGGGATTTCCTTGTTGGAATGTTGTTTCTGGCGTCTGTGGCTCTTTTCGGGCCCGGACCCCCAGGTTTCCCCTTTCGGGTTTCTGTTTCGGGTTTGCTATTTCCAATGCCCGACATCTTTCCCGACCCCAGACCCCAGAAGTCGGGTTTCCCCCTTCGGATTTCTGGTCGAGCTTTGTCGTTTCCAACGGCCATAGCTGGATAGCTTCCCAGACCCCAGACTCCGATCCTCCCACCACTGTCCACGAATTTAAACTCACCAACCTACACCCACCACCATATGAAGGAATTGAATGTTACATTAATGGCGAGTGTGGCTATAAATTCAGATTTTCGAACTGTCATTGTCAACTAACCGAGTGATAGCGAATTTTGGAGAGCTCCGAGTGCTCAACATTTTTGGCATCCTTCGCGCGATCAACAACAACCATCTTCGAGATATTGATGTACGCAGGCCGCCCGTGCCACTTCCCCTTATTTTGTGAAATTCACAACTTTAAGAGAATGTAAAATGCAAAATCTGGCTAAAATTGGGTAGGAATATTCCCTCCGCTAAAAACCCACAAGTTAAAATATGAAAAAACAATCATTTAGGGCCTCAAATTCGAAACTGGAACTTCACCTCTCTATGGCCGTTCTTCAGAACATTCGTCGACATCTCCCGGGCCCGAACTTTCCTGCGGCCGTCCGCCCGCAAACTCAAAACTGAACCTTCAAATTTCATGTGGCGAAGTTACCCCTGAACTCCAGCATCAAGATTTCCCCTTGTGGGTTTCTGTGTCGCTCTCGTTGTTCCAAACGGTCGTCTTGGGACAACTTCCCGACCTTCGAACCCCGGGCACTTGACGTTCGCATCGAAATCCAAGAAGTCAACAAGGAATTAAGTTCTCCTTGGGATCAGACACTCGGACTTCCCCTTGCAAGATTCCTCTTCGTCGTAGCTGTTTTATACGGCCTCACCCGAACACCTTCCTGACCCCTGGACCCCGGACATGCGAAGTCCAAGTGAAAACTTGGAAAAAGTCAAAAACTAGTTAAAAGATCATATCAGCCCTGGGATTCGGCACTCGAAATTTTGTCTTGATTTTTCCATTCCCAACAGCGCTCCCCATGTGGCTTTCCGGACCTCGAGTCCCAACCACGCCAAGTCCATTCCAATTTCAAACCAATCCCATTAAAATCCAAATAGCCCAGACCACGTCGATTTCGTTGTTCCAAACGGCCATCCTGGGACGTCTTCCTGACTCCCAGACCCCGGTCCGCTGCCCACCAAAACCAAAATTTAGGCAAACTCTTGGTTCCGTTTCAGAGTTCGACCACAAAAAATTCCCCTCGCGGGATTCTGATTCCATTTCACCGTTCTAACAGTGAATTCGGGGTGACTTTTCGACCTTCAGGTCCTAACCCTATGTTTGCCGCCAGACTCCCACAAACCTTTAAACTACCTTCGGGAATTTTCCTCCAGAATTCCCCTCCTAGAATTGTGCTTACATTTTGTCATTCCCAAGGGCTGACTCGTAGCCGCTTCTCGACGACAGCAATCTGTGACCCGAATTATGGCGCTCAGAGTTTCATCTCCTCTATGCCATTTTCAATGGTTGTCTTGTATCTGACATTCAAAATCCCAAATGAAGGATCAAATGGCCTCAAAATCCAAAACATATTTTGGCCCACTTGCTAAAATTAGGTCTTCCTTCACACCAACCTTTGATTGACAAAATCCAACATCGAGAAATGCCTTTGGGAGCTCCATTCTCAATTTTCACTTTCAAACGACATTCTGCTAAGGGAATTCTGGCCTTGGGAGCCCGGATCATCTGTATTACTTTCTGACGATGAATTATCAAGTGTTATGTACTTATTGAATATGAATAATGATTGCATGGCTAATCTTGTTATGCAGGGACTCATCCAAGGCCGTTTTGGTCATGATTATAGCCAAGACACCTCGAGGCAAGGAGGACAAGGACCTGATGAAGTACAAATTCCAAGGGGTCCCCATACAATCTAGAGTTACTTCTCTCTTGAGAGATGTCACAGATACCAACATTGGCCAGGTCGATGTTGATGAATTCATACAAAGGGTCAGGATGAACCCCAAGACTAAGAATGCAAAATTGATAAAGAACAGTGGAATTGGTAAGCTTGCAGGTTTCCCACCGGCCTTAGTGGCCCTGGAACTGGTAATGGTGTGCGTGGAAGCATATCAGGAGGAGACCCGAACTATAGTGGACCGAGACAAAAATATCCTTGTAGACATGGCCCCGGCAGGTATAATAGCAACTTTCCACATTCCTGCCTTCAAAACCATGGAGGAATGCAAGGAACTATAGGAGTAGGATCCTCTGGGGTGCAAGAAGCTAATCAACCAGTATTGGTTAAAGGAAAAGCGGGGTAGTGTTGGTAAGCTTCCTCAGGAGCTTTTTCACAATGATTTCTTCGAGGATTACCATGACCTCATAACTCTGCTAAGCCGAATAATGGGCCTTCCTGTTGTAGTCTTCTTCCAGAAGTGGATGTTCTATTTCATAGAGTAGATTCTCCATGGTGATGGCATCACCTTCTATTGGGGAGAGATAATCAGTGATTGCTTCCACGAGCAGTTTACAACCGTGAAGAAGACCTCCAAGTTCTTCATGACCTCCTATTTGGTGTATTCCCTTGCTGATCAATGACATTATCAGGTATTGATGGTCGTACCCAGTGATCCATCAAGGGTAGAGCTCAAACCTTATGACAAGTACCCTCAACTTCAGTTCCAAAATTTTAAAAGGGATTATTGTTGGGTGAATGAAGCATTCATCACCCACATCATTGGGTCCCTAGGAGGTGAATTTCAAAGGAGAGTTTCTCACAGTGCCAGATCCCTCCTCAGGCAACATGCCTTCCTCTACATTCAATTTCCAAAGTTCATGTACATCCATGCCCAGGGATTTACAGAAGGCCAAACAAGCTACCGCAGTACCCCAATGACCAGATTATTCTTTTGGGGCTGACACAATAGCTGAGGCACATTCATAGAGTTTTAAGTAGTAAGCATCTAGTAGGCACACCATACCCCATTGGGATCAGTCAAGGAATGTACAAGATTCATACCTCCCAATGTGCAGGGTATTCAGAAAGGGAGTTAGCCGAGTACAACTTTAGTCAATATACAACCCGGCCTCGAATGGACCCATATGGACACATCAGGAAGGCACTAGGATGAGAGTATGCCCACCTCCACAACGTTGAAGACTTTTGGTCCAACTGCAAGGATGATCTTGAGGTGCGGTTGAGGCAGTACATGTGCATGACTGCCATCTATGTGCAGAGGATAAACTTGTGTCTAGTCCCCGACCAACTTGAGGAGGATGAGGACACGATGATCGATCCAGGCTACAATACTGTCGCCAATTTGCCACTTCCTATGATTGATTGGAATGAACCAGAGCTTGTTGACATCAACATACTCACTAGGCCTATTCAGATCTGAACAAGGGCATGGATCGACTGAAAGGTGGCCTAGTTGAAGCAGCAAGGAGTCGCCTTGACATTCAAGGGACTGGAAAGCGAACCGAGTGGCTCCAATGGAGGGGTATCTACCGCCACAACTAGGGAAACATCTAACACACCACCATCGGTCAAGACTAGAAAGAGAAAGGAGGCCATTGAATAGTTGCCCAAACCAAAGGTCTATGCCCGCAAGGATTCTGAACCCAAGCCTTCCAAGAAGAAGACAAAAACAACTGGAAGCACGACGACGACTGTGATGTCCAAGGCTCCGCCCCACAAGAAAGGGGGAGAAGGATCTAACTCACCATGATCTTCACCTACTATGGTCACTACTGCTACCACTACTGCCCCCACCCCACTTACTTCACTTGCAATTTCTGCTTCCTCCCCACCTATGGTGGACATCTCTGTCCACCTTGCTTCCACTCCCCCAATCTTGCATATTATTCTCATGGATTCATCATCCACCACGACCTTGCCAATCTCCTCTTCCTCTTTGTCTCCTTCCCTTCCCTCTACTTCCATTGGTACGACACCTGCTCTTAGCCTCTCAGAGTCCTTTGTGAAGTACATGCAGAACGTACCGTCTGAGCTTTTGGGAATGCTTACTAACCTGATGGTTCAGGCTGCAATAGCTTAGGCTATGGCCAACACTCCAGCTCCCTCACCCTCTACTGAACCACCAAAAATGGAGGTGACAATGCAAATATCAGACAAGGCTGCAACGAGGCCAGAGGATGAGGAATTTGAGTACCACAAACATCCACTGTTCAATTGTTGGGAAATAGACAAGATAGATTACGAGTCCTCCAGTGAGAGCGGTGAGGAATTAGATGTTGAATTTATAAGAGAATCAAATGACCTCGAGCTCAATGCAGAATGGGGAAAGTAGCTCAAGGAGATAGAAGATAAGGAAGCTGAGGATCGGCTTGTCCAAGAAGAAGAGATTGCTGCTCAGAAGGCAGAGGGCAGAAAATCCCCAACTGAAGGGTGTCACCAAACCCTAGAGCATGACAAGGAATCATCCCTCCACAAGGACAAACAAAAGGAGAACCCTGAAGAGCATGCATATAATCAAAACAAAGAAGAGGGGGATGCTGAAAAGGAAGATGTGCCAAAGGAGCAGTTTCACACCGAGTCCCCCACTAGACATGAAACACTCAAAAAGGACTCCAATAAGGAGAAAGAAGATGCGGGGACTAAGGAGAAAGCTCTTGTCATTAGAGCCATTGAACTTGAAAAAGGGGACAGTGGGAGTCAAAGTAAACCACCTAGGGAGGAGCCCCAAGAACACGATTGGCTGCAGAGATAGCTAAAGCAAAAAACTCCCTCCTTGAAGGATGAAGGATCCCAAGGCAAGGATGGAAGCCATTATGGCCAGAGCACAAATAAGCACCAAGAAGAGGGAGAAGAAGCCGAAGATCAGATCGAAGGTGACCATGGATGCCTCCGGATCTAGGGTAGTACAGATAGCAACACTGGTGGTGGGAGAACAAGGTATAACTTATAACGTCTCCACCATCGACTTGGGGGTGGCCATGAGAGAGGAAAAGTTTGATCACCTCTAGGAGTCGGTCACCACAGTGGTACACCTTATCCAATAGGATAAGATTTCAAAAGAGGAGCTCAAGGAGCAGGTGGCTAATCTAACAGCCTACATTCAACAATGGTCATCCCAAGATGAGCAGCCCACGACGTCATCCACCCCACCTCAGTTGCTATCTCAGGAATAGATCAACAAGCTAGAAAAGAGAAGAAACCTAGACAAGACTATGAAAAATTGGTTCCAGCAGGTCTTGGACATGGGAAACACAAGAATCAATTTGGTTGTCTGGACAGAAAATAAGTTCCTCAAAGTACAAAGGACCCTTGAGGGCACAAGGAAGATCTGTGAGGAGTTCCCAGGAAAGTACGAGGCAGCCTATCCAAAGATCGAGGCCATACTCGCATTGCCAAGCGAGGTCTAGGAGAAGGACCTTGCCTTCAAGGACAATGACCACTGGTTGGTGGATGTCTGAAAGTGATATTTCAATCACAGAAGGAAAAGGCTAGAGCAAATCATTGAGTGGATAGCGCTAAACATCAAATGGGCTAGGGATTCTAGAGAAGAATGCTCTTGGTACATCAAATTGATGACGGGGTATGAGCTGCCCGTAGTCGAGATCAATCCTAAGAACATAAAGCCCCACTTCTTAAAAACCATGGAAGATGGGATGTTGACTTTATGAGTTTTGCAGCCCATGCCTTCGTGCAGTCATAGATTTTGAGGGATAATGCAGCCAAGTATGAAGAGGACTGGAAGAAACTCGTCGGCAATTCCCAAGAATGGAGCTACCAAGTTCTACGATCAGACATTATGGAGATGGATAAGCTCGAGATGCTGATCCTAAACTTCGTATAGTATGCAGAGTTGAAGAAGTATGAAAGCAACCCCTTCATCGACGAAGAATTTCTCAGAGAATAGCTACAACAAAGGGCAAATAGCTAAAGGACGAAATAGGGAAAACAGAAGAATGAATTTATAAAAGTAATATATTTGGGGGTAGGTCAAACCCTATTGTAAATTGAATCTTGGCCACACAATACAATAAAATCTTGGCCACTCATTTTATTATTTGGAAAATATAAATAGGGCTCTCCTCCTCTCATTTTAAGAGAGTTGAGTTGTTGTAAACGCATGTTGCAAAAATTATAATAGAAAATACAGTCATTTTCTGGTGTATTTGTGGATTTCTCCACATGTTTCATAATTCTTCTCCATCTAGTTAGAACTTTGCTTCAAGTTACTTTTCTATTTTAGTATCCTTAGATTAGCTTTGGTAGGTTTAGCATGTTGTCTCTGGTTTTGAAGATTACTACTGTGTGTATGCCTTTCTTGTCCATACTTTTGGTCATTTGCTGCTGGTAAATGACTGTGTAAACTTAGCCTGGACTTTAATTTCATTGTTGCTCATTAAACTTTATCTTTATTCGCATTTCCATGGTGAATGAATGATGAATATCTACAGTCCTTAGAAGATAGCATAGATTTCATGATATTGTGAGAATTCAAATTAAGTGAAATTCTATTTAAGGAAACTGTCCACAACAGGAACCTCCATGATCATTGTTCATCAGTAGTTGCAGGTTCAGGAACCATCTTTCTTCCTCGCCCCCTTTTCCTTTTTTTTTTAGAAACAACTTATGTTAAGGTTCATTATACATTGTAAAGCCAAATCTAACAAAGCAATGGAGTCTAAGACTATTACTTGAACCTACAGCAAGGTGTAGCAATTCCATATCCACAAAACTCCATTCATTGACCCAATTCTCCTACAGCTTTGACCACATAAGACTGCCTTGTGATTCTAGCAAAATCACATCAAACAACTGATTTATTCCAAGCATCGTCATGACCTGACATCCGACAGACCTTGGGATAGTGTTCTCCAATTCAATTATGGAAGATTGTCTTTCAAGAGAGGTAATGCACCTATGTATTACCTATGTTGTGAAGTGCATAAAACACCATCAATAGAACTGGCACTAGAAGGAGGGTCCAATGGATAAAGATGGATTGAATTGGGTCATTCTCCCTCGAGATATTCCATCAATTATTGAGGTCTACCCCAAACAAAGGAGAATTTCAGGAATTACAGCCCACTGTTCGAGCTAAGAGAGCTAAAAGTGGGGAAAAATCCATCATTCATTCTATAGAATAGCTAACTACTCTTTCAGCTCCATCTCCTCCATCTTCATCGGCAGATTCACCTTTTGCTCATCCAATCCACACAGCCTTCCAACTTGCCACTCAGTTTGGGTTGAACACTGCCTTTCAGCCAAATTCAATCACCAGTCTTGCTGTTATCTCACCAGTTGTTGCCACCCCATTACAGACACAGACCAATCTAGCACAGCCACCTCCACTGCCTTTTCCAATGGCGTGGATGGGTAATAACCCGTCTCCTCTCGCTTTCAACCTCTACCATGATATGCCAAGGAATCCTGAGAATTTTTGTATGAGGTTTAATTCTTGTGATCCACAAAGGATGACCAAGGAACATGTCAGAATATTTGAAATTGCCCTAAAGACTATGCTGATCATATACGAGGATGTAGCTTGCAGGATTTTTTCTTACTCATTAGGGGAAGAGGCCTTCTACTGGTACATCAACTTACTAGCGGGAACTATCAACACGTGGGATCTTCTGAAGAATGCATTTCTATAGAAGTTCAAGACCCCTGTCAGCCCCGCAGATTCATACTGACACTTCATGTCAATTCAGGGGGAAATCAATGAACCAATCAGCTCATTCAACAATCACTTCCACATAGCGTATACTCAGCTGCAAGCCCCGTATGTTTTTAATGATGTTGTTGTCCTACCCGTTTACCATGCAACATTGGACAACCTCACTTCAGCATTGGTAAAAAGAATGAGACCACCACCTGCTAGGTTGGTCGATGCATACAGTGAAGCCATCATCACCAGTGCAGATTTGGGGTAGAATATATTTGAGCCCCTGCCTTCTCTCGAGAAAACTGCACATCTCACACAGATACAGGGACTCACACAAGCTTTGCAACATCAAACACCCTTGCTAAATCTAGTACCACAACTACCTATGGTTCCACATCCTGGGCAACCATTGAATCAGACATACCTAGTACCTCACTACCTACTGCCCCAGCAAAAATAGATGCATCCACAATAATTCCAGGTACCCTCATACCTTCAAGCAGTAGAGTTCTTGCTCGCTCACCAAAATCAGCTAGTGGCACAGCCCGTGTTCCTTCAGAATGCCACACCACCACCGAACAATTTTGAAAAGGATAGAATTGATGAGCTTATAGAGATTATTAATAAAATTTCAATCAAGATGACGCACTTAAGGAATCAGAATA
The DNA here is from genome assembly GCA_007115665.2 of Sequoiadendron giganteum. Lineage (NCBI taxonomy): Eukaryota > Viridiplantae > Streptophyta > Pinopsida > Cupressales > Cupressaceae > Sequoiadendron > Sequoiadendron giganteum. Next base: position 46,955,471 of record CM021101.1, read on the forward strand.
ACTAGTTGCATACGTCGCAAAAGAGCATCCAGGCCAACCTTAATAGGGAAAATCGAGATCATCATGAAAATCAAGACAATCGGGAGGCTAGTAGGTCATCAGGGCAAAATTATGATAAAAATCAGAACTCGGGTTAGAACTTCGACAAAAGACCCTTCCAAAGGCAAAACCAGACATGGAATACATGCCCCAACAATGGCGACGTTCCCATGCCTCCTGAATAGCCTACCAGCAACAATAATGAAAACCGTTTGAGTGAAGTTTACTTGGCAAAGGCTGCTTTGTCGGGTTGGTGCCGTATACATAAAATGAGCCACCATTCTGAACTAGATTCTCCAAAATTTCAAACTGCAGCTAAGATTTTCCAAGTGGAAGTTCAGAATGCAGTCAACAATTTAGGATGTAGAGACATTATCTTGTCTAATCTGTATGATTCTCTAGTTTTGGTGCTAAACTAGGCCCCTTTCCCAAAGACGGAGTGCAACACCCCCAAATTGGAGAATGCTAATTTGAGCAATCACGGTGCAGTGAGAGAGGTAAGTTCTAAAAGCCCTTTAGCCTAGCTTTTCATTTCAGTAGATAATGGTCCCAAAGGTGATGAAGAAGAGCCTAGGGAGGACAAAGTCTAAATGTTTCACTAGCGGACTACCCCCTACAACCTTATAAATAGACAAGTCAGAGTCCATGCTAGAGGTCCCTTCACAAACTCCACCCCGCCAAAAAATTTTAGCACCCCTCCCGATTCGAATGTAAACAATAATCTAGGTTTTCCACATACACCCACACGATATCTTAGCAGAAAAACAACAAAATAATAGCCAAAACCAACTCACCATCTCCTCCCAAAATATTTCCCATGATCAAGAGGTTGAATAGATGGGGGAGTATATTGCTAAAGAATTCAAGAAGGTAAAGCTAAGTGTGTCGGCTTTTAAACTCCTAAAGGTGTCTGCTGTTTGGAATGCCTTTTTTAGGATGATAATTGGCACTCCATCACAGGGGTCAGCCCAGGAAGTTTCGGTGAAGAGGGTCTCCTTTAACGATTAGCCGAGTGAATCAGTGGTTAGGAAAATCTTTAACAATAAGGCTGACCTGTCAGCAGGTCAGCAGACAAACAAGCAGCCTGACAGAGCAGCGAAAAGGATAAAGGCCAAGTCACTCAGGTGGATGTTTCTGGAGGGTTGTTTCAAGGTAAATTCAAGACTCCTCCCTTTTTGACCACCATCCATGTGTTCGGGAAGAACCTCCACAATTGCTTGCTTGATTCGGGAGCCTCAACCAATGTCATGACCTTGAGTGTATGTAAGGCACGCGGGATAACACCAACTCCCTCTCGACGAAAGGTAACACAACTTGATAAAACCGAAATTAGCATAGTGGGGGAGATCAACAGGATACCCATGCAAGTTGTTGTTGATCCACGGATCCAACAAACCATCGACATACAGGTGGTCAGTATCCTGGATACGTATGGTATAATCCTAGGAAGAGATTTCATGAGGGTATTGAACGGGTATGCTGTGACTGACTACTCACATATGTGGCTACCATGGAAAGGAATGCCTAATCGAATTCGGATTGATAGAGAACCATGGATGAGATTTATGATTACTAAGTACAACAACATAAATGAGGTGTTGTACATCAAAGCAGGTCTGGGAAACTATTCACCCCTAGCATATCACGATGAACAGGAATACTCGAAGGACCGAGGAATGAGTGAGATTTTCCTCATACTATGCAGCCCACCCGCTAATTTGGCCAATGTTTCTCAAAGCACCGAGATGCTCATTGAATCCAATGATGAAGAGATGGGAGAGGATAAACATTTGGGCCTGCTCGATGGTTTCCAGGATTTCATGGAGAAATGTGTGCATGACCAGCTTAGTCTGGAAACTCAAATGAACTTCCTAGAACTCCTTCTCCCAAGTTGGTGCAGGGTACATAATGTTGCTCACTTAGAATTTGACTACTGCTTGTGCCAAACAACAATTGAGCATGTTAAAAAATAGGCTACTTTGAAGGAGAAGACAGGGTTAGCGATACGTGAACAAATATGTCACGTCCTTGTGGTCCCTAAGGCAGTCGTCGAAATGAAACCCCCATTGAAGGTGAAAGTCGAATCTGTCAGCCCTGCGCCCAAGGATTCCCCTAGATTCTGGACATAGCATTTTGATGGTTCTAAATCCAAGCACGGAGCTAGGGCAGGTTTCAAACTGATCAATCCCAAAGGTAAATCATATTTTTCTGCTCATAGACTGCAGTTTTATTGTACTAACAACATGGAAGAGTATGAGGCTTTGGTTTTGGGCCTCTTAATGGCATTGAGAAAGGATGTTAAGATGCTCCAAGTGTATGGAGACTGGAGTTAGTCATAAAATAGGTCAGGAAGCTTTATTACTGCTATGATCAAAGGCTCACTAACTACTAGCACCGCATATGGGATATGTTGGAAGGTTTGGATGCATTCAACATTCAGCTAATTTCGTGTGCTCATAATCACACCGCCAATGCCATGGCACAGGTGGCAAGCACACTACAACCATTATCCCTATCTGGCCTCAAAAGATTCATGGTGGAACTCACCTCCATCCCATCAGTGCTAGATAATGTAGCTAATTTCCAAGTATTCAACGACGACAAGTATATTCTGGATTTCATCACCAATTTCGATGTGTTTTCCATGTAGATTATCGATGAGGTTGAGCCTCAAGAAGCTGACTTGGATATAGAAGGGGTCATCAACCTAAAGACCAACACCATCCCTAGGGGAATGGTACAATTGGAGCAAATCTTTGACCTTGATCAAATCAGGTACCAAGATCAGTAAGCCAAAAGGGATACTATCAGCGGTCAATGTGACACTCACAACCTAGGAATGGTGGGAAATGCCAAGAATGTGTTCATAGGTAAGGTATGCGCTCCTGAAGAAAGAAAGGGGATTATTGAAGTGCTACAGAAATATCATGACGTCATCGCCTGGAGCTATGATGACCTTAAAACATATGACACACACTATCCCTCTTAGGCCAGATGCAAAACCATTCTAGCAGTGACAATGCCCTATCAATGCTTTACTGGAGCCAATAATATATAAGGAAGTATAGAAGTTACTGCCAGTGAGGATCATCTTTTCGGTCAAACACTCTACATGGGTAGAAAAATTGGTTCCTGTCAGAAAGAAAAATGAAGAAATCAAATTGTACGTGGATTTCCACAATCTGAATAGAGCATCAGAGAAAGACAACTATCCCGTACCCTTATTGGACGAGGTGTTACAAGGAGTAAACAGCTTCCAGATGATGTCCTTCCTAGATGGATATTTAAGAAATAACCAGGTCATGGTGCAGTACGAGGATCAACACAAAATGACATTCACCACCAAGTAGGGAACATTCGCTTATAGAATAATGTCGTTTCAGCTAATCAACATTGGCGCCACTTTCTAGTGTGCCATGGATATTGCATTCAAAGACTTGATAGGAAATGCGTAATCATCTACATGGATGATTCAATAGTATTTTTGAAACAGCAGGGTAATCACATCGTTGACTTATACAAGGTCTTCGAGAGATGCCACTCATTCGAGGTTTCCCTTAACCTAAAGAAGTGCATCTTTGGGGTCACTGAGGGGAAGTTATTGGGACATGTCTTGTCAGAGCGGGGAATTTCTATCGACCCTGAACGTATCTAATCCATTATGAAAATCTAGCTGCCAGGCAGCAAAAAAGAATTAAAATCTTTCTTTGGAAAGATTAACTTTGTCTGCAAATTCATTACCAACTTCACTGAAATAGTCAAACCACTCAATGCCATGCTAAAGCAATACGCCAAGATTGAGTGGACTCCCGAAGCAAAGCAGGATTTTCGGGAGATCAAGAAAGTAATCGTTGGTGCCCCTGTGCTAGTTGCCCCCAGTTACCTGAAACCTTTTTATGTATACTCCTTTGCTTCATATCATTCCTGTGCCAGTATCCTCATGCAAAAGGATGATGAGGGAAGCGAGCATCCAATCACTTTCATGAGCGCCCCCCTGAAGGATGTCAAACTGTGCTATCATAATGTTGAAAAACAAGCTTATGCCCTTGTTAAAGGAGTCAAGAAGTTTCGGCACTATATCTTATGCAACAAAGTTTTTTCCATAGTTCCCGACCCTGCGGTGAAAGCGCTACTTATGCAGAATGATTTGGACAAATGAAGGGAAAAGTAGATCACATTACAGGAGTATTACATGGAAATCTAGCCAATGAAGCTAGTAAGATGGCAAACACTCATCTGAACAATGGTGGAGGTAGTTATTGAGGTTGGACCTGAACTCACGGTACAACAATACCAGCTGGAGGATGTCTCCCTCAAAAATTGGTATGATGACATAGTGTACTACATGTTGAACCATAAATGTCCACCTCACCTATAGGGAGTCCATAGGTGAGCCCTTAGGCTGAAAAATAGCAGCTACATGTTGCAGGGTGCCATACTATACAAAAAAAATCATGAGGGTATCTACCTGAGATGCTTGGGTAAGGAGGAAGTCAACCGCGTCCTTAAGGAATTCCATGACAAGTTCAGAACTGGCCACTACTTAGGTCTATCAACTACACATCAGATATTGAGAGCTGGATATTACTAGCCCACTATTTTAAGGATGCTCATGGTCACGTATGTACCTACCACGTGTGCCAGACTACTGTCGCCAGAGAAAGGAACACTACTGTCCCACTACAACCTATTCTGGAGGTAAGGCCTTTCACGCAATGGGGTCTCGACTTCATTGCTCTGGTAAGTCCTCTATCGTCTGCGAGAGACAGGTACATTCTAACCGCTTCTACTTATTGCACTAGATGGATATAAGCAATAACTTGTAGGCAATGTACAACTGAAGTGGTACCCAATTTCTTAGAAAGTTTCATTTTGAATTGTTTTGGTTGCCCATATGCTCTAGTGTGTGATAATGGCCCTGCATTTGCTTCGTTAAAATTCACAAGTTGGGCCTTTGACTATGGCATCACCCTCAAATTCTCATCCAATTATTCTCCTCAAGGCAATGGCCTTGCTGAGTCTACCAACAAGAACTTGATCACTATGATCAAGAAACTGCTAGATAGGAATCCCAAGGATTGGCACACCCAACTTCATTTTGCCTTATGGGCAGATCGTACCCATCACAAGGCTGCCTTAGGGGATTCCCCATACCATCCAGTCTATGGCTTAGAGCCCATTTTTTCCATACATTTGAAAATCCCAACCCTCCAATTTATCAATGACTTCTACAAAGGAGGAGATCACAGAGAAGCTCGCCTCGCCGATCTGTTGCACATTGAAGAAGTACAAGATCGTGCATTAGAAAATTTTTCCAAACATCAGGGCGTCGTTAAAAGATGGTTCGACCACCGAGCCAAAATTAAGGCCTTTCGCATTTCTGATCTAGTTCTCTACTGGGACAAGGCCCATGAAAAGAAAGGGGGACACAACATATTCCACAAGCTCTGGCTTGGCCCCTTTCAGATTGCTGAAATTCTTGGAGATAACGCCTTCTGCCTGATGACTCTTATGGGTGAAGACATCCCATTGCCTGTCAATGGGCAGCACCTTAAGCATTACTTCCAGGCTTGAGCTCTTGGGAGTTGTCTGTGTAAATAATTGTACATAGGTTAGGATAGGTTTCCTTGCTTTGCTTTCCGATTTTTGCTTGTTGTCTCGGCTATCGTTGTTATTAAGTTTCGGAAGAGTCTCCCTGTTCTACTATGGTGGTCATGCTTGGCTTGATGAATGGTTTTCCTCACTATCCGCTTTCATGTTGTTCTCTAGATAAGTCCTCATTCCCTACTGCTACTCTCTGAAAGCTCCTAAGCGTCAATTTTCAACTTTCAAACTTTGCACTAACCTAGGATGGCTATCTTATTGAATCCCTATTCTTATCATGGAACACACAAAACACATTTTAATGCTTCTGAAGAATGGTATAGTGACTACTAGGAAGAAGGGATAAGTGAAAAATTTAAAATTTTCTCTAGTGACCACTGCGATTCCCAAGCCCATTGTAAGCTTCATTGCTTACGCGGTTGAACAGAAAGGAAAAGAAAGTGCTAAAAGGAAATATCAAGTACAAACAATAAAAAAATTGAAAATAACAACTGTATGGGTGTGCAAGTATCTCTACCAGGGCTATGGATGTCTGGCTAGAAATAGAGCTATATTCGTGGGGTCACAACGACAACTTCATTGGGGCTATGGATGCCTGACTGGCAGCAGGACGATGTCCAGGTTACTTTTGGGGTTAGACGAACTACGTAGCTTATCTCCCCCAACCAGTGGTTACTTGTGCTCTCTCTGAAGAAGGGAAATGAACTCACCATGCACACACCTCCATGATGATTTTGAAGTTCGATTCAATCCTGCCTTCCTTTAACTGTTCTTAGTTCAGCTTTGAAAGTCAACTTCAGTTTGTGAAACTAGAGATGATGGGTTCAAAATGAATATTTATCTCTAGAACGCTGGGAGCATTCTCCCAACAGAGTCACCATTTTTTTTCCTTTTGCACACATGCCCCATTCAGAATGGGGACCCTCTCTTCCCTCTTTAGATTGCCAAGCCCTTTTTGCTTCACCTCGTTTTGCATGCCCAATTTTACGTCCTCAAAAGGTTAGCACATTCCCCAAAGTCATATCTTTAAGCTTGACCAAAACCACCCCTCTAAAAAATGCTAAATTTGGGGTCAATTCAAGATTTCCTTATCGAAATGCCCTTTCTGGCGTCTGTGGCTCCTTTCGGGCCCGGACCCCTAGGTTTCCCCTTCCGGGTTTCCGTTTTGAGTTTGCTATTCCCAGGGCTCGGCGTCCGACATCTTTCCAGACCCTGGACCTCAGAAGTCGAGTTTCCCCCTCCGAATTTCAAGTCGAGCTTTTCCATTTCCAATGGCCACGGTTGGACAACTTCCAAGCCCCCAGACTCCGGTCCTCTCGCCGCCGTCTGCAAATTTAAACTCACCAACCTACACCTATCATCGCACGAAGGAATTGAATGCTGTATTAATGGCAAGTGTGACTATAAATTCGGATTTTGTGATTGTCATTATCAACTAACTGAGTGATAGTGAATTTTGGATAGCTCCGAGCGCCCAGCATTTTTAGCCCCATAGTTCGAATTCCATTTTCAACATCCTCCGCACGATCAACAACAACCATCTTTGGGATATTGAGGTACGGAGGCCGCCCACGCCAATTTCCCTTATTTTGTGAAATTCAAAGCTTTAAGAGAATGTAAAATGCAAAATCTGGCTAAATTTGGGTAGGAATATGCCCTTTGCTAAAAACCCACAAGTTAAAATACAAAAAAACAATCATTTAGGGCCTCGAATTCAAAACCAAAACTTCACCTCTCCATGGTCATTCTTTGGAACAGTCGTGGACATCTCCCAGGCCTAGACTTTTTCATGGCCATTTTCCCACAAACACAAAACTAAACCTTCAAATTTCATGTGGCGAAGTTACCCCCGGACTCCAGCATCCGTATTTTCCCTCGCGGGTTTCCATGTCGCTCTCACCGTTCCAAACGGTCATCCTGGGACAGCTTCCCGACCTTCAAACCTCGACCGCTTGACGTTCATGTTGAAATCTAAGAAGTTAACAAGGAATCAAGTTCTCCTTGGGATCAGACACTCAGACTACCCCTCGCGGGATTCCGCTACATTATCGCCATTTTATACGGCCTAGCCTGAACACCTTCTCAACCCCCGGACCCCGGACACACGAAGTCCAAGTGAAAACTTGGAAAAAGTCAAAAACTAGTTAAAAGATCAAATTAGCCCTAGGATTCGGCACTCAGAATTCCATTCTTGGAATTTCGTGTTGATTTCATCATTCCCGACGGCCTTCCCCATGCGGCTTTTTGGACCTCAGGTCTCGACCATGCCAAGTCCGTTCCAATTTCCAACCGGTCCCATTAACATCCAAATAGCCCAGACCCCGACCTCCGAAATTCCTTTCTCAGAATTTCGCGTCGAGTTCGTTGTTCCAAACGGTCATCCTGGGACGTCTTCCCGACTCCCAGACCCCGGTCCATTGCCCGCCAAAACCAAAATTCAGGCAAACTCTTGGGCCCATTTCGGAGTTCAACCACCAAAACTCCCCTCCCAGGATTTTGCTTCCATTTCTCCGTTCTAACGACAAATTCAGGGTGACTTTTCGACCTTCAGGTCCTGACCCTCTGTTCGCCACCGAACTCCCGCAAACCTTTAAACTGCCTCCCGGAATTGTCCTCTAGAATTCCCCTCTCGGGATTCCGCTTACATTTCACCATTCCCAACGGCTGACTCATAGCTGCTTCCTGGCGACGACAATTCAAGACTCAGATTCCAACGCTCAGAGTTCTGTCTCCTCTACGCCGTTTCCAACAACTGTCTTGTACCTGACATCCAAACTCCCAAATGAAGGATCAAATGACCTCAAAATCCAAAATGGATTTTGACCCACTTGCTAAAATTAGGTCTTCCTTCACACCAACCTTGGATTGACTGAATCCAACATCGAGAAATGCCTTTGGGAGTTCCATCCTTAATTTTCCCTTTCAACCGACATTCTGCTAAGGTATTCTAGCCCTGGGAGCTCAGATTGTCTATATTACTTTCTAACGATGAATTATCAAGTGTTTTGTACTTATTGAATATTAATAATGATTGCATGGCTAATCTTGTTGTGTAGGGACTCGTTCAGGACCGTTTTGGTCATGATTATTGTTACTAATTCATGTCCTTTGTGCTCTGGTGCACAAACTTTTGGTGCCACCAAGGAGAAAGGGAAAGGAATAGCCAAGACACCTCGAGGCAAGGAGGACAAGGACCTGATGAAAAATCCTAGGTCTACTCCAATGGCCACTATGATTACAAACCCACTTTAAGCTTCAATGCTTATGCAGTTGAGCAAAAATAAAAGGAGTATCGAAAGAAATATAAAAAGAAAAGAGAAAAGAAAAAAAGAAAAAGTTCAAACAAGAAACTATGTGGGTGTCCAAACAAATCTATTGGGGATATGGATGCCCAATTGACAATAGAGAAATTTTCATGGGGTCACAACGACAATTCCATCGGGGCTATGGATGCCTGACCGAAAATTGAGTAATGTCTAGGTTACTTTTGGGGTTAGACAACTTACGTAGCTTGCTTTGGTTGATTGATCACTATCTTGTGCGGTCTTTGAGGGAGAGGAATAAACTCACTACACACACTTTTGAGGTACTCCATGACTTCATTCAATCAAGGATATCATTCTTTTTTAAGTTCTAGTTCTCTTATGGAAATTGGCTTTTGGTCTATAAAACCAGAGATTCTAGGTTTCGGATGAATCCTTGCCCTTGGAACAATCAAGAGTGTTCTCCCAACAGAGTCACCATTTTTTGTGCCTATTGCACACATGCCCCATTCGAACTAGGGATCCCCTCCCTCCCTTTTGGTTTTTCGGGTCATTTTTTCCTTTGCCTCATTTTGTGTGCCACTAATTTTGATCTCTAATTTGGTCACAGGTCTTGAAGTCATCTCATTTCAAAATGGCCAAAATCACCATTCCCAAATTTTCTAAGTATTTTTTCTTTATGTGAATCTCTTTGTAGGTTTCCCTTGGTCATTTTCCCTAGCATCCTCCGACCCCTAAAGACATGCACTTACGATTCTCCCTTGGTGGGTCACTATTGATGCTTTATTGTTAAGTAGTGGATAACCATGTCCTTTTTCCCACATGGTGGACTTTGCATTGTTCATCTCTATTTGGGTCTTTTTCGACAGTCGCGCCAAATCAAGTTTTTGTAGGCCCCATCTAACCAACCTATCACCATACCTAAAAATTAATATATGTCATTAATGCACTCTGGCTTATAAATATGTGGTGCTGACTTGGAATTTCCACCCTTACCATTTTAATTTCAAGGAGAGAGAAAAATAGAGCGAAGAGCATGCACCCACATAAGCTTACAGTGAAGCAAAAGCCAATATTTCATCTAATTTCTACATTGTTTCTAAGTTAGTCATTGCTTAAAGTTTAATAAGTGCTTTCATAGTTAGGGTTTGAGCGAGTTAGTATTGAAAATCTTAAGAAATTAAAAACCAATTCACCCCTTGGCCTTAACCATCCTTGGGCCCATTCAAACTGCCTGACCCCTCACTTAAAAATTATCCAACTTGGTCGAATCACATCTTTGTACTTATGCAAAACCCCGAGCTCCCTTCACCATTCTTTGCATGAAAAGGGAACCTTTGTGGCCCACATAATTGTTACAACCATCCCAATTAACATTGATAGTCCTTGAGGAGAATTGTTAAAGTTCTTAACCCTATGTGAGAATTGTAGTGAGGGATTCACATGTGGGTCGATGCCACCCCAATTTCATTACCTTGCAGACAAGCCCTAGCACCAACCTGCGGTAGGCGACTCACATCCCTAACCATTTTTAAATGGACCAAGCCCCATCACTTGAAATTTGGCTAAGTGAAATAAAATATGTGGGTTGCAACATGCAGCTCACCCTCATCCCACCACTATCGCTTAGTGGCCAAGTCATCCCATCCACCTGCAATGTGGACTCTAATTCATGTACTCTCGTTCTGAGTCTTAAAAATGCCAAAATGCTAAGTCAAGACAATTTATGTGGCTTGTGGGTCATATTTTGTGGGATTCCATCATTGGATAGCCCCCACTCCATCATCACGCCCTAACGTCCAGGTGTCCACCTTCGTCTTCCCTATGGGCCCCGTAGAGGTGGTTTCTCTTTCACTCTAAATGAAACTCATCAACACCTATCCCAAGTTCATGATTTTTCTACAGGACATCCCTTGTAGACTGCCATCCCCCAGAGGTTGTTCCTCAATGGTGAAAAACCAATGATGGCTCGATACCTCCTATTTGCATGCCCAAAATGATCAAACTTTAGGAAACAAACTAGGTCGTCCGACCCACTCATGGGTCCCATAGTCTATAACTCTATCTGTTTGTTTCTATCCCTTCAATTTTGTTATTTAATGGCTTTACCCAAGCATCTTCCCACCTCGTGGCTCCTACGCAACCCAAACCCACAAAAGCACCAAGGCATTTTCCAATTGATCCAAGTATTTGATAACATGTTTTTGCATGTGCTAAACCATTTGGTAAGGGATTTTCCTTCCAAACCAAGTGGAAATCTCAATACTGAATTTCATCTCTAGGCCTCCATGGTCCCTTAGGTGTTACTTAACTGCCTTCACTCTGACAACGTCTAGCTTGGTGAAACCTGCACCCCTGGGCCTGCATTGGCCTAAATGATCCGAATAAGCCCAAAATGATTAATGACAATGAATTTTGTGATCTTTCGATGATGTATGAATAGATCTAATGCTTCATTTATAGGATTTAATTAACATCTGTTTTGATGCAGAATTTATGGAACCTATTGTGAGGCCTTTCAAGAATCCTATGTAGAATCATGATAAAGGGAAGAAGCCTACTCGCACTCCTAGAGGAAAAGAAGAGAAAGAACAAATAAATTATGAGTTTCATTGATTGCAACACACATCAAAGATCACCTCCAGCTGGGAGTCAATCTTGAATACTGACTTTGGGCATATCAGTATAGATGACTTTAGAGAGAGGGTCATGTTGAACCCCAAAATAGATAGGGCATTAAAAATCAAGAAAAGTGGCCTAGCCAAAGCAGTTGGTTTCATTCTATGCTAATAACCCCAGAATCGGTAATGGACTGATGGGAGTGCTATCAATCCAATAGAAATCCAATTGATCATGATGGTAGAATATTGGAAAAAATTTCTTCCAAGTCAATTAGTAGGACCTGGGTATGTGCAGAATCATCATGGAAAAAATAAGCCCTTAAGTGGCGATAAAATTCAGAAAAAATAGAGTTAGGCAACTTGACATAAAAATTTGAATAAGTTATCTATATTATTTCAAAAATATGTAAGAATAGAATCTATAGAAAATTGAATGTAGTTTCTAAACTACTAGGTTTATTTTTATTTTTTATAAATCAATTTGGTGAAAATTTGAAATTTCAATGCTTAAATTTCAGGGAAAAAATAAGAATTAGGTGTCTATTTGACCACCCTAACCACAATAAAATGATAGTGTTTTTTATAATATTTTAGATATAAGTAGAGGAATCATGTCCCAATGTGATGCATATTTTTTTTAATTTTTTTCTAAGTAAATAATTAATTGTGATTTTTTTATTACAACTTTTAAAAAATATAAAAAATCCTATGTCTAACCACCTTAACTTGGTCAAAACTTCATGAAATTCATTTTTTTTTAATCCTATAATATATGAAGCATAGAATTTGACGCATGTTTTGGATTAAAAAAATATGATACCATTTGAAAGCTATAGATATTTTTTTTCAATTAGCCTATCAATCAAGACTTTAGTCATAATTCAAATAGAAAATGAATAATAATTATTTATTAAATTAAAAGCAAAGCATAATTTATATGGGTGGAAATCTAAGAATCTCCTTTAAAAACCCTTTTCGTTTCATCAATTTTGGGTAAAAATAAAGTCATCAGCCACATGGGCCATCATATCACTTACTTATTACCACCTTTTGGCCCATCATGATCCTACGCATACCCACCTTCAACATTTGAGTCTTCAATAAGATGGAAGAAGTTGATAAATAATTCACCAACTAGGTATGGCAGTTGGATCCCCTCGAGTGCAAATGAATGATAAAAAATAATTGGTTGAAGGAGAAGAGAGAAAGCACTACCAAAGTCCCCCAAAAATTGTATAGGAGTGACTTCTTTGAGGAGCACCATGATATATTAATGCTCTTAAATAGATTAATGAGGTTTCCCATAGATACATTCTTTGAGAACTGGATGTTCTATTTTATAAAAAATCTTCGGAGGTAAGACTCGATTCCATTAGGAAAATATGATCAGTGATAATATACATGAGCAGTTAATTGAGGTAAAGAATACCTCACATTTCTATATGACTTCACATTTGGTCTACCTCCTAGTGGCCAAGTTCCCAAATAAAGGGAAATTCTACGTTGGAGAATTGGGAACCAAGCAAGGACAATGGAAGGTATATGATTGCTACCCTCAGCTACAATACATGAACTTAAAAAGTGGGTATAGAAGAGTAAATGATGCCTTCACAAGACACATAATCAAACTCCTGGGAGGAGATATTGAGAGGAGGGTAACACACAGTGTGAGAGCCTTCATGAAGGGGTTTGGATATCTATTCAACCATTTCCCTAAGTTCAATTACATTAGGACCGAGGGATTCTCGAGAAGGCCTTATAGGTTACCATGTTATCCCAATGACAATATTATCATGCTAGAGGAACTCGAGAGTTAAGAGCTTCCCATACCTTGTTGAGCAATAAATATAGAGCAGGGATCCCATATCCCCTCACTCTGGCACAAGGGATGTATGCTTTCCCCACAACCCAATGTGCAGAATACTCAGAGAAGGATTTGGCTAAGTATAAGATTGACCTTCATACAGACAAATGAGGAATAGACCCTAAGGGCAAGTTGAAGAGATGGGTTGGAAGAGAATACACCCATCGACCTCATGTCGAGGAATTTTGGGAAAATTGCAAAGATGACAAGGAGGTGTGAATACACCACTATATGAGAATGACTCGCATTTTTAAAATCAATAAATTTATCTCAAGTACCAGACTAAGTTGTCAATGATGACAACATGATAGATGAAATATTTGGTGCCTTGATGAATATCCCTTTGCTAGTGATAGACTAGACCGAAGAGGAGCTTGTTGATCTGGATGTTCTTAATCGCCCTATGTAAAAACAAAAAAAAACAATGGATGGAGCAAAAAATTACCAAATTCAAAGAACAAGGTGTTGAGCTTACATATGGCGAGCTCGAGGATGAAGCGAGCAGTGAGGCTGATAGCGGTGCTACTATGGAATTCTTTGGTGAAGCACCAAAATCCCCACCCATCATGAGATCCAAAAAGAGGAAGGATTTCATTGAGCGTCAAACCAAGTAGAAAGTTTATACCAAAAAGAATATAGAAGGACCACCTCCACCAAAGAAGGGAAGAACGAGGACTTTTTTCTTAGAAATTCCAACTATCCAGGAGGAGGAATCCCTACTTGAGGAAGAAGAATCCAAGTAGCCTCACTCACCACCACCAACCACATCCATTCCCACTACTTCTACCACTCCACCTCCTACACAATCGTTGCTTGTTTCATCTCCATCCGTCGCGGACATCTCTACCCACCTTGACTTTTCCTCTCCATCTTCTCTCATGGTGATGTTGGATTCTTCTTCATCCACTACTTCCTCATTGTCAACTTCTTCACTTCTACCTCTCTTACCCACTCTATCGACTTTGCGTCCTTCCCTAGCAACAACCACCATGGCATTGCCCTCTCTATCCCATGCCTTCTGGCATATATGTAGAATATACCTACTAAAATTTCTTGGGTAATGCTTAACCCAAAAATCCAAGAGTTTATGGCTCAACTTGCTGCTAACTTACCACTTCCTCCACCACTGACTGAGCCACCAAAGATAGAGGCAACAATGTTAATTTCTGAAGAAATGGAGCGGCTTAATGCAAAGCAACTCGGGGGAGCTTTAAAGGACACTATTGGTGAACCTAAAGATCCTGAAAAAGATGAGTACTTTGAGCACCCAAAAGGAGGACTGAATGTAAACATTGATAAAATAGCCTCCAATGAAGAAGTGTAGAAAATCCCTGAAGATGAAGTAAATGACAAGCTTGATGAGCCTTGCGAGGTTGAAACCTCGAATAAGGAGGAGGAAATGCTCTAGGAACATAAAAATTTAAGTGAAAATCTTGACTCTAAGGAGAATCATTTCAAAGATGAGAAATCAAGTATTGATACAAATGCGAGGATTCTTGAGGAGCCTCCACAAACCAGCCAAGAAGAGGGCCTGAGGGAAGAAGAAATTCATCCAAAAGAGGAATTTCTTCCTAAGAAAGAGCCAAAAAGAAAAGAAGAAGAGAACACCAAAAATAAAGATGTTGAGCCTATATAAAATGTAGATGTTGGGCATAAAGGGACTTCCCTCCAACAATAGGTTCTTATCAAGGAAAACATGGCCTTTGTTGAGCAAGACAAACGAAAGGCTATGTTGAACAAAGGCTTAGATGAAGATGAAAATGATGATGAGGATGAGTCTTAGAAGGAACAAGGAGAAGAGGAAGGTGATCAAGAATCACCTAACGGTCAGACTGAAATACCTGATTGTTTGAAGAACTAGTTGGAAAATAAGAAGGCTCTCATGGCCACAAACCCCAGAATAAGGTTGGAAGGAATCCTGACCTGAGCCCAAAAAGAAATAGGAAAAAGAAAAATCCTAAGACCCATTTTTGCATCATAGTAGACTCTTTTGGGTCCCAAATGATACAAATTTCCACCCCTATAACAGACAAAGATACAAGTGCCGACTACAATACATCAAAAATTAATCTAGGTCTGATGACCTGAGCAGAAAATAGATGACTTCCAGAGATTTGTGGCCACCATTGTGCAATAAATGAATAAGGACTAGTCCACAAAATAGGAGTTAAAAGTACAAGTGGCGGATCTTACCACCTACATCCAATAGTGGATGTCAACAGAAGAAGAAGCTCTAGTAGAATTATCAACATCACCCTCATTACTCTCGAAGGAAGATATCAACAAAATGGAGAAAAGGAAGAATTGGACTAGGTCCATAGTAGGTTGGTTCAACAAAGTGATATCTACTAGTGAAAAATGGATTGACCATGCAGTCACCATGTATAACAGGTATCAAAGCTTGGGAAAAGACATAGATGACACGATGAGCACCTACAAAGAGTTCCCAGAGATATACGAGATCACTTATCCTAAATTGGAGTGTATCCTTGAGCTTCCACGAGATATCTGGGAAGTAGAGCTGAAAATAGCGAACGAAGACCATTGGCTAGTAGAAAATTGGTTGATGAACCTAGAATATAGGAATGAGGTCCTAGAGAAATTTTTGCATGACCTCGAGGTTGATCACAAGTGGGCTGCCAAACATCAGATAGATGTCATATAATATTTAAAATTGTTGACTGATTTTGAGGTGCCCACCCTCGAGCTGGATTCAGAAAAAGTTAAGCCTTTGTTCCACAAGAAAATAGAGCAAGGAGCTAGTGACACCTTGTCACCATAATTTATGGACTTTGCTATGAGGAATTTTTCTAAACAGAAAAAATAATTGAGGTTGCCTCAAGTTACAAAGAGAATCATAAATAAATCATAGAAAGAATCAAGAGGATGTCCTTCTAGATCCTCAAGTCCAAACTCTCTGAGGAGAAGAATCCTATGGATGTGTTTGGAAAATTCATTGAGTATGTAACTACTCATAAATTGGTTGTAAATCCCATTATAGATGATGAATTCCTGTCAAAATAGCTAAAAAGGATGGAAGTCACTAGAAGACAAAACTACTACAATGCCAAAGCAGCTAGATGACAAAATAGGAAAAATACAAGGATGTATTTTATATTGCTATATATTTAGGGGTAGGTAAAACCCTAATGTAAAATGAATCTAAGCCACCCAATGAAAATAAATTATGTCCATTCATTTTTCTTTTGGAAAACTATAAATAGGGGGTCTCCTCTCATTTTCAAAGAGAGAGTTTGAGTTATTGAGTAAAGGCATGTTGTAGAAATTTAATGAGAATAGCATTATCTTGATGGATTCTTGTGTTTCATCACATGTGTGCATGATTCATTCTTCCAATCTTACATTTTAGCTTTGTTTTTCTAGTTTCAAGTTGCTTTTAGTTGTTAGTATATGTTGCACTTTAATGGTGAAGAATTCTATGGTGTTGATTTCTTCCTTGCTCATAATTTTTGTTGTTTACTAATGATAAACTGCAGTGTAAAGTTATTCTGAGTTTTGTTTATATTGTTGCACTTAAGTTCTGTTGTTATTTATGCTTTAATGGTGAATGGACAATCTGAAAATCTATAGACCTTAGAAGATTGCACTAGTTTAATGAGACTATAGGTTGTCCTTGGTTAACTGGAATTTAGTTTTAGGAAGGTTGTCAACTGTAGCATCCTCCATTGTTATTGTTTGACATTAGTTTTAGGTTTAGAAAACTTCTTATCCCTTTTTCCTTTTAAATTTTCTTTAAAAAATACAGTTAGAACAAAGTTCCAGCATCACCACAAAGTCATATTTGATGAGTAAAGAAGAGTTTTAGCTTGTTGTCCTAGACTTGCAATAGTTATACATCCACTTCCAAAATTCATAAACTCCTTTTATAGACCCAATTCCCTTCATTCTTAGCTAACCATAAATTCCCTTTGTGATTACAATAAAATCACATCAACCAATTGAACTATTCCAAGCATTTTCATGACCTGACACCCGAGAGACCTTGGGGTGATTTCTAAAACTCAATTGCAGAAATTACATTTCAAGAGAGATAGCATACTTGTGTGCTATCTGTGTTGATAAGGTGCAAAAACACCCAACAACTTGACTAGATACAACAAGATGGATTTGAATTTCGGCAAGTGAATTAGGCATGAGGTTTGGTAACAAAATGTTGGGAAATAGGTGGAATAAAATTTTGAGAAGTAAATGAAATATTAGTATAATAAGATTCCAAAAACTAGTGTTAATACTATTATCATATTATACAACAATGATTATAAAAAAGAAGTGAATGTTGGAATAAGATATGTCATCATGGTTATTGAAATCGACATCCCCATTTTTATTTGAAGGGATGTATTGTTGACAATTTTTGGACAACTAGTTGATCTCTTAATGTTTGTATCCACTATGTGAGCTAGACTACATAGAACCTCTACATCTTTCAACTCATTACATAACAAAATCCTAAGATTCTCTATGAGAGGGACAATCACTCTAGCTAGATGTTCTATACCCAAGAATTCTAGGAGACTATCCAATTCCTTTTGTAGCTTCTGATTTGAGCCTCAAGGACATATGCTAAAGGGTCATCAAACCTAAGAAAACCATGGGGGATTGTGAATCAAAGATCATCGACAGGGAAAAAATAATCGAAATATAATTGTGTTGTAATAGTTCCTTTGATGAAAGATCTAACAAACTCAAAATCAACAACAAAGATATTCAAAGTACATGAAGCCATAATTTGAAAAATTCTCATAGGAATGTTGGAATGAGAACACTAGGTCATGAAACGTATAAATCAAGTACAAGTTTCACAACACAATAATATTTTGAAGAAGTTAAATATGGAAGAAAATGACAAAAAAATGGATTTGATAATGATATATTAGAATAATAAAAGGTGTTTTTAATTTTTTCATTTTTTAATAAAATAAGAAAAAAATTGAATTATTTATTTTCTAAACCAAGAATACAATGTTTACAAATGGTAATTAAGATATTTAATAATATAATTCCCTAACGAATTAAATTAGATTAATTAATCTATGTAATAAAATTAGAATATCTAGAATTGCAAGCTAGCATGAGTTCACTAAAAATTTAAGATGGAAATAAGAGGGATCTAGAATAAATTCCTTAATCTAAATCAATCTTTCCAACTTAAACATGGGGACACAAAAATCAACCAAGGGGTTTTTCTTGGTATTTTTCCTCAAGGGAGAGCCAAGCAAGTTTGGACAAGGGAATTTGGTCACTTTTGTCAGCTAGAGTGTAAGGATTGATAAGACGAGGTAGGGGATTAAGTGAAGTATGAAAACCTAAATAAATGTGGTAGAATGAAAATGTTATAGAATGAAATATAAAGAATAAAGAGTATATTTTGGAAGGGTATACAAATAAGAACCTAGTGATAAAATATGGATATTATTTTGTAGGATGAAAGTATTTCATGAAAGTATCCGAAAAAATGCCAAAAACTAGATTATTTTTTATGGACTTGGAATTGTAGGAATACCTATGATAGTAAAATTCAAATTTAATATGTGAATCTTCATGTGTAATAAGAATGACCTAATCTCCTTATGATAAATTATGAAATATAAGAGATAGGTTTTACGATTTTTCAAAGAGTCGAGATGTTGAAAACTCTATCCATGATAATAATCTATACACCTACAAATGAAAGGGGGATTTTTTGTGTGTTTTATAATAGATTACCTTGGTCAAACCACATGTTGGTGTTCCCAACTCCATGAAAATAATGATAAATGATGATAAATAGTGTGTTATCTTGGGGAGAAGAGTCTAAACAATAAATCTAATGATAACGACCACATAATGATAGATTTACCACTCAAATATAAAACCCTTGTTGGACTTTTACAACTATACCAATCTCACACAAGTTGGATGAAGAACCTTTCTTGAGATCTTGCAAGTATTATGAAATATAATAATATTAACAATAAATAAGAAAAATCACATGATACTTGTAATGAAATTATTTGTAGATTGTTTATTGCAATTGATTTATAGTTATAAATTTCTAATCATTTTCTTTCTTTCTTGTTTCTAACTTTTTCTCTTTCTATTCTCTAGTGGCCCTAGACTAGTGAAGGAGAGACAAGGTTGCATATATATGAATTCAAGCATATATTGAAATAGTCATTTAGATTGGTTGATAAATAAGGTTGCATCCTTAATCATAACAATGGCATATATCAAATTCAAAATTATTTGGGCATGAATAGCTAGGATGCTAGCGCTCCACACTAGTGTGTAGGCATAACTCATTTTGCAAGGGCTTGATAAATAAGGAATAAACTAAGTTTATAAATGGTGAAAAAATAAGCATATTATAAGTTACATATTTAGATAAATTAACCAAAGTTAGTTCCAAACCTAGCATGAAATTGTAAGTTGGAATGATTTACATTGCTACACAAACCCTTGTAGAGTATTCACTTTCCCAAAGGTCAAGGGTGATGGAAGATCCTGGATTATATAAAACATCTATAAGTAAGAATTCTCTCTATACTTTGAATTATGAATTTTAAAATTTTGGAAATAGAGAAATTTTTTAACTATGTATTATATGTTCTTTTTAAAGGATATTCAACTAAACTCAATATGGGTTGTATCCTTGATAGGTTAGATTCCCGAGAAATATTTTATTTTTGTGTCATATGGGATAGTTGTATAATTTTTCTCTTACTAATCATGCACCATTTTGGTAGCATTCCATGTTTGATTTGATCTAATAGTATGTAGGTATTTAAGATGTTATAGAATGGTTTTATAATATTAAGCCTTACCATTGGTTCATATGTCTAAGTGGAATGCTAATTATTTTTTTCTAGGAATTGTTCCTAACCCATGTTTGTTTTGTTTTGGCCATGTTTTCTACAAAATATTACTACTTATTTTTTGATTAAAGTTTGAACAAAAAATGTTAATAAATATCTCTATGGGATAGTACAAGCTCTCTAATTGTTCCAATTCATATGTTGTTTGACAAACCATGAGGTTTGTGACTATCCCTCTCATCATTCTTGATAGTGATTAATCTTAATGACTAGTTTTCGATAAGAATAGCTTCCTTAGTACCAAAGTGTATAAAATTGTATCCCTTTACATTTTCACACCTGTTTCATCCCTTTTGAACTTAATTGTGCCTTATTTAGGGTATTGTAAAGTTTTTTCTTATATTTTTACACTAATCTAGGGTTTTATTAATTAATTGGAGTCCCACCCAATTTTTGGGGCCCCAATTTGGATTTAACATTAAACTAAGAATTGCTTGAAAAATGTGTCCCAAGCTTAGCCTAATGGGGATCATATGCCCCAACTGGTGTATGAGTCCAACTTTGATTTAAATACCTAAATTAAATTTAAATTCTTGGTTGAATTTTATTCTCCTAGATTTGATGTTAGCTAGTAGTGTTGTAATTTCAATAAATTTGGCATAAACAAGTATAAATACAAGGTTATTTCACATATTTCCTTCTAGAAAGTTTACAAGTCACCTAGCATGTTGATGAAGCATTATTATAGAAAATTTGTGATCAAGATAATTTACAAGATCATTCAAGAGTTGATTATCAATAATTTTAGAGCATTATTCAAGTATCAAGCATCTTTTTAAAGTCAACATGCATCATGTTTATGTTTGAGCTAACATTTGTGATGTAGGGTTTTGTAATTCAAGAAAGCATTCATGTCAAGATCCATATAATTCAAGAAAGAGTCAAGATCTAATCCATTGTAACCATATCATACATGATTACAACATCTTATTCAAGGGTTTGGTGAGTTGCAACATTACATATTTTTTCATTAATTATTCCTCCTTTCTATTTCATTTCATTTCAAGGTTTGATTACCAAAACGGGGTTTGGCCAAGGCAAACCCCTATCCACTAACAAAACCACATTTTCCCCTCTCTTTCATGTGTGATTATAGATCTAGGTGGTTTAGGTTGAAGATTCATTTAAGAGAAATATTGGAGAAAATTTGTCAAATTTTAAAAGTTGTCACCTCATTCACAAGATTTGTAAAAGACATCTATAGAAAAAAAATTAGTGTTTCAGATTCAGAAATCAAGCTAAGAAGGAAGAGTAAAGTAACAGAGTAGATTCAGATCTTCAACTTTTTAAAAAGCTGAGTAGGATTGATATGCCACTTGTGGGATATGAGTCCTAGTACAGTTATTTTTTCTAGAATTTAGGAGTTTGAGAATTTCCACTACTAGATTTCTATTCTATCCTAGAAACCCTAATCTGGGACTAAATCGCCCATCCTAGCATATAAGTCCCAGTGTGCATTAAAGTTATCATTTTTAGCATTTCAGATCTTCATTCAATCTTCTACAAGTTTCAAGGTGCACCTCTCTATTTTCTCATTTTATTGTTTCGATTTGCATTCATTTCTAGGTCATTTATTTGAGCTTTACATATCATTAGGTTTTGCATGTTGTGCTGCAAAAACGTGTAGCCTTGACACTTTTCACTCATTTGGGCCTTTTCCCCTTGATTTTGGCCTGATTTTTCTTAGATCTAATGTTGTAATGTGGCCATCACATTCACATTAGGCCTTGAACACTTGCAAATCAACAAAAAAATAATAATGTCTTACAAGGGTGTTGTGAAGTGTTGTAACACATTTCCTCACTTTTCTAGGACTTTTCTACAATAATTCATCTAAATAACCTCCATCCAAGCCTTATTCCAAAGTGTTGTAAGGTGTTGTAACAAACCCTCTCACTTTCCTAGGCTTGTCATCACTAAATTAACCCTTTCTTATGATAAAATGGCCCCTTAATACACCTATAGGTCCTACCTAAGTGTGTTTCGGAAGACAATCCCAAAAAACATCATTAATGACCTTTTAATTCTCGACAACCACTTGAAATTTTCCAAGTGGACTAAGTCACCACCTTGGGCGACTTAGTCCCATTTCACATAAAAATAAAAATCAAATCAAATTTCTAGCGAGATTTTGTCTCTAAAACCATAAGGTTGTCATGTGATGTGTTATTTTCAAGGAATTAGAGTATCACTTGTATAAATAAGGTTTTTTCTCCTCATTTTACATCTCCTATACTCTCTCCTAACATCTCCTACTCTCATTCTTCTCAAGCAAGCATTCAAGTACTCTAAGTATTTCAAGCAATCATCCATTGGAGTTGTCACTTGCATCTCTTCAAACTTGTTCAACAAGGGTTTGGTGAGTGTTTACATTTAAATTTTGTTCAATCATCTTTCCCTTTTCATTTAATTTCATTATCTAGGGTTTAATCACCAAAATGGGGTTTGACTAAGGCAAACCCCTATTCTCTAACCCTAACCCCTCTTCTTCTCTTTGCATTCATAATTTGCAGGTTTTTTATGTAGATTTTTCAAAGAGAAAGGTGTTAAAAAGGTTTTGTCAACTCATCAAAGTCACTCAAGTCAAAAAATACCTAATTGAAGCTTGGATTCCTCTTTCAGCCTGTTTTCTATAGAATATGAACTAGAGACCTATCAGGAAGCGAAGTGCAGACCGAGGGATCTCATTTTCACTTTCTAATTTTTAGAAATTTAGAAGTGAACTAAGTTGCCAATAGTGGTGACTTAGTCCCACTGAACCTGAATTTTGGAGGTTTTGTAGATTTAGACACCCATTTGCCATAAACAGGTTTCTAGGTAGTTTTCCCAAAGCTAGGATTAAATCACCCAGTTTGGCACAAGTGTCCCAATCAACATCAACAACAAATTTTGAAGGTTTCTAGAGCCTCTCTATATCACATTTCATTTCCCAGGTGCAACCCTTCAATTTTATTCATCTCTATAGTAGTTTTTTTATGTTTTTTAGGTCATTTGTATATTACAATGTGATTTCAAGCATAGCTCATTTTCTAGGTTTAACATTAGTATTCAATCATTTTTATCAATTCCCAACATTTATATCCTTCCTTTTAGGCACATTTTACATCATTCTAACACACATTACACACATTACACATCATAAACCCCTAATATTGAATGAACCCTAAAATTTAAGGTGTGAAAGAGAGCCCATTTCTCACTAGCTTCTAGGTGGAAAAAACTAGAAACTCATTGGGGAATCCTCTTTCCCCTTTTATGTTTGGTGGTTCATTTTGGTGAATCCATCCTTAAAACACTTCCCAACTTCTATTTTTTCATCCTAGGAAAATCTTGCATTCACATTGCATTAGGGTTTTGCATTATTTTGCATTCTAGGGTTTTATAATTGCATTAGTGAAAAGCTCATTTAGCTTACATTTTTGCATATATTCTCATTGAAAATTTCTAAATTTCTATATTTGCATCATAAGACTACATCATAAGCCTGAAACACATCAAAACCAATCAAAAAAATCAAAAAACTCAACAAAAATCCCTATTGGGACTAGTTCACCATTTTGGGCGACTTAGTCTCAATTCACATTTTTAACTACCTATTACAGCATTAGAAATCTCATTTATGTGCTTCCTAGACCTCCTAGTACCATATACTATAAGTTTGGAAAGTTTTAGGATCACTTATTTTATGCATCTAATTTGAAAAAATCATTTTAGGGTAGTCATTTTTGAAATCATTTCAATCACATGCATCATTAGATCTGCAAAATTCTTACATTTCTGAAATTGCGCATAACATTGATAAAAGTACTTTTCACTTTCACTTATATAATGTTTCTATTCATAAAAAAATTCTTAAGTCTGATAAAAGTGTTTTTTATTCTTTCATATACATTGTTTAAATTCTTAAGACTTAGCATACATTGGATAAAAATGCTTTGTATCTTTGCATATACATTGTTTATATTGTTGAAACATTGCATGAAAATGGCTACATATCCTTTCCATTTTTGTTCAAAAAATTCTACTATCTTACATATATAGATATGATAAGCAACCTTCCTTACCCTCTCCCTATGAGAGAATTTTGGTGATAGAGAATACAACCTTGGACATTCCTTACGATCATATTAGTTCTTCTCCTAATATGTCTCCTATGGGAAAAGAAGATGTTTTGGTGGAAGAACCAATCAATGAGAGTTATGAGAATCCTATTTGTTTCTCTCCTCTTACCTCTCTTAATGAACAAGATAGCACAACCATAACGGATCATGACAATAACATTTTTCCTTCTCCTAGTATCTCTCCTAGTTGTGAAGAGGATACTTTTATGTTAGAAAATACAATTCATGAAAGTCATGAGTATCTTAGTTGTCCCCCTTCTCCTAGGGAACCCCTTATTAAACAAGAAAACTCCACCATTGATCATTCTCCTACTTGCGATGGAGTCCCTTTAGAAGAACCCACCTTTGAATGTCATGATCATTTGGCTTGTTGTTCTCCTAAAAACTCTCCTCCTAGGGAGCATATCCTAGTGCAAAAACTCTGAATGTTGACGCATATCCTTCAAACACTACACATTCCCTAGGTGAAGATAATCAAGTGACATTTGAATCCCCTTGGCTAACAAATTATACAAATAAAGATAATATTCTTGAGGTTATGATGACACAACTGGGATCTCCTTTAATTAGTGAGCCTCCTAAGTCACTTCCCACTAGTGAATCACACAAAAAACTAAGAGATATATTGAAATCAGGGGAAAATTTAGTGGTGAATCTTTGCCAATTGGAGAATTCTAGGAATCGGGCAAATCGAAATTGGTGAATTTACCATATCCAATAGGGTGTTCAAATCGCCTGAATTTCATGAACTATCGGTCCAATGCATTTCCATTCGCCAATGGTTTTTTTTTACGTGGCATGTTTAGGCAATAAATTCACCAAAACAAACTACGCGCTTCCAATGGACTGATTAATATTTTTCCATGGAATCCCGGGGAGCATGTCATAAAAAACCCAACATATTCGCTAAGACTATTAAAACTTTATATGAGGACCTATTTCGCCAATTAACATTTACAAATAGTTTCTTGTGAGGACCCATTTCACCAGCTAAAATTTATAAATAGTTGCTAATGAGGACCTATTTTGCCAATAATATTTAAAAATAATTACATTTGAGGACACATTTCGCCTTGAAAATTACAAGGTATCGTTGTATAAGCACGCGAGATTCGCCAAATTTTTAACATACCATTTAAAAATCCCACGGAATTCACCAAATATGGATTGATATAAATAAAATTGAAACTGTTATTTGTTCTTACACATTTGGTTCAGTTCTGAAGTTCTACTTCTTGATTCAAAAGTCAGCGAATCGCAAAAAAGTAGACTCAAAGGTGAGTGATCATTTCTTCATGTACTGTTATTAGTTATTAGTTATAATAATAAGATTTATTTATCTATTTTCCATTCTTACTTTAGTCTTAAACATGATTTTGAGTAGGGAATGGGATCTATATTCTCTGTCGATTTGTCCTTAAACAATAAGACATTTTTTTCCAACTTTTATTCAAAGTGAGATATCAATATGTCAAGCAACAAGGGTAAGACTCCTAAGGGTAATGAAGAGACTAGGAGGCCATCAGAATGCCCAAAATAGGGAGGTACCATATTGTCTTACTTTGGAATTGGATAAGATTCTAATCCATTAGATCAAGGTGGAGCTACATCATCAACTCTTCCACCAAATATTATTGAAGATGGCATTCACAATACCTCACTGCCACAGGAAGGTCAAGGTGAGATTATCATTGAGTTAAATCAAAATGTATCAAATGAGGATGGAAATACCATAGAAGATGTTCCAAGGGATACCCTGGTTATCTAGAATGAGATAATTGACTTGGATGAGGATGATGTTGGTAGCAAGAAAAGAAAAGGAAAATCAAAATTGGGGCGCAAGTGGGAAATGACAAAGAATTTTCAAATCGGTTAGTTGTCGAAGTACACATTCCTTGAACTAGTGGGGGTATCAAATGAAAATGATATTGAAAGGGCAGCAGAGGTCAAATGTAAGATTTTTAGTTGGAAATGTGGAAGAGACAAGACGATGCAGCTAAAGCTTGACACTATAGAAAAGAATATCGATAAAGTTTACAAAAAATAAATCATAGACAGAAAGGAAGAATCAGTCATACGATGGAAATCAAAGGAAGAATTTCTTCATGTTAAGTATTCCACAGATTATGGAGAGCATAACCATAGAATGTCAAAAATTAAAAAATGCGAAGGTACACTTGAGGCTCATTTTGGAAAAGCCATGGCAGTAGCAAATCTGTCAAAAACTATTCAGATGAGTGTTGTTTTTCATATTTTTTCTTGGAGGCGTCCTATGATAGACTACCTAGAATATTTTGATTTATTATCTTTTTTGAGTGTTCCCCTCTTTCCATTCTCACATTGATCAGTAAATGCTAGATGGGAATGGGTGAACTATCTTGTTATAGTGGAAAAACAAGACTTAAAGGAGAAAGTAAAAGAGTCAAATTTCATTGCATTATCTTTAGATGAAGTTATTGCAGTAGACAATACTTCTTGGATTTTTATGAATTTGTATACTATAGAACAACATGTTCACCAAGCTCATCTTCTTTATGTTCATAAAATGAAGGACAGTTCAACATCGCAAAATATATTTGAACTAGTCAAGAAATATTTTTAATAAATTGCAGGTATGGATGAGTTGACAATTGCCCAAAAATTGGTGTGTGTAGGAGCTGATGGAGCTAGAGTGATGCAAGGTCAAAGGAGCGGTCTTTGCAAAACATTTCAAACTACTTGTGCACCATACATGCTTGGCACTCACTACATGGCCCACAGAATGAATTTAGCATTCAAAATTGTAAGCAAGTTTCATACAATATCAAAAGTTGAAAATCTAGTTTGTGAGATCCACACATACTTTTGTCGAAGTCCCAAATGTTTCCTTGAATTTCAACATTTTGCTAAGGGAATAACACCTGGAAACAAGCTTCTTAAGGATATCGATACGAGATGGATCTCCCTGCATGGACCAATGCAATGAGTTCTTTCAAAATATCAATCCTTGATTTGAGTGATGTTTGAGCATCACATCATAGTAGATAAAGCTCCTGACCTCTTCCATAGGTTAAGCGATATAGAGACACTCTTGAATTTAGCTAGTCTTCTCCCCATGCTAGATGAGATGAACAATCTTGTGAAGAAAGCCCAAGACAAAATTATGTATATTTATCAATATTCCAATCTACGTATACTTACATTCTTGGCCCTCGATCATCTATATCTAGATCTAACACAAGAAGGCACAAATTATTTGATGTGGCGGAAAATTACTGATTTGAATAATCCTGATAATTATTTACAGTTAAATGCAAGCGGGCACTTATGTATCTATGTACATCGATATGACATACCAATGCACCATTGTAAGACAGCCAGGTTCTCTAGTAGAGAAGTACATATTAACAAGGAAGATTTTAAAGGTATTATTAAATTTGTTAGTGATAATTCTAAGGAAATTGCAAAATCTATCTCCTCATAGATTCGTGAAAGATCCCTCGACATGAAATAATTGAATCCATGGGTATTGTGTATCCTCAATTTTGGGTAAATCGAGATAACCCAAAATATTTTCATGATCAAGAAAAAATCTTAATCGAAAATTTTTGGAAAGAGGTAACATACAATGAGAAAACAATAGAAGGAATTTTAAATGAAAATAAGCATAGAAAGCAATGTAGGAGTTTTGCAACAGCTATGAGGGACTAGTATAAATCCATGGGCAAGGAGAAGGCCTTTGAATTGAGATCAATAAAAAATGTTTGGACAAGCTTAGGTTAGAGTGAAATATTGCGTGGTTCGATGTGAGAATATTTTTAAAACTTGTTGATTTATGTCAAACAATGATATTGGGGTCAGTGGAGGATGAGAGATTTTTCAGTACATTGGGGTTTCTGAAATCAAAGTTAAGAAACAAACTGGACAAGAATTTGGAAAATTGTTTGAGGATGAAAGGAACTCTGTATAATGTCAAAAAAATTCATTTTGAAAGGGCACTCACAATTCCGAGGTCCACATTTGAAAGAAGAGGGATCAGGTGGTGCAACAAAATCTCTCCAATTCCAAGCATCATCGATACTAGTGGCAGTGGGCCTGCGACAGATGACAATGATATTGAAATTGACACAAATCACACAATGAATGTTGAATTTGAGACACAGGCTGAAGAAAGTGAAGAGCAGACTCAGAATCAAGATGACTCTTTTACTTTATCTCAAGATGAGCATCGGTTTGAGGACCCTGACTCTATTTGGGAAATGGAAGAGAATTAGCAAGTTTTAGTTATTTTTACTGCACTTCATGAATCAGTTTCCATTGTTCCAAAGTCCAAACTATAGTTGATGGTATTTTATATTGTATTCAATGAACATTAAAATTGTGAATCATTGCACTTCATGATAACTTATTTTATATTCCACTCAAGCACTGCATGAATCATATTCCAAACTGTAGTTGATGAATTTTTATATTGTATTCAAATAAATTATGAATCATTTCACTTCAGGATATTTTATTTTATATTGCACTCCATGATATTTTATATTATATAGCACTTCATGAATCATATGGGTGGGTGCATCGAAATGGGTAGCAATTCCGTGGACAACCTAAAAAAAAAAGTTGAAAAGCATAACACGAGTGTGTTATAATGCGCTCACGTTATGGCTTTCGTTAAACCTATACAAGTTCCCTTCGGCCAAAAATACAAAGACATAACATGAGCTCGTTATAACGTGCTCGCGTTATCTTCTATTAAAAGCAAAAAAACAAATGCAAATATCTCATTTGCATTTCAACTGGTTTTTTTGCTCCACCCATGGCCAAAAACCCCAAATATTGCGCTCGCGTTCTAGGAGAAGAATTTCTTCACCAAGAATCTGAATTTCTTCACAACGATGGTGCCACAACGATGAGGAGTTGTAAGAGGTAAGGATTCTATGCTTTTTGTTTTGAATTTGTTAGTTTTAGGTTGAATTTGATATCTATTTGTTTGATTTTTTAGGAGATGCAAATCAACCTGCAAACCCTCAAAATCCTCAACAGGAGGTCCAACCAAATCCTCAAGATCAAAATCAACCACAACATCAACCTCCTCCACCAATCACTCAACCCCCTCTTGGCACTCAACAAAATTTAATGAGTGAAATTGAGAACAAAATAAAACAAATTGAGGATTTGATCAATAGGTTGAGTGATCCAAATGGTTCAACCATAGAAAGAATGACCCTAGCAAATTCATTGAAAGATATGTTAACAAACGTAGATTCAATTAGCAAACAAATAACTAGATGGGAAGATAGGAGGCAGGTAGCTAGGGAGTATTATGCAAAAAAACTATCATACAAGGATGTGAAAGATTTAAAAATAACAAAAGGTGATTTGTGTTCATTATTAACCAACCCATGCACAAATCAAAATCTTACCCTCAATGCAAAGAGGTTTCCTATCCATTGGTGCCATCACCAACAAATGAAGGAGCAATTTTATGATAGGTGGTACATGGTCTTCGATTACCCATCGTGCAACAATTCTGAGGTCCCGCAATATTTCCTTAGGAAACTATACAATGAGTTCATATTGAACAAAATCCCAAATTATTTTGATATGAGGGATTTCCAGGGGAGAGGTGGGGGGTCAACTCAGGATAGACCTAGTGCATAGCCAGATCCTATGCGGCAAGGTGGACTATCTCTCGCTAGGCCACCTCATGAGCACATTGTTATGCCTTCCGTTGTGAAGGAAAGTGCGGACGTAGAGACATTGCAAGCAATCAACACTTTGACCCAGAGTGTCATCCATCATACTAGCCCTATTCTACAACGCCATCTAGGGGAGTATTCTAGTGGTGGTCTTCGAACACATGTGTGTCAATCTTGCGGGGCTACTTGTTCACATGACCCCACCGACCCTCAAGAGATTGGTATGCATGATCCATCTGTAGCTATGGAGATGGAGAGGGCAGCTGACATTTTGCATGAGGCATATGGCATTGATAGTCAAGTAAAAGTTAGTGCATGTGTTCATTGAATTTAATTTATTAAATTTTGATTTTGAAATGCAAGATTAACTAAAAATGTTTTATGATTTTAATAAAATTGTAGGGTCACAATGTTGAGACTGGATACACCGCCCCCCCACCAACCTATTTTTACAATACACCTATTGCTAGGGTATGTAACTAGTAAACAATTATAAGTTTATTGCATATTAATGGCATTGTTTTACGAATGGTAATGTAGTATGCAATTTTGGATGTTGAACAGACTAATATTGGAGGTTTTGGTGGAACACTTCCTAGTGGCGGTGGATTTACTCAAACCTTCATGCAGGTAATAGAATAAATATTTTAACTAATGAATCAAGTACTTAATAGATTTGTGTAGTTTATGCATGCACATCATTGATTACATTGAATAATTTGTTGTTTTATTTTCAGTTGTTGCGAGACGATACACCTCCAAATGTGATGAGGGCAATGGATATTGGTGTGACATCTACTATACAATCCTCAATGGCTCTGACATAAGAGGTATGAGGCAAATTAGTAAATTTTAATTTACATTTGTTGTTATAGATGTTAGTGAGAAATCAAACCATTATTGATTCACGTAGCTTTTATCTATTTGCATGGTTTATACAGGGCTTGAGCACGCCTGAGCATGGGCATGAGGATATTTCCCTCATGGATAGAGATCGTGAGATGGTTGTAAGTGATTATTTTGTCAAATATATCATTTTTTATAATGTAATTTCTATATATTCATGTCTTTACTTCTTATTGTAATAGTTAAAACTTCACCATGAACTAAACCCTAGGAGGAGTAGCAGGAGCACTCCACGAGCACAGCAAAAATGATTGACAGACCTATCACCATTCGAGCGAAAAGGAAAGGGAAAGATTTTATTTCCTAGGCATGGAGAGCAATGCCTTTTGATTCCAGAGTCCTTTATTGTATGCTTGCATGGCAGTTTTGTACATATTTTTTATTGGACATATTTGACATTGTACGCCTAGATGGCATTCTCGTAAGCCTACATGGCTATTTTGTACATATATTTCATACTTATATCGACATATACTTATGTATGCCTACATGGATATTTGGTTAATACAAATATCTTTTTTCGATGCATGTCCATATTTGCATTCTAAATTGATGGTTCAATATATATAAGTTACATATATTCAAGTGTATACTTTACAACTTACATGTATACTTTGTGAATTACATGCATTTGAGTGTATACTTTTTGGCTTACATGTTTTCATGCATATACCTTGTATTCGTGCATATACTTTGTTTTAATTTGTGTATACTATGTATTCGTGTGTATAATTTTTGAGGCTTATGTGTTTATGAGTACTTGTAGTTCCCTTATTGACATGTACATGTTTGACTTATTCACGTGTATAATTATTTATTGGTTAGCCCTAGCATTGATCTATGTGATCCTCAATGCATGATCCTTAAGATGGAGTAAGTACACCCTCAAGGTCAAAAGGAGTTTTACATGCATTCTTCGTAGGCTCATTTTGGTAGAGAAATCAAAAACCTCTTGCATCATTGAAATGAAAAAAAAATTCCTTTATAGCAGGTCTGAAGCCATTATCATTCTCCATCAGTTCTTCATGTATCCACTACCCATTAATGGTTGTCTCATGACCTTCATGAAACCAAGCACTTATCTCATTTGTGATAGAAGAAATGTATGAAGATTTATCTTCCTCCTTATGAACCATTCATTATCATGAGAGATGGGTTCTTGTGAACCACTACTGATGAATCATGGGTCAATGAGTTTGACTTGTAAAACTACACGATTGAATCCTGATAGCAATATCACAATATTTATATATCTAAATGTGTTATTTCCTTCAGCTAAAATTTGTGCTTATACTTATGTGATTGATGTATGTTTGTGTATGGGATCATAGTAATTTATATTTGATGATGCTATTGTGTCTTTAAGGTTTATTTATTAAAGGGTGCATGAAACAAGTTTTAAATCCTTACAAATCTTTGAATTTCTTAGGTTTTTCTATTTGTCGATTCTGGGCTCCAAGCCCGAGTCCAAGTCAAAAAATGGCTTGTCAAGTCCGAGGCGAGTCCTAGTCTTGTAACACTGGTGTGAACACATCGAGGAATAATGTATATGTCGATGAAGAGAGAACCCATCCTTGTTTCCAAACAAACCATTTATCCCTCAAGAGCACTCTTGCTCTTCCCAAGACCTATTATCTGGTCTTCCTAGGGTATTCCTCTCTACCCTACTAAGGGATCACTCCTAAACCCCTCTCACCACATAAGACTCTCCACCAATTTCAAATTCTTCTCCATCACTCCCAATCCACCACTAAGCTTCCTTGGGCTCCACACTGACCCAAAGTGTCCTAACCACTCCAGGGCTAGGGAAGGGTATCCTAGTTGTCCCTTTGTTGATTTTTCTCCTCACTGATCCATCTTATTGAATTCTTTCACCTTTTACCCATCGCTTTCTTGAAAAACTCAATTTTAGGCCTTGTAGCCTTCGGCCTCAATTTGGCCTCCTAGAACTTGTTTTCTTGACTTTTCTCACAAACAGTCTTAACAACCCCCAAATTTTTTTATAGATTCTTTCTTTTGACCATCAAGGATCCAATATTTACTAGGCCTTAGGTCCTACAAGTGTCTATACATATGATTGTCCTCAAACCCCCTATTTTCAAGGGTTCCTATGGTTTTTGGCTCTTTTTCCTTCTTTGACGGCTTCAACGACCTCATCAACTCTCCTCCTGGCACACACATGACTGAGATACATGTTCCTACACTCCCATACTCTTGATTGGCACAAATCAATCCATTTAGCAACTCTCTTTGCTGTTGTCCTCTCTAAGCTACTAGCCAGAATGCACTTGCACTCGCCTAGTGCTTGATGATTTCATCACCTTCCCTGAAAAAAAAGACCCCAAAACCTATATGTATAATATTTACACAGTCCCCAACTTGATTCCAAGTGGCCATGAGAGGAAAGCCATGGAAGTCAAGTGGGAATCATTATTCAAAAAACTGGCCTAAACCGGTAATGAGACCAAGAACACCAAAAGCTTGCAAAAAGATAACTAGTCGGTCTAGATGAATAATCTAATGCTACAAAAGGTAAGTAAGTGACACAAATGGAAGACTCAAAGCATCAAATAAGTCCTTTCAATCCATTCTTGTCTGGATGAAGGCTCAAACACGGAAATTCAATGAAAACTTGCTCTCTTCCAATCACAAAAATGTACTCTCCAAGTCTCAATTCATGAAAACAATCCTCCAACCCAGGTATTAGGGTTTTTCTGACCTTATACACCTTTCTCCCATGTCCTAGGACCCTTGGGTCAGGCTTAGAGCATCATTAATGCCATTTTCCAACTTTTAGGACAAATAGCCAAGGCAACATTGCTCAAAATGCTCATAGTGTCCAAGACTTACCCAAACTGCAAGCCCCTAACAAACCTATTTCCAATTCACTCATCAAAAACACTCTTGGGACTTTACATCATAGTCCTTATTCCCTTGGTGGTTGGCTAGAACCACCTACAAGCCAAAATTGCAAAGATCTCTCCAAAAGACCTTAAGGTGCTCCTGCACCATTCTCCCCCCTGCAACAAAGAAGTTAAGGAACCTGTGGTGTCAAGAGCTCCTCACTAATTCCATGCTTCTTAAAGTCACTTTCTGCTATCCAAGTAGCCTCTGACTCTGGTTGATGTCTCCACTTCACTAGGTGCTCCATGTATGTCTTGTGCCTAGTCTTCTTCTTCACCCTTGAGTCTAGAATCTTGTCCACTTGTGGTCTGATCTGATCAGGTACCTTGAGTTCATCCACATCCTTACTCACCTTAGCACTATACTATTCCTCATCCATTTTTGTTCCTTTATACTTCACCAAGTCCTTCACATTGAAGATAGGCGAAATGGACATCTGCTTGGGTAACTCCACCTTGTATGCATTGGATCCATACTTAGCCAACACTTTGCATGGCCCTATCCTTTTCATCTGCAGCATTACTAACCACTCATATAACCCCTCTGTGGTTTTAAAAGTTGACTTCCATTCATCTCCCTCTTTCATCCTAATCTGATAGTAGCCACTTTTCAAATCAATCTTGGAGTAGTACTTAGCACCCCCTAAATAGTCCATTAAGTCTTCTATCCTAGGAATAGGAAACCTATATCTAATGGTTATCCTATTTATGGCCCTAGAATCAGTACACATTCTCCACTTATCTCCCTTCTTAGGTGCCAACACCACTAGAACAACACATGGGCTTATGCTTTTCCTGATCAACCCTTGGTCCAAAAGTTCTTGAACTTGCCTTGCTATCTCCTTGTTCTGCTCCGGTGTCATTTTGTATGCAGCCTTGTTAGGCAATGTTGCTCTTGGTACAAAGTCAATTTGATGACTGATTGCCCTCTTAGGTGGTAGTGTAGCTGGTGTGCCTTCACAAATGATATCCTTGAACTGATCCAATAGTTGCTTCACCTCTGCTGTCATAGGTAGCCGACTAGGTGACTCCTCCTCCTTTGGCTTCAACATGATTGCATAGAAAACTCCTTCTTCCTCCTTCATGTCTCTTAGGAATTCCTTTCCACTCATCAAAAGTACACTGGATTCTGCCTTTTCCACTATCCTTCTTGGGGAAAAAACTTCATGGTTAAGCGCTTGAGCTGGAGTATACTGGAATGGGTGACCTCCCGGGAAGGCCTAGTGCCTCACCTCTGTGAGCATCACTTAGATGCAATGATTGATAAGTGGGCCATTCAATATCATTTCAAATTTGTTTCTTTAAACAACTTACAAATTTGCAACTTAAGACTCCTCCAACCTAAGGGATCGATCCAGTGGAACATAGCTCGAAGCGATTCCACGTGTTTCGATGCAAAAGAGGACCATGCCTAGTGTAAACATACCTATTTGGACATTTTGGAACAGTCCACTTGGTCACACAAGTTGCAGAACGAAAGTTGCACCACTCTACAACTTTGCACTGCTTGCATTTGATGCTTTTTCTATCAAGTGAAAATCCGCCACCACTGGAAAACCACTCTGAGATAGCCAAAACTAAGAGAGGTTTTTGTAGACAGGCTCAATGCAATCCTATAGGATCAGATGAGAAGTTTCTAAGCATCACGGTATCCAAGTAATAGCATGCTGAAGTTTGCAGCTATTTTACACTTTGGACCCTTAAGGGATCGATCCAGTGGAACATAGCTCGGAGCGATTCCACGTGT
>CM021101.1:46991194-47030333 GCA_007115665.2 Sequoiadendron giganteum
GCAATACGCCAAGATTGAGTGGACTCCCGAAGCAAAGCAGGATTTTCGGGAGATCAAGAAAGTAATCGTTGGTGCCCCTGTGCTAGTTGCCCCCAGTTACCTGAAACCTTTTTATGTATACTCCTTTGCTTCATATCATTCCTGTGCCAGTATCCTCATGCAAAAGGATGATGAGGGAAGCGAGCATCCAATCACTTTCATGAGCGCCCCCCTGAAGGATGTCAAACTGTGCTATCATAATGTTGAAAAACAAGCTTATGCCCTTGTTAAAGGAGTCAAGAAGTTTCGGCACTATATCTTATGCAACAAAGTTTTTTCCATAGTTCCCGACCCTGCGGTGAAAGCGCTACTTATGCAGAATGATTTGGACAAATGAAGGGAAAAGTAGATCACATTACAGGAGTATTACATGGAAATCTAGCCAATGAAGCTAGTAAGATGGCAAACACTCATCTGAACAATGGTGGAGGTAGTTATTGAGGTTGGACCTGAACTCACGGTACAACAATACCAGCTGGAGGATGTCTCCCTCAAAAATTGGTATGATGACATAGTGTACTACATGTTGAACCATAAATGTCCACCTCACCTATAGGGAGTCCATAGGTGAGCCCTTAGGCTGAAAAATAGCAGCTACATGTTGCAGGGTGCCATACTATACAAAAAAAATCATGAGGGTATCTACCTGAGATGCTTGGGTAAGGAGGAAGTCAACCGCGTCCTTAAGGAATTCCATGACAAGTTCAGAACTGGCCACTACTTAGGTCTATCAACTACACATCAGATATTGAGAGCTGGATATTACTAGCCCACTATTTTAAGGATGCTCATGGTCACGTATGTACCTACCACGTGTGCCAGACTACTGTCGCCAGAGAAAGGAACACTACTGTCCCACTACAACCTATTCTGGAGGTAAGGCCTTTCACGCAATGGGGTCTCGACTTCATTGCTCTGGTAAGTCCTCTATCGTCTGCGAGAGACAGGTACATTCTAACCGCTTCTACTTATTGCACTAGATGGATATAAGCAATAACTTGTAGGCAATGTACAACTGAAGTGGTACCCAATTTCTTAGAAAGTTTCATTTTGAATTGTTTTGGTTGCCCATATGCTCTAGTGTGTGATAATGGCCCTGCATTTGCTTCGTTAAAATTCACAAGTTGGGCCTTTGACTATGGCATCACCCTCAAATTCTCATCCAATTATTCTCCTCAAGGCAATGGCCTTGCTGAGTCTACCAACAAGAACTTGATCACTATGATCAAGAAACTGCTAGATAGGAATCCCAAGGATTGGCACACCCAACTTCATTTTGCCTTATGGGCAGATCGTACCCATCACAAGGCTGCCTTAGGGGATTCCCCATACCATCCAGTCTATGGCTTAGAGCCCATTTTTTCCATACATTTGAAAATCCCAACCCTCCAATTTATCAATGACTTCTACAAAGGAGGAGATCACAGAGAAGCTCGCCTCGCCGATCTGTTGCACATTGAAGAAGTACAAGATCGTGCATTAGAAAATTTTTCCAAACATCAGGGCGTCGTTAAAAGATGGTTCGACCACCGAGCCAAAATTAAGGCCTTTCGCATTTCTGATCTAGTTCTCTACTGGGACAAGGCCCATGAAAAGAAAGGGGGACACAACATATTCCACAAGCTCTGGCTTGGCCCCTTTCAGATTGCTGAAATTCTTGGAGATAACGCCTTCTGCCTGATGACTCTTATGGGTGAAGACATCCCATTGCCTGTCAATGGGCAGCACCTTAAGCATTACTTCCAGGCTTGAGCTCTTGGGAGTTGTCTGTGTAAATAATTGTACATAGGTTAGGATAGGTTTCCTTGCTTTGCTTTCCGATTTTTGCTTGTTGTCTCGGCTATCGTTGTTATTAAGTTTCGGAAGAGTCTCCCTGTTCTACTATGGTGGTCATGCTTGGCTTGATGAATGGTTTTCCTCACTATCCGCTTTCATGTTGTTCTCTAGATAAGTCCTCATTCCCTACTGCTACTCTCTGAAAGCTCCTAAGCGTCAATTTTCAACTTTCAAACTTTGCACTAACCTAGGATGGCTATCTTATTGAATCCCTATTCTTATCATGGAACACACAAAACACATTTTAATGCTTCTGAAGAATGGTATAGTGACTACTAGGAAGAAGGGATAAGTGAAAAATTTAAAATTTTCTCTAGTGACCACTGCGATTCCCAAGCCCATTGTAAGCTTCATTGCTTACGCGGTTGAACAGAAAGGAAAAGAAAGTGCTAAAAGGAAATATCAAGTACAAACAATAAAAAAATTGAAAATAACAACTGTATGGGTGTGCAAGTATCTCTACCAGGGCTATGGATGTCTGGCTAGAAATAGAGCTATATTCGTGGGGTCACAACGACAACTTCATTGGGGCTATGGATGCCTGACTGGCAGCAGGACGATGTCCAGGTTACTTTTGGGGTTAGACGAACTACGTAGCTTATCTCCCCCAACCAGTGGTTACTTGTGCTCTCTCTGAAGAAGGGAAATGAACTCACCATGCACACACCTCCATGATGATTTTGAAGTTCGATTCAATCCTGCCTTCCTTTAACTGTTCTTAGTTCAGCTTTGAAAGTCAACTTCAGTTTGTGAAACTAGAGATGATGGGTTCAAAATGAATATTTATCTCTAGAACGCTGGGAGCATTCTCCCAACAGAGTCACCATTTTTTTTCCTTTTGCACACATGCCCCATTCAGAATGGGGACCCTCTCTTCCCTCTTTAGATTGCCAAGCCCTTTTTGCTTCACCTCGTTTTGCATGCCCAATTTTACGTCCTCAAAAGGTTAGCACATTCCCCAAAGTCATATCTTTAAGCTTGACCAAAACCACCCCTCTAAAAAATGCTAAATTTGGGGTCAATTCAAGATTTCCTTATCGAAATGCCCTTTCTGGCGTCTGTGGCTCCTTTCGGGCCCGGACCCCTAGGTTTCCCCTTCCGGGTTTCCGTTTTGAGTTTGCTATTCCCAGGGCTCGGCGTCCGACATCTTTCCAGACCCTGGACCTCAGAAGTCGAGTTTCCCCCTCCGAATTTCAAGTCGAGCTTTTCCATTTCCAATGGCCACGGTTGGACAACTTCCAAGCCCCCAGACTCCGGTCCTCTCGCCGCCGTCTGCAAATTTAAACTCACCAACCTACACCTATCATCGCACGAAGGAATTGAATGCTGTATTAATGGCAAGTGTGACTATAAATTCGGATTTTGTGATTGTCATTATCAACTAACTGAGTGATAGTGAATTTTGGATAGCTCCGAGCGCCCAGCATTTTTAGCCCCATAGTTCGAATTCCATTTTCAACATCCTCCGCACGATCAACAACAACCATCTTTGGGATATTGAGGTACGGAGGCCGCCCACGCCAATTTCCCTTATTTTGTGAAATTCAAAGCTTTAAGAGAATGTAAAATGCAAAATCTGGCTAAATTTGGGTAGGAATATGCCCTTTGCTAAAAACCCACAAGTTAAAATACAAAAAAACAATCATTTAGGGCCTCGAATTCAAAACCAAAACTTCACCTCTCCATGGTCATTCTTTGGAACAGTCGTGGACATCTCCCAGGCCTAGACTTTTTCATGGCCATTTTCCCACAAACACAAAACTAAACCTTCAAATTTCATGTGGCGAAGTTACCCCCGGACTCCAGCATCCGTATTTTCCCTCGCGGGTTTCCATGTCGCTCTCACCGTTCCAAACGGTCATCCTGGGACAGCTTCCCGACCTTCAAACCTCGACCGCTTGACGTTCATGTTGAAATCTAAGAAGTTAACAAGGAATCAAGTTCTCCTTGGGATCAGACACTCAGACTACCCCTCGCGGGATTCCGCTACATTATCGCCATTTTATACGGCCTAGCCTGAACACCTTCTCAACCCCCGGACCCCGGACACACGAAGTCCAAGTGAAAACTTGGAAAAAGTCAAAAACTAGTTAAAAGATCAAATTAGCCCTAGGATTCGGCACTCAGAATTCCATTCTTGGAATTTCGTGTTGATTTCATCATTCCCGACGGCCTTCCCCATGCGGCTTTTTGGACCTCAGGTCTCGACCATGCCAAGTCCGTTCCAATTTCCAACCGGTCCCATTAACATCCAAATAGCCCAGACCCCGACCTCCGAAATTCCTTTCTCAGAATTTCGCGTCGAGTTCGTTGTTCCAAACGGTCATCCTGGGACGTCTTCCCGACTCCCAGACCCCGGTCCATTGCCCGCCAAAACCAAAATTCAGGCAAACTCTTGGGCCCATTTCGGAGTTCAACCACCAAAACTCCCCTCCCAGGATTTTGCTTCCATTTCTCCGTTCTAACGACAAATTCAGGGTGACTTTTCGACCTTCAGGTCCTGACCCTCTGTTCGCCACCGAACTCCCGCAAACCTTTAAACTGCCTCCCGGAATTGTCCTCTAGAATTCCCCTCTCGGGATTCCGCTTACATTTCACCATTCCCAACGGCTGACTCATAGCTGCTTCCTGGCGACGACAATTCAAGACTCAGATTCCAACGCTCAGAGTTCTGTCTCCTCTACGCCGTTTCCAACAACTGT
The DNA here is from genome assembly GCA_007115665.2 of Sequoiadendron giganteum. Taxonomy (NCBI): domain Eukaryota; kingdom Viridiplantae; phylum Streptophyta; class Pinopsida; order Cupressales; family Cupressaceae; genus Sequoiadendron; species Sequoiadendron giganteum. The sequence continues at coordinate 46,995,772 of CM021101.1, forward strand.
CTTGTACCTGACATCCAAACTCCCAAATGAAGGATCAAATGACCTCAAAATCCAAAATGGATTTTGACCCACTTGCTAAAATTAGGTCTTCCTTCACACCAACCTTGGATTGACTGAATCCAACATCGAGAAATGCCTTTGGGAGTTCCATCCTTAATTTTCCCTTTCAACCGACATTCTGCTAAGGTATTCTAGCCCTGGGAGCTCAGATTGTCTATATTACTTTCTAACGATGAATTATCAAGTGTTTTGTACTTATTGAATATTAATAATGATTGCATGGCTAATCTTGTTGTGTAGGGACTCGTTCAGGACCGTTTTGGTCATGATTATTGTTACTAATTCATGTCCTTTGTGCTCTGGTGCACAAACTTTTGGTGCCACCAAGGAGAAAGGGAAAGGAATAGCCAAGACACCTCGAGGCAAGGAGGACAAGGACCTGATGAAAAATCCTAGGTCTACTCCAATGGCCACTATGATTACAAACCCACTTTAAGCTTCAATGCTTATGCAGTTGAGCAAAAATAAAAGGAGTATCGAAAGAAATATAAAAAGAAAAGAGAAAAGAAAAAAAGAAAAAGTTCAAACAAGAAACTATGTGGGTGTCCAAACAAATCTATTGGGGATATGGATGCCCAATTGACAATAGAGAAATTTTCATGGGGTCACAACGACAATTCCATCGGGGCTATGGATGCCTGACCGAAAATTGAGTAATGTCTAGGTTACTTTTGGGGTTAGACAACTTACGTAGCTTGCTTTGGTTGATTGATCACTATCTTGTGCGGTCTTTGAGGGAGAGGAATAAACTCACTACACACACTTTTGAGGTACTCCATGACTTCATTCAATCAAGGATATCATTCTTTTTTAAGTTCTAGTTCTCTTATGGAAATTGGCTTTTGGTCTATAAAACCAGAGATTCTAGGTTTCGGATGAATCCTTGCCCTTGGAACAATCAAGAGTGTTCTCCCAACAGAGTCACCATTTTTTGTGCCTATTGCACACATGCCCCATTCGAACTAGGGATCCCCTCCCTCCCTTTTGGTTTTTCGGGTCATTTTTTCCTTTGCCTCATTTTGTGTGCCACTAATTTTGATCTCTAATTTGGTCACAGGTCTTGAAGTCATCTCATTTCAAAATGGCCAAAATCACCATTCCCAAATTTTCTAAGTATTTTTTCTTTATGTGAATCTCTTTGTAGGTTTCCCTTGGTCATTTTCCCTAGCATCCTCCGACCCCTAAAGACATGCACTTACGATTCTCCCTTGGTGGGTCACTATTGATGCTTTATTGTTAAGTAGTGGATAACCATGTCCTTTTTCCCACATGGTGGACTTTGCATTGTTCATCTCTATTTGGGTCTTTTTCGACAGTCGCGCCAAATCAAGTTTTTGTAGGCCCCATCTAACCAACCTATCACCATACCTAAAAATTAATATATGTCATTAATGCACTCTGGCTTATAAATATGTGGTGCTGACTTGGAATTTCCACCCTTACCATTTTAATTTCAAGGAGAGAGAAAAATAGAGCGAAGAGCATGCACCCACATAAGCTTACAGTGAAGCAAAAGCCAATATTTCATCTAATTTCTACATTGTTTCTAAGTTAGTCATTGCTTAAAGTTTAATAAGTGCTTTCATAGTTAGGGTTTGAGCGAGTTAGTATTGAAAATCTTAAGAAATTAAAAACCAATTCACCCCTTGGCCTTAACCATCCTTGGGCCCATTCAAACTGCCTGACCCCTCACTTAAAAATTATCCAACTTGGTCGAATCACATCTTTGTACTTATGCAAAACCCCGAGCTCCCTTCACCATTCTTTGCATGAAAAGGGAACCTTTGTGGCCCACATAATTGTTACAACCATCCCAATTAACATTGATAGTCCTTGAGGAGAATTGTTAAAGTTCTTAACCCTATGTGAGAATTGTAGTGAGGGATTCACATGTGGGTCGATGCCACCCCAATTTCATTACCTTGCAGACAAGCCCTAGCACCAACCTGCGGTAGGCGACTCACATCCCTAACCATTTTTAAATGGACCAAGCCCCATCACTTGAAATTTGGCTAAGTGAAATAAAATATGTGGGTTGCAACATGCAGCTCACCCTCATCCCACCACTATCGCTTAGTGGCCAAGTCATCCCATCCACCTGCAATGTGGACTCTAATTCATGTACTCTCGTTCTGAGTCTTAAAAATGCCAAAATGCTAAGTCAAGACAATTTATGTGGCTTGTGGGTCATATTTTGTGGGATTCCATCATTGGATAGCCCCCACTCCATCATCACGCCCTAACGTCCAGGTGTCCACCTTCGTCTTCCCTATGGGCCCCGTAGAGGTGGTTTCTCTTTCACTCTAAATGAAACTCATCAACACCTATCCCAAGTTCATGATTTTTCTACAGGACATCCCTTGTAGACTGCCATCCCCCAGAGGTTGTTCCTCAATGGTGAAAAACCAATGATGGCTCGATACCTCCTATTTGCATGCCCAAAATGATCAAACTTTAGGAAACAAACTAGGTCGTCCGACCCACTCATGGGTCCCATAGTCTATAACTCTATCTGTTTGTTTCTATCCCTTCAATTTTGTTATTTAATGGCTTTACCCAAGCATCTTCCCACCTCGTGGCTCCTACGCAACCCAAACCCACAAAAGCACCAAGGCATTTTCCAATTGATCCAAGTATTTGATAACATGTTTTTGCATGTGCTAAACCATTTGGTAAGGGATTTTCCTTCCAAACCAAGTGGAAATCTCAATACTGAATTTCATCTCTAGGCCTCCATGGTCCCTTAGGTGTTACTTAACTGCCTTCACTCTGACAACGTCTAGCTTGGTGAAACCTGCACCCCTGGGCCTGCATTGGCCTAAATGATCCGAATAAGCCCAAAATGATTAATGACAATGAATTTTGTGATCTTTCGATGATGTATGAATAGATCTAATGCTTCATTTATAGGATTTAATTAACATCTGTTTTGATGCAGAATTTATGGAACCTATTGTGAGGCCTTTCAAGAATCCTATGTAGAATCATGATAAAGGGAAGAAGCCTACTCGCACTCCTAGAGGAAAAGAAGAGAAAGAACAAATAAATTATGAGTTTCATTGATTGCAACACACATCAAAGATCACCTCCAGCTGGGAGTCAATCTTGAATACTGACTTTGGGCATATCAGTATAGATGACTTTAGAGAGAGGGTCATGTTGAACCCCAAAATAGATAGGGCATTAAAAATCAAGAAAAGTGGCCTAGCCAAAGCAGTTGGTTTCATTCTATGCTAATAACCCCAGAATCGGTAATGGACTGATGGGAGTGCTATCAATCCAATAGAAATCCAATTGATCATGATGGTAGAATATTGGAAAAAATTTCTTCCAAGTCAATTAGTAGGACCTGGGTATGTGCAGAATCATCATGGAAAAAATAAGCCCTTAAGTGGCGATAAAATTCAGAAAAAATAGAGTTAGGCAACTTGACATAAAAATTTGAATAAGTTATCTATATTATTTCAAAAATATGTAAGAATAGAATCTATAGAAAATTGAATGTAGTTTCTAAACTACTAGGTTTATTTTTATTTTTTATAAATCAATTTGGTGAAAATTTGAAATTTCAATGCTTAAATTTCAGGGAAAAAATAAGAATTAGGTGTCTATTTGACCACCCTAACCACAATAAAATGATAGTGTTTTTTATAATATTTTAGATATAAGTAGAGGAATCATGTCCCAATGTGATGCATATTTTTTTTAATTTTTTTCTAAGTAAATAATTAATTGTGATTTTTTTATTACAACTTTTAAAAAATATAAAAAATCCTATGTCTAACCACCTTAACTTGGTCAAAACTTCATGAAATTCATTTTTTTTTAATCCTATAATATATGAAGCATAGAATTTGACGCATGTTTTGGATTAAAAAAATATGATACCATTTGAAAGCTATAGATATTTTTTTTCAGTTAGCCTATCAATCAAGACTTTAGTCATAATTCAAATAGAAAATGAATAATAATTATTTATTAAATTAAAAGCAAAGCATAATTTATATGGGTGGAAATCTAAGAATCTCCTTTAAAAACCCTTTTCGTTTCATCAATTTTGGGTAAATTTAATCCTACAATATATGAAGCATAGAATTTGACGCATGTTTCGGATTAAAAAAATATGATACCATTTGAAAGCTATAGATATTTTTTTTCAGTTAGCCTATCAATCAAGACTTTAGTCATAATTCAAATAGAAAATGAATAATAATTATTTATTAAATTAAAAGCAAAGCATAATTTATATGGGTGGAAATCTAAGAATCTCCTTTAAAAACCCTTTTCGTTTCATCAATTTTGGGTAAAAATAAAGTCATCAGCCACATGGGCCATCATATCACTTACTTATTACCACCTTTTGGCCCATCATGATCCTACGCATACCCACCTTCAACATTTGAGTCTTCAATAAGATGGAAGAAGTTGATAAATAATTCACCAACTAGGTATGGCAGTTGGATCCCCTCGAGTGCAAATGAATGATAAAAAATAATTGGTTGAAGGAGAAGAGAGAAAGCACTACCAAAGTCCCCCAAAAATTGTATAGGAGTGACTTCTTTGAGGAGCACCATGATATATTAATGCTCTTAAATAGATTAATGAGGTTTCCCATAGATACATTCTTTGAGAACTGGATGTTCTATTTTATAAAAAATCTTCGGAGGTAAGACTCGATTCCATTAGGAAAATATGATCAGTGATAATATACATGAGCAGTTAATTGAGGTAAAGAATACCTCACATTTCTATATGACTTCACATTTGGTCTACCTCCTAGTGGCCAAGTTCCCAAATAAAGGGAAATTCTACGTTGGAGAATTGGGAACCAAGCAAGGACAATGGAAGGTATATGATTGCTACCCTCAGCTACAATACATGAACTTAAAAAGTGGGTATAGAAGAGTAAATGATGCCTTCACAAGACACATAATCAAACTCCTGGGAGGAGATATTGAGAGGAGGGTAACACACAGTGTGAGAGCCTTCATGAAGGGGTTTGGATATCTATTCAACCATTTCCCTAAGTTCAATTACATTAGGACCGAGGGATTCTCGAGAAGGCCTTATAGGTTACCATGTTATCCCAATGACAATATTATCATGCTAGAGGAACTCGAGAGTTAAGAGCTTCCCATACCTTGTTGAGCAATAAATATAGAGCAGGGATCCCATATCCCCTCACTCTGGCACAAGGGATGTATGCTTTCCCCACAACCCAATGTGCAGAATACTCAGAGAAGGATTTGGCTAAGTATAAGATTGACCTTCATACAGACAAATGAGGAATAGACCCTAAGGGCAAGTTGAAGAGATGGGTTGGAAGAGAATACACCCATCGACCTCATGTCGAGGAATTTTGGGAAAATTGCAAAGATGACAAGGAGGTGTGAATACACCACTATATGAGAATGACTCGCATTTTTAAAATCAATAAATTTATCTCAAGTACCAGACTAAGTTGTCAATGATGACAACATGATAGATGAAATATTTGGTGCCTTGATGAATATCCCTTTGCTAGTGATAGACTAGACCGAAGAGGAGCTTGTTGATCTGGATGTTCTTAATCGCCCTATGTAAAAACAAAAAAAAACAATGGATGGAGCAAAAAATTACCAAATTCAAAGAACAAGGTGTTGAGCTTACATATGGCGAGCTCGAGGATGAAGCGAGCAGTGAGGCTGATAGCGGTGCTACTATGGAATTCTTTGGTGAAGCACCAAAATCCCCACCCATCATGAGATCCAAAAAGAGGAAGGATTTCATTGAGCGTCAAACCAAGTAGAAAGTTTATACCAAAAAGAATATAGAAGGACCACCTCCACCAAAGAAGGGAAGAACGAGGACTTTTTTCTTAGAAATTCCAACTATCCAGGAGGAGGAATCCCTACTTGAGGAAGAAGAATCCAAGTAGCCTCACTCACCACCACCAACCACATCCATTCCCACTACTTCTACCACTCCACCTCCTACACAATCGTTGCTTGTTTCATCTCCATCCGTCGCGGACATCTCTACCCACCTTGACTTTTCCTCTCCATCTTCTCTCATGGTGATGTTGGATTCTTCTTCATCCACTACTTCCTCATTGTCAACTTCTTCACTTCTACCTCTCTTACCCACTCTATCGACTTTGCGTCCTTCCCTAGCAACAACCACCATGGCATTGCCCTCTCTATCCCATGCCTTCTGGCATATATGTAGAATATACCTACTAAAATTTCTTGGGTAATGCTTAACCCAAAAATCCAAGAGTTTATGGCTCAACTTGCTGCTAACTTACCACTTCCTCCACCACTGACTGAGCCACCAAAGATAGAGGCAACAATGTTAATTTCTGAAGAAATGGAGCGGCTTAATGCAAAGCAACTCGGGGGAGCTTTAAAGGACACTATTGGTGAACCTAAAGATCCTGAAAAAGATGAGTACTTTGAGCACCCAAAAGGAGGACTGAATGTAAACATTGATAAAATAGCCTCCAATGAAGAAGTGTAGAAAATCCCTGAAGATGAAGTAAATGACAAGCTTGATGAGCCTTGCGAGGTTGAAACCTCGAATAAGGAGGAGGAAATGCTCTAGGAACATAAAAATTTAAGTGAAAATCTTGACTCTAAGGAGAATCATTTCAAAGATGAGAAATCAAGTATTGATACAAATGCGAGGATTCTTGAGGAGCCTCCACAAACCAGCCAAGAAGAGGGCCTGAGGGAAGAAGAAATTCATCCAAAAGAGGAATTTCTTCCTAAGAAAGAGCCAAAAAGAAAAGAAGAAGAGAACACCAAAAATAAAGATGTTGAGCCTATATAAAATGTAGATGTTGGGCATAAAGGGACTTCCCTCCAACAATAGGTTCTTATCAAGGAAAACATGGCCTTTGTTGAGCAAGACAAACGAAAGGCTATGTTGAACAAAGGCTTAGATGAAGATGAAAATGATGATGAGGATGAGTCTTAGAAGGAACAAGGAGAAGAGGAAGGTGATCAAGAATCACCTAACGGTCAGACTGAAATACCTGATTGTTTGAAGAACTAGTTGGAAAATAAGAAGGCTCTCATGGCCACAAACCCCAGAATAAGGTTGGAAGGAATCCTGACCTGAGCCCAAAAAGAAATAGGAAAAAGAAAAATCCTAAGACCCATTTTTGCATCATAGTAGACTCTTTTGGGTCCCAAATGATACAAATTTCCACCCCTATAACAGACAAAGATACAAGTGCCGACTACAATACATCAAAAATTAATCTAGGTCTGATGACCTGAGCAGAAAATAGATGACTTCCAGAGATTTGTGGCCACCATTGTGCAATAAATGAATAAGGACTAGTCCACAAAATAGGAGTTAAAAGTACAAGTGGCGGATCTTACCACCTACATCCAATAGTGGATGTCAACAGAAGAAGAAGCTCTAGTAGAATTATCAACATCACCCTCATTACTCTCGAAGGAAGATATCAACAAAATGGAGAAAAGGAAGAATTGGACTAGGTCCATAGTAGGTTGGTTCAACAAAGTGATATCTACTAGTGAAAAATGGATTGACCATGCAGTCACCATGTATAACAGGTATCAAAGCTTGGGAAAAGACATAGATGACACGATGAGCACCTACAAAGAGTTCCCAGAGATATACGAGATCACTTATCCTAAATTGGAGTGTATCCTTGAGCTTCCACGAGATATCTGGGAAGTAGAGCTGAAAATAGCGAACGAAGACCATTGGCTAGTAGAAAATTGGTTGATGAACCTAGAATATAGGAATGAGGTCCTAGAGAAATTTTTGCATGACCTCGAGGTTGATCACAAGTGGGCTGCCAAACATCAGATAGATGTCATATAATATTTAAAATTGTTGACTGATTTTGAGGTGCCCACCCTCGAGCTGGATTCAGAAAAAGTTAAGCCTTTGTTCCACAAGAAAATAGAGCAAGGAGCTAGTGACACCTTGTCACCATAATTTATGGACTTTGCTATGAGGAATTTTTCTAAACAGAAAAAATAATTGAGGTTGCCTCAAGTTACAAAGAGAATCATAAATAAATCATAGAAAGAATCAAGAGGATGTCCTTCTAGATCCTCAAGTCCAAACTCTCTGAGGAGAAGAATCCTATGGATGTGTTTGGAAAATTCATTGAGTATGTAACTACTCATAAATTGGTTGTAAATCCCATTATAGATGATGAATTCCTGTCAAAATAGCTAAAAAGGATGGAAGTCACTAGAAGACAAAACTACTACAATGCCAAAGCAGCTAGATGACAAAATAGGAAAAATACAAGGATGTATTTTATATTGCTATATATTTAGGGGTAGGTAAAACCCTAATGTAAAATGAATCTAAGCCACCCAATGAAAATAAATTATGTCCATTCATTTTTCTTTTGGAAAACTATAAATAGGGGGTCTCCTCTCATTTTCAAAGAGAGAGTTTGAGTTATTGAGTAAAGGCATGTTGTAGAAATTTAATGAGAATAGCATTATCTTGATGGATTCTTGTGTTTCATCACATGTGTGCATGATTCATTCTTCCAATCTTACATTTTAGCTTTGTTTTTCTAGTTTCAAGTTGCTTTTAGTTGTTAGTATATGTTGCACTTTAATGGTGAAGAATTCTATGGTGTTGATTTCTTCCTTGCTCATAATTTTTGTTGTTTACTAATGATAAACTGCAGTGTAAAGTTATTCTGAGTTTTGTTTATATTGTTGCACTTAAGTTCTGTTGTTATTTATGCTTTAATGGTGAATGGACAATCTGAAAATCTATAGACCTTAGAAGATTGCACTAGTTTAATGAGACTATAGGTTGTCCTTGGTTAACTGGAATTTAGTTTTAGGAAGGTTGTCAACTGTAGCATCCTCCATTGTTATTGTTTGACATTAGTTTTAGGTTTAGAAAACTTCTTATCCCTTTTTCCTTTTAAATTTTCTTTAAAAAATACAGTTAGAACAAAGTTCCAGCATCACCACAAAGTCATATTTGATGAGTAAAGAAGAGTTTTAGCTTGTTGTCCTAGACTTGCAATAGTTATACATCCACTTCCAAAATTCATAAACTCCTTTTATAGACCCAATTCCCTTCATTCTTAGCTAACCATAAATTCCCTTTGTGATTACAATAAAATCACATCAACCAATTGAACTATTCCAAGCATTTTCATGACCTGACACCCGAGAGACCTTGGGGTGATTTCTAAAACTCAATTGCAGAAATTACATTTCAAGAGAGATAGCATACTTGTGTGCTATCTGTGTTGATAAGGTGCAAAAACACCCAACAACTTGACTAGATACAACAAGATGGATTTGAATTTCGGCAAGTGAATTAGGCATGAGGTTTGGTAACAAAATGTTGGGAAATAGGTGGAATAAAATTTTGAGAAGTAAATGAAATATTAGTATAATAAGATTCCAAAAACTAGTGTTAATACTATTATCATATTATACAACAATGATTATAAAAAAGAAGTGAATGTTGGAATAAGATATGTCATCATGGTTATTGAAATCGACATCCCCATTTTTATTTGAAGGGATGTATTGTTGACAATTTTTGGACAACTAGTTGATCTCTTAATGTTTGTATCCACTATGTGAGCTAGACTACATAGAACCTCTACATCTTTCAACTCATTACATAACAAAATCCTAAGATTCTCTATGAGAGGGACAATCACTCTAGCTAGATGTTCTATACCCAAGAATTCTAGGAGACTATCCAATTCCTTTTGTAGCTTCTGATTTGAGCCTCAAGGACATATGCTAAAGGGTCATCAAACCTAAGAAAACCATGGGGGATTGTGAATCAAAGATCATCGACAGGGAAAAAATAATCGAAATATAATTGTGTTGTAATAGTTCCTTTGATGAAAGATCTAACAAACTCAAAATCAACAACAAAGATATTCAAAGTACATGAAGCCATAATTTGAAAAATTCTCATAGGAATGTTGGAATGAGAACACTAGGTCATGAAACGTATAAATCAAGTACAAGTTTCACAACACAATAATATTTTGAAGAAGTTAAATATGGAAGAAAATGACAAAAAAATGGATTTGATAATGATATATTAGAATAATAAAAGGTGTTTTTAATTTTTTCATTTTTTAATAAAATAAGAAAAAAATTGAATTATTTATTTTCTAAACCAAGAATACAATGTTTACAAATGGTAATTAAGATATTTAATAATATAATTCCCTAACGAATTAAATTAGATTAATTAATCTATGTAATAAAATTAGAATATCTAGAATTGCAAGCTAGCATGAGTTCACTAAAAATTTAAGATGGAAATAAGAGGGATCTAGAATAAATTCCTTAATCTAAATCAATCTTTCCAACTTAAACATGGGGACACAAAAATCAACCAAGGGGTTTTTCTTGGTATTTTTCCTCAAGGGAGAGCCAAGCAAGTTTGGACAAGGGAATTTGGTCACTTTTGTCAGCTAGAGTGTAAGGATTGATAAGACGAGGTAGGGGATTAAGTGAAGTATGAAAACCTAAATAAATGTGGTAGAATGAAAATGTTATAGAATGAAATATAAAGAATAAAGAGTATATTTTGGAAGGGTATACAAATAAGAACCTAGTGATAAAATATGGATATTATTTTGTAGGATGAAAGTATTTCATGAAAGTATCCGAAAAAATGCCAAAAACTAGATTATTTTTTATGGACTTGGAATTGTAGGAATACCTATGATAGTAAAATTCAAATTTAATATGTGAATCTTCATGTGTAATAAGAATGACCTAATCTCCTTATGATAAATTATGAAATATAAGAGATAGGTTTTACGATTTTTCAAAGAGTCGAGATGTTGAAAACTCTATCCATGATAATAATCTATACACCTACAAATGAAAGGGGGATTTTTTGTGTGTTTTATAATAGATTACCTTGGTCAAACCACATGTTGGTGTTCCCAACTCCATGAAAATAATGATAAATGATGATAAATAGTGTGTTATCTTGGGGAGAAGAGTCTAAACAATAAATCTAATGATAACGACCACATAATGATAGATTTACCACTCAAATATAAAACCCTTGTTGGACTTTTACAACTATACCAATCTCACACAAGTTGGATGAAGAACCTTTCTTGAGATCTTGCAAGTATTATGAAATATAATAATATTAACAATAAATAAGAAAAATCACATGATACTTGTAATGAAATTATTTGTAGATTGTTTATTGCAATTGATTTATAGTTATAAATTTCTAATCATTTTCTTTCTTTCTTGTTTCTAACTTTTTCTCTTTCTATTCTCTAGTGGCCCTAGACTAGTGAAGGAGAGACAAGGTTGCATATATATGAATTCAAGCATATATTGAAATAGTCATTTAGATTGGTTGATAAATAAGGTTGCATCCTTAATCATAACAATGGCATATATCAAATTCAAAATTATTTGGGCATGAATAGCTAGGATGCTAGCGCTCCACACTAGTGTGTAGGCATAACTCATTTTGCAAGGGCTTGATAAATAAGGAATAAACTAAGTTTATAAATGGTGAAAAAATAAGCATATTATAAGTTACATATTTAGATAAATTAACCAAAGTTAGTTCCAAACCTAGCATGAAATTGTAAGTTGGAATGATTTACATTGCTACACAAACCCTTGTAGAGTATTCACTTTCCCAAAGGTCAAGGGTGATGGAAGATCCTGGATTATATAAAACATCTATAAGTAAGAATTCTCTCTATACTTTGAATTATGAATTTTAAAATTTTGGAAATAGAGAAATTTTTTAACTATGTATTATATGTTCTTTTTAAAGGATATTCAACTAAACTCAATATGGGTTGTATCCTTGATAGGTTAGATTCCCGAGAAATATTTTATTTTTGTGTCATATGGGATAGTTGTATAATTTTTCTCTTACTAATCATGCACCATTTTGGTAGCATTCCATGTTTGATTTGATCTAATAGTATGTAGGTATTTAAGATGTTATAGAATGGTTTTATAATATTAAGCCTTACCATTGGTTCATATGTCTAAGTGGAATGCTAATTATTTTTTTCTAGGAATTGTTCCTAACCCATGTTTGTTTTGTTTTGGCCATGTTTTCTACAAAATATTACTACTTATTTTTTGATTAAAGTTTGAACAAAAAATGTTAATAAATATCTCTATGGGATAGTACAAGCTCTCTAATTGTTCCAATTCATATGTTGTTTGACAAACCATGAGGTTTGTGACTATCCCTCTCATCATTCTTGATAGTGATTAATCTTAATGACTAGTTTTCGATAAGAATAGCTTCCTTAGTACCAAAGTGTATAAAATTGTATCCCTTTACATTTTCACACCTGTTTCATCCCTTTTGAACTTAATTGTGCCTTATTTAGGGTATTGTAAAGTTTTTTCTTATATTTTTACACTAATCTAGGGTTTTATTAATTAATTGGAGTCCCACCCAATTTTTGGGGCCCCAATTTGGATTTAACATTAAACTAAGAATTGCTTGAAAAATGTGTCCCAAGCTTAGCCTAATGGGGATCATATGCCCCAACTGGTGTATGAGTCCAACTTTGATTTAAATACCTAAATTAAATTTAAATTCTTGGTTGAATTTTATTCTCCTAGATTTGATGTTAGCTAGTAGTGTTGTAATTTCAATAAATTTGGCATAAACAAGTATAAATACAAGGTTATTTCACATATTTCCTTCTAGAAAGTTTACAAGTCACCTAGCATGTTGATGAAGCATTATTATAGAAAATTTGTGATCAAGATAATTTACAAGATCATTCAAGAGTTGATTATCAATAATTTTAGAGCATTATTCAAGTATCAAGCATCTTTTTAAAGTCAACATGCATCATGTTTATGTTTGAGCTAACATTTGTGATGTAGGGTTTTGTAATTCAAGAAAGCATTCATGTCAAGATCCATATAATTCAAGAAAGAGTCAAGATCTAATCCATTGTAACCATATCATACATGATTACAACATCTTATTCAAGGGTTTGGTGAGTTGCAACATTACATATTTTTTCATTAATTATTCCTCCTTTCTATTTCATTTCATTTCAAGGTTTGATTACCAAAACGGGGTTTGGCCAAGGCAAACCCCTATCCACTAACAAAACCACATTTTCCCCTCTCTTTCATGTGTGATTATAGATCTAGGTGGTTTAGGTTGAAGATTCATTTAAGAGAAATATTGGAGAAAATTTGTCAAATTTTAAAAGTTGTCACCTCATTCACAAGATTTGTAAAAGACATCTATAGAAAAAAAATTAGTGTTTCAGATTCAGAAATCAAGCTAAGAAGGAAGAGTAAAGTAACAGAGTAGATTCAGATCTTCAACTTTTTAAAAAGCTGAGTAGGATTGATATGCCACTTGTGGGATATGAGTCCTAGTACAGTTATTTTTTCTAGAATTTAGGAGTTTGAGAATTTCCACTACTAGATTTCTATTCTATCCTAGAAACCCTAATCTGGGACTAAATCGCCCATCCTAGCATATAAGTCCCAGTGTGCATTAAAGTTATCATTTTTAGCATTTCAGATCTTCATTCAATCTTCTACAAGTTTCAAGGTGCACCTCTCTATTTTCTCATTTTATTGTTTCGATTTGCATTCATTTCTAGGTCATTTATTTGAGCTTTACATATCATTAGGTTTTGCATGTTGTGCTGCAAAAACGTGTAGCCTTGACACTTTTCACTCATTTGGGCCTTTTCCCCTTGATTTTGGCCTGATTTTTCTTAGATCTAATGTTGTAATGTGGCCATCACATTCACATTAGGCCTTGAACACTTGCAAATCAACAAAAAAATAATAATGTCTTACAAGGGTGTTGTGAAGTGTTGTAACACATTTCCTCACTTTTCTAGGACTTTTCTACAATAATTCATCTAAATAACCTCCATCCAAGCCTTATTCCAAAGTGTTGTAAGGTGTTGTAACAAACCCTCTCACTTTCCTAGGCTTGTCATCACTAAATTAACCCTTTCTTATGATAAAATGGCCCCTTAATACACCTATAGGTCCTACCTAAGTGTGTTTCGGAAGACAATCCCAAAAAACATCATTAATGACCTTTTAATTCTCGACAACCACTTGAAATTTTCCAAGTGGACTAAGTCACCACCTTGGGCGACTTAGTCCCATTTCACATAAAAATAAAAATCAAATCAAATTTCTAGCGAGATTTTGTCTCTAAAACCATAAGGTTGTCATGTGATGTGTTATTTTCAAGGAATTAGAGTATCACTTGTATAAATAAGGTTTTTTCTCCTCATTTTACATCTCCTATACTCTCTCCTAACATCTCCTACTCTCATTCTTCTCAAGCAAGCATTCAAGTACTCTAAGTATTTCAAGCAATCATCCATTGGAGTTGTCACTTGCATCTCTTCAAACTTGTTCAACAAGGGTTTGGTGAGTGTTTACATTTAAATTTTGTTCAATCATCTTTCCCTTTTCATTTAATTTCATTATCTAGGGTTTAATCACCAAAATGGGGTTTGACTAAGGCAAACCCCTATTCTCTAACCCTAACCCCTCTTCTTCTCTTTGCATTCATAATTTGCAGGTTTTTTATGTAGATTTTTCAAAGAGAAAGGTGTTAAAAAGGTTTTGTCAACTCATCAAAGTCACTCAAGTCAAAAAATACCTAATTGAAGCTTGGATTCCTCTTTCAGCCTGTTTTCTATAGAATATGAACTAGAGACCTATCAGGAAGCGAAGTGCAGACCGAGGGATCTCATTTTCACTTTCTAATTTTTAGAAATTTAGAAGTGAACTAAGTTGCCAATAGTGGTGACTTAGTCCCACTGAACCTGAATTTTGGAGGTTTTGTAGATTTAGACACCCATTTGCCATAAACAGGTTTCTAGGTAGTTTTCCCAAAGCTAGGATTAAATCACCCAGTTTGGCACAAGTGTCCCAATCAACATCAACAACAAATTTTGAAGGTTTCTAGAGCCTCTCTATATCACATTTCATTTCCCAGGTGCAACCCTTCAATTTTATTCATCTCTATAGTAGTTTTTTTATGTTTTTTAGGTCATTTGTATATTACAATGTGATTTCAAGCATAGCTCATTTTCTAGGTTTAACATTAGTATTCAATCATTTTTATCAATTCCCAACATTTATATCCTTCCTTTTAGGCACATTTTACATCATTCTAACACACATTACACACATTACACATCATAAACCCCTAATATTGAATGAACCCTAAAATTTAAGGTGTGAAAGAGAGCCCATTTCTCACTAGCTTCTAGGTGGAAAAAACTAGAAACTCATTGGGGAATCCTCTTTCCCCTTTTATGTTTGGTGGTTCATTTTGGTGAATCCATCCTTAAAACACTTCCCAACTTCTATTTTTTCATCCTAGGAAAATCTTGCATTCACATTGCATTAGGGTTTTGCATTATTTTGCATTCTAGGGTTTTATAATTGCATTAGTGAAAAGCTCATTTAGCTTACATTTTTGCATATATTCTCATTGAAAATTTCTAAATTTCTATATTTGCATCATAAGACTACATCATAAGCCTGAAACACATCAAAACCAATCAAAAAAATCAAAAAACTCAACAAAAATCCCTATTGGGACTAGTTCACCATTTTGGGCGACTTAGTCTCAATTCACATTTTTAACTACCTATTACAGCATTAGAAATCTCATTTATGTGCTTCCTAGACCTCCTAGTACCATATACTATAAGTTTGGAAAGTTTTAGGATCACTTATTTTATGCATCTAATTTGAAAAAATCATTTTAGGGTAGTCATTTTTGAAATCATTTCAATCACATGCATCATTAGATCTGCAAAATTCTTACATTTCTGAAATTGCGCATAACATTGATAAAAGTACTTTTCACTTTCACTTATATAATGTTTCTATTCATAAAAAAATTCTTAAGTCTGATAAAAGTGTTTTTTATTCTTTCATATACATTGTTTAAATTCTTAAGACTTAGCATACATTGGATAAAAATGCTTTGTATCTTTGCATATACATTGTTTATATTGTTGAAACATTGCATGAAAATGGCTACATATCCTTTCCATTTTTGTTCAAAAAATTCTACTATCTTACATATATAGATATGATAAGCAACCTTCCTTACCCTCTCCCTATGAGAGAATTTTGGTGATAGAGAATACAACCTTGGACATTCCTTACGATCATATTAGTTCTTCTCCTAATATGTCTCCTATGGGAAAAGAAGATGTTTTGGTGGAAGAACCAATCAATGAGAGTTATGAGAATCCTATTTGTTTCTCTCCTCTTACCTCTCTTAATGAACAAGATAGCACAACCATAACGGATCATGACAATAACATTTTTCCTTCTCCTAGTATCTCTCCTAGTTGTGAAGAGGATACTTTTATGTTAGAAAATACAATTCATGAAAGTCATGAGTATCTTAGTTGTCCCCCTTCTCCTAGGGAACCCCTTATTAAACAAGAAAACTCCACCATTGATCATTCTCCTACTTGCGATGGAGTCCCTTTAGAAGAACCCACCTTTGAATGTCATGATCATTTGGCTTGTTGTTCTCCTAAAAACTCTCCTCCTAGGGAGCATATCCTAGTGCAAAAACTCTGAATGTTGACGCATATCCTTCAAACACTACACATTCCCTAGGTGAAGATAATCAAGTGACATTTGAATCCCCTTGGCTAACAAATTATACAAATAAAGATAATATTCTTGAGGTTATGATGACACAACTGGGATCTCCTTTAATTAGTGAGCCTCCTAAGTCACTTCCCACTAGTGAATCACACAAAAAACTAAGAGATATATTGAAATCAGGGGAAAATTTAGTGGTGAATCTTTGCCAATTGGAGAATTCTAGGAATCGGGCAAATCGAAATTGGTGAATTTACCATATCCAATAGGGTGTTCAAATCGCCTGAATTTCATGAACTATCGGTCCAATGCATTTCCATTCGCCAATGGTTTTTTTTTACGTGGCATGTTTAGGCAATAAATTCACCAAAACAAACTACGCGCTTCCAATGGACTGATTAATATTTTTCCATGGAATCCCGGGGAGCATGTCATAAAAAACCCAACATATTCGCTAAGACTATTAAAACTTTATATGAGGACCTATTTCGCCAATTAACATTTACAAATAGTTTCTTGTGAGGACCCATTTCACCAGCTAAAATTTATAAATAGTTGCTAATGAGGACCTATTTTGCCAATAATATTTAAAAATAATTACATTTGAGGACACATTTCGCCTTGAAAATTACAAGGTATCGTTGTATAAGCACGCGAGATTCGCCAAATTTTTAACATACCATTTAAAAATCCCACGGAATTCACCAAATATGGATTGATATAAATAAAATTGAAACTGTTATTTGTTCTTACACATTTGGTTCAGTTCTGAAGTTCTACTTCTTGATTCAAAAGTCAGCGAATCGCAAAAAAGTAGACTCAAAGGTGAGTGATCATTTCTTCATGTACTGTTATTAGTTATTAGTTATAATAATAAGATTTATTTATCTATTTTCCATTCTTACTTTAGTCTTAAACATGATTTTGAGTAGGGAATGGGATCTATATTCTCTGTCGATTTGTCCTTAAACAATAAGACATTTTTTTCCAACTTTTATTCAAAGTGAGATATCAATATGTCAAGCAACAAGGGTAAGACTCCTAAGGGTAATGAAGAGACTAGGAGGCCATCAGAATGCCCAAAATAGGGAGGTACCATATTGTCTTACTTTGGAATTGGATAAGATTCTAATCCATTAGATCAAGGTGGAGCTACATCATCAACTCTTCCACCAAATATTATTGAAGATGGCATTCACAATACCTCACTGCCACAGGAAGGTCAAGGTGAGATTATCATTGAGTTAAATCAAAATGTATCAAATGAGGATGGAAATACCATAGAAGATGTTCCAAGGGATACCCTGGTTATCTAGAATGAGATAATTGACTTGGATGAGGATGATGTTGGTAGCAAGAAAAGAAAAGGAAAATCAAAATTGGGGCGCAAGTGGGAAATGACAAAGAATTTTCAAATCGGTTAGTTGTCGAAGTACACATTCCTTGAACTAGTGGGGGTATCAAATGAAAATGATATTGAAAGGGCAGCAGAGGTCAAATGTAAGATTTTTAGTTGGAAATGTGGAAGAGACAAGACGATGCAGCTAAAGCTTGACACTATAGAAAAGAATATCGATAAAGTTTACAAAAAATAAATCATAGACAGAAAGGAAGAATCAGTCATACGATGGAAATCAAAGGAAGAATTTCTTCATGTTAAGTATTCCACAGATTATGGAGAGCATAACCATAGAATGTCAAAAATTAAAAAATGCGAAGGTACACTTGAGGCTCATTTTGGAAAAGCCATGGCAGTAGCAAATCTGTCAAAAACTATTCAGATGAGTGTTGTTTTTCATATTTTTTCTTGGAGGCGTCCTATGATAGACTACCTAGAATATTTTGATTTATTATCTTTTTTGAGTGTTCCCCTCTTTCCATTCTCACATTGATCAGTAAATGCTAGATGGGAATGGGTGAACTATCTTGTTATAGTGGAAAAACAAGACTTAAAGGAGAAAGTAAAAGAGTCAAATTTCATTGCATTATCTTTAGATGAAGTTATTGCAGTAGACAATACTTCTTGGATTTTTATGAATTTGTATACTATAGAACAACATGTTCACCAAGCTCATCTTCTTTATGTTCATAAAATGAAGGACAGTTCAACATCGCAAAATATATTTGAACTAGTCAAGAAATATTTTTAATAAATTGCAGGTATGGATGAGTTGACAATTGCCCAAAAATTGGTGTGTGTAGGAGCTGATGGAGCTAGAGTGATGCAAGGTCAAAGGAGCGGTCTTTGCAAAACATTTCAAACTACTTGTGCACCATACATGCTTGGCACTCACTACATGGCCCACAGAATGAATTTAGCATTCAAAATTGTAAGCAAGTTTCATACAATATCAAAAGTTGAAAATCTAGTTTGTGAGATCCACACATACTTTTGTCGAAGTCCCAAATGTTTCCTTGAATTTCAACATTTTGCTAAGGGAATAACACCTGGAAACAAGCTTCTTAAGGATATCGATACGAGATGGATCTCCCTGCATGGACCAATGCAATGAGTTCTTTCAAAATATCAATCCTTGATTTGAGTGATGTTTGAGCATCACATCATAGTAGATAAAGCTCCTGACCTCTTCCATAGGTTAAGCGATATAGAGACACTCTTGAATTTAGCTAGTCTTCTCCCCATGCTAGATGAGATGAACAATCTTGTGAAGAAAGCCCAAGACAAAATTATGTATATTTATCAATATTCCAATCTACGTATACTTACATTCTTGGCCCTCGATCATCTATATCTAGATCTAACACAAGAAGGCACAAATTATTTGATGTGGCGGAAAATTACTGATTTGAATAATCCTGATAATTATTTACAGTTAAATGCAAGCGGGCACTTATGTATCTATGTACATCGATATGACATACCAATGCACCATTGTAAGACAGCCAGGTTCTCTAGTAGAGAAGTACATATTAACAAGGAAGATTTTAAAGGTATTATTAAATTTGTTAGTGATAATTCTAAGGAAATTGCAAAATCTATCTCCTCATAGATTCGTGAAAGATCCCTCGACATGAAATAATTGAATCCATGGGTATTGTGTATCCTCAATTTTGGGTAAATCGAGATAACCCAAAATATTTTCATGATCAAGAAAAAATCTTAATCGAAAATTTTTGGAAAGAGGTAACATACAATGAGAAAACAATAGAAGGAATTTTAAATGAAAATAAGCATAGAAAGCAATGTAGGAGTTTTGCAACAGCTATGAGGGACTAGTATAAATCCATGGGCAAGGAGAAGGCCTTTGAATTGAGATCAATAAAAAATGTTTGGACAAGCTTAGGTTAGAGTGAAATATTGCGTGGTTCGATGTGAGAATATTTTTAAAACTTGTTGATTTATGTCAAACAATGATATTGGGGTCAGTGGAGGATGAGAGATTTTTCAGTACATTGGGGTTTCTGAAATCAAAGTTAAGAAACAAACTGGACAAGAATTTGGAAAATTGTTTGAGGATGAAAGGAACTCTGTATAATGTCAAAAAAATTCATTTTGAAAGGGCACTCACAATTCCGAGGTCCACATTTGAAAGAAGAGGGATCAGGTGGTGCAACAAAATCTCTCCAATTCCAAGCATCATCGATACTAGTGGCAGTGGGCCTGCGACAGATGACAATGATATTGAAATTGACACAAATCACACAATGAATGTTGAATTTGAGACACAGGCTGAAGAAAGTGAAGAGCAGACTCAGAATCAAGATGACTCTTTTACTTTATCTCAAGATGAGCATCGGTTTGAGGACCCTGACTCTATTTGGGAAATGGAAGAGAATTAGCAAGTTTTAGTTATTTTTACTGCACTTCATGAATCAGTTTCCATTGTTCCAAAGTCCAAACTATAGTTGATGGTATTTTATATTGTATTCAATGAACATTAAAATTGTGAATCATTGCACTTCATGATAACTTATTTTATATTCCACTCAAGCACTGCATGAATCATATTCCAAACTGTAGTTGATGAATTTTTATATTGTATTCAAATAAATTATGAATCATTTCACTTCAGGATATTTTATTTTATATTGCACTCCATGATATTTTATATTATATAGCACTTCATGAATCATATGGGTGGGTGCATCGAAATGGGTAGCAATTCCGTGGACAACCTAAAAAAAAAAGTTGAAAAGCATAACACGAGTGTGTTATAATGCGCTCACGTTATGGCTTTCGTTAAACCTATACAAGTTCCCTTCGGCCAAAAATACAAAGACATAACATGAGCTCGTTATAACGTGCTCGCGTTATCTTCTATTAAAAGCAAAAAAACAAATGCAAATATCTCATTTGCATTTCAACTGGTTTTTTTGCTCCACCCATGGCCAAAAACCCCAAATATTGCGCTCGCGTTCTAGGAGAAGAATTTCTTCACCAAGAATCTGAATTTCTTCACAACGATGGTGCCACAACGATGAGGAGTTGTAAGAGGTAAGGATTCTATGCTTTTTGTTTTGAATTTGTTAGTTTTAGGTTGAATTTGATATCTATTTGTTTGATTTTTTAGGAGATGCAAATCAACCTGCAAACCCTCAAAATCCTCAACAGGAGGTCCAACCAAATCCTCAAGATCAAAATCAACCACAACATCAACCTCCTCCACCAATCACTCAACCCCCTCTTGGCACTCAACAAAATTTAATGAGTGAAATTGAGAACAAAATAAAACAAATTGAGGATTTGATCAATAGGTTGAGTGATCCAAATGGTTCAACCATAGAAAGAATGACCCTAGCAAATTCATTGAAAGATATGTTAACAAACGTAGATTCAATTAGCAAACAAATAACTAGATGGGAAGATAGGAGGCAGGTAGCTAGGGAGTATTATGCAAAAAAACTATCATACAAGGATGTGAAAGATTTAAAAATAACAAAAGGTGATTTGTGTTCATTATTAACCAACCCATGCACAAATCAAAATCTTACCCTCAATGCAAAGAGGTTTCCTATCCATTGGTGCCATCACCAACAAATGAAGGAGCAATTTTATGATAGGTGGTACATGGTCTTCGATTACCCATCGTGCAACAATTCTGAGGTCCCGCAATATTTCCTTAGGAAACTATACAATGAGTTCATATTGAACAAAATCCCAAATTATTTTGATATGAGGGATTTCCAGGGGAGAGGTGGGGGGTCAACTCAGGATAGACCTAGTGCATAGCCAGATCCTATGCGGCAAGGTGGACTATCTCTCGCTAGGCCACCTCATGAGCACATTGTTATGCCTTCCGTTGTGAAGGAAAGTGCGGACGTAGAGACATTGCAAGCAATCAACACTTTGACCCAGAGTGTCATCCATCATACTAGCCCTATTCTACAACGCCATCTAGGGGAGTATTCTAGTGGTGGTCTTCGAACACATGTGTGTCAATCTTGCGGGGCTACTTGTTCACATGACCCCACCGACCCTCAAGAGATTGGTATGCATGATCCATCTGTAGCTATGGAGATGGAGAGGGCAGCTGACATTTTGCATGAGGCATATGGCATTGATAGTCAAGTAAAAGTTAGTGCAT
This sequence comes from Sequoiadendron giganteum, assembly GCA_007115665.2. NCBI lineage: Eukaryota > Viridiplantae > Streptophyta > Pinopsida > Cupressales > Cupressaceae > Sequoiadendron > Sequoiadendron giganteum. The sequence goes on from CM021101.1 coordinate 47,018,000, forward strand.
GTGTTCATTGAATTTAATTTATTAAATTTTGATTTTGAAATGCAAGATTAACTAAAAATGTTTTATGATTTTAATAAAATTGTAGGGTCACAATGTTGAGACTGGATACACCGCCCCCCCACCAACCTATTTTTACAATACACCTATTGCTAGGGTATGTAACTAGTAAACAATTATAAGTTTATTGCATATTAATGGCATTGTTTTACGAATGGTAATGTAGTATGCAATTTTGGATGTTGAACAGACTAATATTGGAGGTTTTGGTGGAACACTTCCTAGTGGCGGTGGATTTACTCAAACCTTCATGCAGGTAATAGAATAAATATTTTAACTAATGAATCAAGTACTTAATAGATTTGTGTAGTTTATGCATGCACATCATTGATTACATTGAATAATTTGTTGTTTTATTTTCAGTTGTTGCGAGACGATACACCTCCAAATGTGATGAGGGCAATGGATATTGGTGTGACATCTACTATACAATCCTCAATGGCTCTGACATAAGAGGTATGAGGCAAATTAGTAAATTTTAATTTACATTTGTTGTTATAGATGTTAGTGAGAAATCAAACCATTATTGATTCACGTAGCTTTTATCTATTTGCATGGTTTATACAGGGCTTGAGCACGCCTGAGCATGGGCATGAGGATATTTCCCTCATGGATAGAGATCGTGAGATGGTTGTAAGTGATTATTTTGTCAAATATATCATTTTTTATAATGTAATTTCTATATATTCATGTCTTTACTTCTTATTGTAATAGTTAAAACTTCACCATGAACTAAACCCTAGGAGGAGTAGCAGGAGCACTCCACGAGCACAGCAAAAATGATTGACAGACCTATCACCATTCGAGCGAAAAGGAAAGGGAAAGATTTTATTTCCTAGGCATGGAGAGCAATGCCTTTTGATTCCAGAGTCCTTTATTGTATGCTTGCATGGCAGTTTTGTACATATTTTTTATTGGACATATTTGACATTGTACGCCTAGATGGCATTCTCGTAAGCCTACATGGCTATTTTGTACATATATTTCATACTTATATCGACATATACTTATGTATGCCTACATGGATATTTGGTTAATACAAATATCTTTTTTCGATGCATGTCCATATTTGCATTCTAAATTGATGGTTCAATATATATAAGTTACATATATTCAAGTGTATACTTTACAACTTACATGTATACTTTGTGAATTACATGCATTTGAGTGTATACTTTTTGGCTTACATGTTTTCATGCATATACCTTGTATTCGTGCATATACTTTGTTTTAATTTGTGTATACTATGTATTCGTGTGTATAATTTTTGAGGCTTATGTGTTTATGAGTACTTGTAGTTCCCTTATTGACATGTACATGTTTGACTTATTCACGTGTATAATTATTTATTGGTTAGCCCTAGCATTGATCTATGTGATCCTCAATGCATGATCCTTAAGATGGAGTAAGTACACCCTCAAGGTCAAAAGGAGTTTTACATGCATTCTTCGTAGGCTCATTTTGGTAGAGAAATCAAAAACCTCTTGCATCATTGAAATGAAAAAAAAATTCCTTTATAGCAGGGCTGAAGCCATTATCATTCTCCATCAGTTCATCATGTATCCACTACCCATTAATGGTTGTCTCGTGACCTTCATGAAACCAAGCACTTATCTCATTTGTGATAGAAGAAATGTATGAAGATTTATCTTCCTCCTTATGAACCATTCATTATCATGAGAGATGGGTTCTTGTGAACCACTACTGATGAATCATGGGTCAATGAGTTTGAATTGTAAAACTACACGATTGAATCCTGATAGGAATATCACAATATTTATATATCTAAATGTGTTATTTCCTTCAGCTAAAATTTGTTCTTATACTTATGTGATTGATGTATGTTTGTGTATGGGATCATAGTAATTTATATTTGATGATGCTATTGTGTCTTGAAGGTTTATTTATTAAAGGGTGCATGAAACAAGTTTTAAATCCTTACAAATCTTTGAATTTCTTAGGTTTTTCTATTTGTCAATTCTGGGCTCCAAGCCCGATTCCAAGTCAAAAAATGGCTTGTCAAGTCCGAGGCGAGTCCTAGTGTTGTAACACTGGTGTGAACACATCGAGGAATAATGTATATGTCGATGAAAAGAGAACCCATCCTTGTTTCCAAACAAACCATTTATCCCTCAAAAGCACTCTTGCTCTTCCCAAGACCTATTATCTGGTCTTCCTAGGGTATTCCTCTCTACCCTACTAAGGGATCACTCCTAAACCCTGCTCACCACATAAGACTCTCCACCAATTTCAAATTCTTCTCCATCACTCCCAATCCACCACTAAGCTTCCTTGGGCTCCACACTGACCCAAAGTGTCCTAACCACTCCAGGGCTAGGGAAGGGTATCCTAGTTGTCCCTTTGTTGATTTTTCTCCTCACTGATCCATCTTATTGAATTCTTTCACCTTTTACCCATCGCTTTCTTGAAAAACTCAATTTTAGGCCTTGTAGCCTTCGGCCTCAATTTGGCCTCCTAGAACTTGTTTTCTTGACTTTTCTCACAAACAGTCTTAACAACCCCCAAATTTTTTTATAGATTCTTTCTTTTGACCATCAAGGATCCAATATTTACTAGGCCTTAGGTCCTACAAGTGTCTATACATATGATTGTCCTCAAACCCCCTATTTTCAAGGGTTCCTATGGTTTTTGGCTCTTTTTCCTTCTTTGACGGCTTCAACGACCTCATCAACTCTCCTCCTGGCACACACATGACTGAGATACATGTTCCTACACTCCCATACTCTTGATTGGCACAAATCAATCCATTTAGCAACTCTCTTTGCTGTTGTCCTCTCTAAGCTACTAGCCAGAATGCACTTGCACTCGCCTAGTGCTTGATGATTTCATCACCTTCCCTGAAAAAAAAGACCCCAAAACCTATATGTATAATATTTACACAGTCCCCAACTTGATTCCAAGTGGCCATGAGAGGAAAGCCATGGAAGTCAAGTGGGAATCATTATTCAAAAAACTGGCCTAAACCGGTAATGAGACCAAGAACACCAAAAGCTTGCAAAAAGATAACTAGTCGGTCTAGATGAATAATCTAATGCTACAAAAGGTAAGTAAGTGACACAAATGGAAGACTCAAAGCATCAAATAAGTCCTTTCAATCCATTCTTGTCTGGATGAAGGCTCAAACACGGAAATTCAATGAAAACTTGCTCTCTTCCAATCACAAAAATGTACTCTCCAAGTCTCAATTCATGAAAACAATCCTCCAACCCAGGTATTAGGGTTTTTCTGACCTTATACACCTTTCTCCCATGTCCTAGGACCCTTGGGTCAGGCTTAGAGCATCATTAATGCCATTTTCCAACTTTTAGGACAAATAGCCAAGGCAACATTGCTCAAAATGCTCATAGTGTCCAAGACTTACCCAAACTGCAAGCCCCTAACAAACCTATTTCCAATTCACTCATCAAAAACACTCTTGGGACTTTACATCATAGTCCTTATTCCCTTGGTGGTTGGCTAGAACCACCTACAAGCCAAAATTGCAAAGATCTCTCCAAAAGACCTTAAGGTGCTCCTGCACCATTCCCCCCCCTGCAACAAAGAAGTTAAGGAACTTTTGGTGTCAAGAGCTCCTCACTAATTCCATGCTTCTTAAAGTCACTTTCTGCTATCCAAGTAGCCTCTGACTCTAGTTGTTCCTGGTACAAAGTCAATTTGATGACTAATTGCCCTCTTACGTGGTAGTGTAGTTGGCATGCCTTCACAAATGATATCCTTGAACTGATCCAACAGTTGCTTCACCTCTACTGTCATAGGTAGCCGACTAGGTGACTCTCCTCCTTTGGATTCAACATGATTGCATAGACAAATCCTTCTTCCTCCTTCATGTCTCTTAGGAATTCCTTTCCACTCATCAAAAGTACAGTGGATTCTACCTTTTCCACTGTGCCTTCTTGGGGAAAAAACTTCCTAGTTAAGCACTCAAGCTGGAGTATACTGGAATGGGTGACCTCCCGGGAAGGCCTAGTGCCTCACCTCTGTGAGCATCACTTAGACGCAATGAGTGCTAAGTGGGCCATTCAATATCATTTTAAATTTGTTGCTTTAAGCAACTTACAAATTTGCAACTTAACTCCTCCAACCTAAGGGATTGATCTGGTGGAACATAGCTCAGAGTGATTCCACATGTTTCAGTGCAAAAGACAACCATGCCTAGCGTAAAAATACCTATTTGGACGTGTTGGAACCATCCACTTGGTCACACAAGCTGCAGAATGAAAGTTGCACTACTCTGCAACTTTCCACTGCTTGCATTTGATGTTTTTTCCATCAAGTGAAAATCCACCACCATTGGAAAACCACTCCGAGATAGCCAAAATCAAGAGAGGTTTTTGTAGACAGGCTCAACACAATCCTATAGGATTAGATGAGAAGTTTCTAAGCATCACTACATCTGAGTAATAGCAAGTTGAAGTTTGCAGCCATTTTGCACTTTGGACCCTTAAGGGATCGATCCGGTGGAACATAGCTCAGAGTGATTCCATGTGTTTTGATATAAAAGAGGACTATGCCTAGTGTAAAAATACCTATTCAAATGTGTTGGAATAGTCTATTTGGTCACACGAGTTGCAGAGTGAAAGTTGCACCACTTTGCAACTTTGCACAGCTTGAATTTGACACCTTTTCCATCAAGTGAAAATCCGCCACCATGAGAAAACCACTCCAAGATAGCCAAAACCGAGAGAGGTTTTTCTAGAGGGGCCCAACACCTTTCTTTAGGATTATATGAGAAGTTTCTAAGTGTCACAGTATCCAAGTACAAGCATGCTGAAGTTTGCAGCCATTTTGCACTTTGGACCCTTAAGGGATCGATCCGGTGGAACATAGCTCGGAGCGATTCCACATGTTTCGGTGTGAAAGAGGACTATTCCTAGCGTAAAAATATGTATTCAAATGTGTTTGAATAGTCTGCTTGGTCACACAAGTTGCAGAGAAAAAGTTGCACCACTTTGCAACCTTGCACAACTTGAATTTGACACCTTTTCCATCAAGTGAAAATCCGCCGCCATCAGAAAACCACTCCAAGATAGACAAAACCGAGAGAGGTTTTTCTAGAGGGGCCCAATTCCTTTCTGTAGGATCAAATAATAAGTTTCTAAGTGTCACTGTATCCGAGTACTAGCATGTTGAAATTTGCAACCATTTTGCACTTCGGAACCTTAAGGGATCGATCCGGTGCAAAATAGCTCAGAGCGATTCCATGTGTTTTGGTGTAAAAGAGGACCATTCCTAGCATAAAAATACCTATTTGGATGTGTTGGAATAGTCTGCTTGGTAACACAAGTTGCAGAGCGAAATTTGCACCACTTTGCAACTTTGCACAGCTTGAATTTGACACCTTTTCCATCAAGTGAAAATCCACCGCCATGAGAAAACCACTCCAAGATAGCCAAAACCGAGAGAGGTTTTTCTAGAAGGGACCAACACCTTTCTATAGGATTAGATGAGAAGTTTCTAAGTGTCACGGTATCCGAGTAATAGCATGCTAAAGTTTGCAACCATTTTGCACTTTGGACCCTTAAGGGATCGATCCGGTGGAACATAGCTCGGAGCAATTCCACATGTTTCGGTGTGAAAAAGGAGCATGCCTAGCGTAAAAATACCTATTCAGATGTGTTGGAACATTCCGCTTGGTCACATGAGTTGCAGAGTGAAAGTTGCACCACTTTGCAACTTTGCACAGCTTGAATTTGACACCTTTTCCAGCAAGTGAAAATCCGCCGCCATGAGAAAACAACTCCAAGATAGCCAAAACCAAGAGAGGTTTTTCTAGAGGGGCCCAACACCTTTTTGTAGGATTAGACGAGAATTTTTTAAGTCTCACGATATCTGAGTACTAGCATGCTGAAGTTTGCAACCATTTTGCACTTTGGACCCTTAAGGGATCAATCTAGTGGAACATAGCTCGGAGTGATTCCACGTGTTTCGATGCGAAAGAGGAAAATTCCTAGCGTAAAAATACCTATTCAAATGTGTTGGAATAGTCTACTTGGTCACATGAGTTACAGAGCAAAAGTTGTACCACTTTGCAACTTTGCACAACTTGAATTTGACACCTTTTCCATCAAGTGAAAATCCACCACCATGAGAAAACCACTCCAAGATAGCCAAAATCGAGAGAGGTTTTTCTAGAGGGGCCCAACGCTTTTTTGTAGGATCAGATGAGAAGTTTCTAAGTGTCACGTTATCCGAGTACTAGCATGTTGAAGTTTGCATCCATTTTGCACTTCGGAACCTTAAGGGATCGATCCGGTGGAAAATAGCTTGGAGCAATTCCACGTGTTTCGGTGCAAAAGAGGACCATTCTTAGCATAAAAATACCTATTTGGACGTTTTGGAACAGTCCGCTTGGTGACACGAGTTGCAAAGTGAAAGTTGTACCACTTTGCAACTTTGCATAGCTTGAATTTGACACCTTTTCCATCAAGTGAAAATCCGCCGCCATGAGAAAACCACTCCAATATAGCCAAAACCAAGAGAGGGTTTTCTAGAGGGGCCCAACACCTTTTTGTGGGATCAGATGAGAAGTTTTTAAGTGTCACAGTATCTGAGTAATAGCATGCTGAAGTTTGCAGCCATTTTGCACTTTGGACCCTTAAGGGATTGATCCGGTGGAACATAGCTCGGAGCAATTCCACATGTTTCGGTGTGAAAAAGGAGCATGCCAAGCGTAAAAATACCTATTCAGATGTGTTGGAACAGTCCACTTGGTCACACGAGTTGCTGAGTGAAAGTTGCACCACTTTGCAACTTTGCACAGCTTGAATTTGACACCTTTTCCATCAAGTGAAAATATGCCGCCATGAGAAAAAAACTCCAAGATAGCCAAAACCGAGAGAGGTTTTTCTAAAGGGCCAAACACCTTTTTATAGGATTAGATGAGAACTTTTTAAGTCTCATGATATCTGAGTACTAGCATGCTGAAGTTTGCAGCCATTTTGCACTTTGGACCCTTAAGGGATCGATCCGGTGGAACATAGCTCGGAGCGATTCCACATGTTTCAATGTGAAAGAGGACCATGTATAGCGTAAAAATACCTATTTGGACATGTTGGAACAGTCTGCTTGGTCACACGAGTTGCAGAGCGAAAGTTGCACCACTTTGCAACTTGCACTGCTTGAATTTGACACCTTTGCCATCAAGTGAAAATCCACTGCCATGAGAAAACAACTCCAAGATAGCCAAAACCGAGAGAGGTTTTTCTAGAGGGGCCCAACACCTTTCTAGAATATTAGACGAGAAGTTTTTAAGTGTCACGGTATCCGAGTACTAGCATGCTAAAGTTTGCAGCCATTTTGCACTTTGGACCCTTAAGGGATCGATTCGGTGGAACATAGCTTGGAGCAATTCCATGTGTTTTGGTGTGAAAGAGGACTATGCCTAGAATAAAAATACCTATTTGGACATGTTGGAATAGTCCGCTTGGTCACACGAGTTGCAGAGCGAAAGTTGCACCACTTTGCAACTTTGCACTGCTTGAATTTGACACCTTTTCCATCAAGTGAAAATCCGCTGCCATGAGAAAACCACTCCAAGATAGTGAAAACCGAGAGAGGTTTTTTCTAGAGGGGCCCAACATCTTTCTGTAGGATCAAATGAGAATTTTTTAAGTGTAATGGTATCTGAGTACTAGCATGCTGAAGTTTGCATTCATTTTGCACTTTGGACCCTTAAGGGATCGATCTGTCAACTTTGCACTGTCTTTATACTTTAACTCTTCATGTGCTAATGCTCTTTTGATGCATGCTCCTACAACATCATGCTCCCCCTTTCCATGTCCAGCCTCACAAAAGTTCCACATATGTTGAACACCTGTAATGACATGCATCCTGCACAACCAGTAGAACATGAGCGAGTTCTTGAACTGTGCTGCACAGTTATCAGACCATATTATATGTTGATTGTATTTTATGCCCCTCTGAGCCAAACCACTGTAGAACATCTAGAAGCAACCTTGCACAAACTCTAGAGAATGTATGTGATAATCACTAATGTAAAAGTGGTACTCCCTCAGTACCTTCCTTTGCTCATTTGTACTATCAGATGCATGAATGAATGCTATGTGCACAAATATGGAAACTTGTGTGGAGTTGTAATACTATGACTACACCTCATGTTGTGGTTGTAGAGTGTAGTTCTCTACAAATTCAACCATGGATACTATGCTTCCAACTAGAAAGTTGTCCTTGCATAGCTTGAACTGTGTGTCCAACCATCGGGCTCTATGGGTATGCATTGCATACTCAGATAGTATACTGTCACGAAATGTGGTCATAAATTTGTACACTAAAATCTTTTCAATAACCAAATCACACCTTTTTCCTTGAGACCCATCTTTTGTAGCATATGTCACTGTTTTATACTTCCCAAACTCTACTAGTTTTTGGCCCACCTCATATGTGTTTTCCATATGTTGACATACTGGCATACGCTAGAAGCCACCGCAATGCTTGCATGAACCATCCAAGCATGCTATCCTATAGAATATCTGGCCATCCTCTATTTCACATAAATTTTTTGATAAGAACTCTCTTGAAGATTTTGGTGGGGCTTCTATGCCACAATCCTGCAAAACATCGTTAGTATGCAAATCTAAACATATAGAACGATAAACATCATAATGGTTAGAAAATTTAATATGTAGTCTACAACAACAAGTAGTGCATGTGTGATTTATCTTGACATAAAAAGGTTTAATCAGTTCAAAAAATCTTTGAGAAATACTAATTTGAGGATAATCATTTTCAAATTTTTGAAAAAAGTGGGTTTGAGTCATATCCAAAAAATGTTTTAGATGTGGCTCATGATTCCGACTACCGATTCTCCTTCTTACCACATCCCTTTGATTTGGCGATGGCCTTGTGTTATTCTTCCAATACTCTTCAATTAGTGTTCTCAAGGCTTCGACAACTTCTTTATCTTTTCGTGACAGCCTCCCCGAGAATGCCCATAGTTCATTTGTATCATTGCCCTCAATTCTTTGTTGCCTTTGAATAGCTCTTGATAAAGTCTTTCTACTAATTCCCATTTTTTCACTAGTATTTTTAATTAGGTGAGCTCTCTTTGTTTGACAACTTACCAAAGTCGATGTAATGACACATCAGGTGACATTACTATCCTTTGAACGTGAGGTCTTACCCACACTCTCATATGCATCCATTAGATTCTTCACAATAGTGTCTTCACTCGATGCATTCGATTTTTTCAACCCAAGAATCTTCATGATGTTCCTATACTTTACACCCTGCATCATTTCAACAAATAGTTGACATCTTGCAGTCTCATTTAGCCTTTCAAAGAATCATTCCCAAATCTTATCAGCATATCGTCTACAAGTGTGTGTTGAAATCTTACCTTCCATGTGCTGCAAAATATCATCATCAATATTAATCAAATACTTTGGCTTTCTACACAAAATTTTTGGTGGTGTTCTCCTACGTACATACATCTCAACATTAGGAATTTCATCAATATTTAATTGAGGTGGGCTAGATTGCATACCTTTGATCGAGGGTGGAGAAGAAGACATACCTTGAGGTTCACATGGGAATGATGGCATATCTTCTTTGTCAATTTCAAGTGATGGTGTACTCTCAACTTGAAATGTGTTGGATGGTGTCCAATAATATTCACTTGTGGTAAATGGTGTCCCTCCATATTCACTTGTAGTAGATGGTGTCCATCCATATTCACTTGTCCTAGATGGTGTCCCTCCATATTCGCTTGTGCTTAATGGTGTCCCTTCATATTCACTTGTCGTAGAGGGTGTGTCTCCAACTACGGTATCTGAATCTGTCTTACGATGATGCTTTCACATTCGTGCCTTTTGTGCTGCCAATTCCTATTCTCTTTTTGACGGTTGAGGTTCCTCTACAATCGGGTTGTTTTCATCAATCGTTTCCAATTTCTTCTTTTCACGATATGCTGCCACTCGAACTCTCTCCTTTTCTTTCAAGGTTTCGTTCTCTTCGTCTATTAGTTTCCTCTTTGTCTTTTTCTTTAGCATGGCAGATAATTTTATCTGTACCATGGTAATGAGACAAATATTAGTTCCTAAAAAATGTATCCATTCAAGATAATTGAAAAATATATGTCATTGAAGGCTTCATTTATGTGTGAGTTAAGGCAAACTTAGGGTAGTCTAGAGCCTTGAAGTTTGGAGAAGCCTGAATGATGAAATTAGGCAGATTAGTCCATGTAGACTTGGTAATTTGTCCTAAAAGTGGGAAAGGGAATTAATGATACTCTAAGCCTGACCGAAGGGTCCTCACACATGGGAGAAAGGTATATAAGGTCAAAAAAACCCTAATTTATCATGTGGGAAAACTATTGTACGATTTGGAGTTTTGGAAGGGGAATTTGTGAGTTAGAAGCGTGCAAATTTCATTGAATTTTTGTTTTTGTGCCTTCATCCAGTCAAGAATGGATTGAAAGGACATTTCTAATGCTTTGATTCTTTCAATTGTGTCACTTAATTACTATGTGAAGCATTATATTAGCCATTTAGTTCAATTGCTTTCTGTTTTGCAAGTTTTTAGAGTTTTTGGTCTCAGCCAGTTAAGGCCAATTTTTGGAAATAATGATCCCCACTTGAATTCCCGTGGAAAGGCTACCATGGCCACTTGGAATCAAGTAGGGGACTATTTTTTCAGTGTACATATGGTGTATGGTGTCTTGGTTTGCAGCGGAGATGGTGAATTCATCAAGAACTAGGCGAGTGCGAGTGCATTCTGGCTAGTGGCTTGGAGAGGACAGCAATAAAGAAAGTTGCTAAATGGACTATTTTTTGCCAATCAAGAGCAAGAGAGTGTGGGAACATGTATTCCAGACATGTGTGTGCAAGGAGGAGAGTTGAGGAGGTCATTGAAGCCCTCAAAGTTGGAAAAAGGAGCCAAAACCCTAGAAACCCTTGAAAATAGGGGGTATGAGGAAAGCCCTATGTACGGATGCCAAAGGGACTAAACACCTGGTAAATCTTGAAGCCTAGGGTACCACTAGAAAGAATCTATAAAAATATTTGGGGATTGTTAAGACCACTTTTTGAGAAAAGCCAAGAAGACGGGTTTTAGGAGGCTTAATTGGGCAAAAGGCTACAAGGCCTAAAATTGTGTTTTTCAGGAAAGCGATGGGTACAAGGTGAAAGAATCCTATGAGATGGATCAGTGAGGAGTCAAATAAACAAGGGGATAGTGATAATACCCTTTCCTAGCCCCTGGAGTGGTTAGAACTAAACAACTTGTGAATGACATATTCATTGGTTGATATTTTGAGGAACCTAGTTGATTGTAATCAGTTATTTTCAAGATTTTTGAAGGTTTTTTGAAGGTCCTTAAGGAATTGGGAACTCTTAATGCTAATTTGAGTATACGAATAAAATTTTTTGTGAAGGGAAATATAGTTGAATAAGTGTGTAAAGGTGTTGATTTCTTCCTTTGTACTACATCAGTTTGTGCAGAGGTATTGGAAGGTATTTGGACCCTTCAGATGAATGTGAGAGGCTTGGAGTTTTCTTAAAGGATGATAGAGTGGAATTGTTCTGAATTTCTATAATTGGCAAGTGTAAGATGGTAATTGGCAAGTGTAGATAATTATGTATATAATTTGGTAATTTAAAATGTGCATTGACAACCTAAGGTTATAATGACAAATAAAAAATGAAAGCAAGCCATAATATAATGAAAGAAAATTTGTAAAGACTTCACATACCTTAAAAACTAGACTTTCAAATGGAGGAGTTCAACCTAATTATGTAGCCTTTCTTCTTCTTTCTTCTTTCTTCAACCCTAAACCCTCAACCCTTAAAACCTAATCCCTCAACCCCTATACCCTCTTGATTCCTCAACCCTTAAACCCTAATCCCTCAACCCTTAAACCCTAATCCCTCAACCCCTATACCCTCTTAATCCCTCAACCCTCAATCCTGAACCCTTAAACCCTAATCCCTCAACTCCTATACCCTCTTAATCCCTCAGCCCTTAAACCTAATCCCTCAACCCTTAAAGAAACTCTAATCCTCGACCTATGCCCTCTTAATCCCTCTGACCCTCAACCTGAACCCTCGGCCCCTTAAACCCTAATCCCTCAACCCCTATACCCTCTTAATCCCTCAACCCTTAAACCCTAATCCCTCAACCCCTATATCCTAATCCCTCAACCCTTAAACCCTAATCCCTCAATCCCTATGCCCTCTTAATCCCTCAATCCCTATACCCTCTTAATCCCTCAATCCTTAAACCCTAATCCCTCAACCCTTAA
>CM021101.1:47030353-47153113 GCA_007115665.2 Sequoiadendron giganteum
ACATTAAACACTCAACCCTCAATTCTCAACCCTCAACCCTTAATCCCTCAACCCTCAATCCTTAAACCCTAAACCCTCTACCCCTTACATTGGACCCTGAACCTAATCCTTCAACTATATACCCTCAAAACTATACCCTAAACCCTCTACCCTCAACCAAGTAAACCCTTAACCCTAAACCCTTAACCCCAAACCCTTCAACCCTAAATGCTTAATCCTTAAACCTTCAACCTTCTACCCTATACCCTCAACCAAATACCCTCTACCATCAAACCTATTCCATCATCAACCCTATAGGTCCTCCATCCTAATCCCTCAACCCTATACCCTCAACCCCTATCACTTTCTCTCTATCTATACATCTCACCTCTCCCTCCTTCCCTCCCTCCCACCCTCTCTAATTGTCTCTATGTACCATCTCCCTCTTTCTGCGTACCTCTTGTTCAATCAATCCCTACCACCCTCTCTCACTCCCTCTCTCTCACACTCCCTCTCACTACCTATCTCTCAAGTCTCTCCCTCTCACCCCCCTCACACTCTCAAGTACCTCTCAAGTCTCTCCCTTTCCCACCCTACCTACATAACCCTCTATTTCTCTTTCTCTCTCTCTCTCCCTCTCCCTCAATTCTCCCACCTCTCTCTCTCTTCCTCTCCATCAATTCTCTCTCTCCCTCCCTCTATCCCTCCCACCCCCCCTCTCTCTCTCTCCCTCCCTCTATCCCTCCCACCCTACCTAGCTAAGTCCCCCTCAATCCAACCCCTTCTCTCCCACTCCCTCTCTCTTAAACTCTCACTTCAACCCCCTCTCCATCTCTCTAGACTCTCTCTAAATTATCCCTTCATCTAAATACATATATAAATGCATACATACAAGCATAATAAATTTGCACATATAATCTTACATCCATACAAGCATACATACATACATGTACATAAAAATATATAAGCATACATTAATATATTAGCATTTAACATAAAGTAAGACATAACGTGAGCGCTTTATAATGCGCTCGCATTATTTGCTAGTAGACATGTTCCCCGTAGAAGCAAAAACCATGTCAAAAGTGAGATATAACGCGAATGCGTTATAACACGCTCTCGTTATAGCCCGCTCGCGTTATATCTTGCTTTGAGAATTACTGAAATTAAGCTTGGTATTGCCTTGGAATTCCAACTCAAAGGTTTGAAGGGCATTCCCAATGACCAGAGACGTGTTTTTAAAAAATCCACCATATTTCTCATAATCGAGTTCGTGCTCACCGTTAGGATTGCACGTGGTTCAATATCGAATAAATCGAGCACATGGGTAATGTTGGGTTATCTCTTAGCTATCCAACAATGTAATTTTTTTCACTTTCTGAAAATATTAAGTCTTTCATCCATAATTTATTTTATCTATATGTCTTTTTTTTGCCAAAAAGTAGTGTTTGGTATTTTTTTCGTTATAAATTAACCGTTCATCAATTTTTCAAATAAATTACATTTTTAGAAACTAGACTCCATTCTACAAATTTAAAAAATTAAAAGAAAAACAAATCAATTAGGTTCCAAAATTTGTAGGGGTAGCACGGCCAAAATTCTATTTTCAGGATATGTCCACTTCGCAAATTAGTAAAAAATAAAATTAACATTAAAAAATTATCAAAAAACTCATGCATCAACTACATACTGTTAGCTAACTTCTGACCATTATGATTTTAAAAATACTAAAAAAAATTTCATCGTACGAGGGTTGTACAAGAGTTGCTATGCTATGTTTTTCTGACAAAAACAACACCAATTTGTGTATGTCCCTCATTTGAACCCCTTAATATCAATCATTTTCAAAATAAATTAGTAGTTTAGAAAGTAGACTCAAAGCACTTGAATCCTTCTTTTTGTTCCATCTCAAAATTTTGAGTCTAAGTATCCTCAATTTCACATCCAAGGTCAGTATTTCCTGATTTCAGAAAAAAGCTGTCCACTTAAGTCCCCTTTTTGGGAACCATCTTGGTGCACTTACCCATATGCCAAATTCAAAATGTAGTTGATGATATTTTATAAATTATATAGTATTCCATCATCCATGAAATTGTGATATTAAAATTAAAATTTGATCTCTTAAAAGGAAATTTATTTTTTCTTTACAAAGAAACTAGCCTCCACCGAGTCCACCCCACTTATCTTCCACATGTCAATAATCAAAAAAATATACGACACTTTGATTTTATGATTCATAAATTATGAACAATGCAAATTGTAGAAATTTATGTGACAAGATCCATATTATAGCCTACATTCACATTGCATCCATAAACAAATTTGAAATTTCATAGTGACATAGTCCTTCCCCTATTCCTAACAAAATTCAATACCATCGGCCTAACAATGCTTCATTGGCGGAACCCCCATCAAAGTCTCATCGATGGCCCGATGAAAATAGCTCACAACCTAGTATTAGTGTAATAATACTCTATGGGGCTGACTCCTAAGGTGCTCACCCAATATACCGATAGAGTCAAGTTGTCAACAAAAGTAACCATGAATTATAACCATGGGCATGAATTAGCAAATGCATAAAGTATATCAGGGGAACTATGGTGCATCGGGGAAATATTACCCGGTGTCCCACTAATAGAATGAAGGATATGTGTCCATCATTGGGGAGGGTGGCTATCAGTGAAAGACTGATCTGACATCCCGAGGCATCGTCAACTTTGAAATATTTGAAATAAATTTTCTTCTTCGATGACAAGATTTGAAGACAGTCCACGGATGGTGCATTTAGGAACCAGAATTGAAGTGAATTATATCACAAGTTGATCACATAGTTGTTACAAAATCTTGGAATATTTCGCTTAGGGTAGAAGTAGAAAGGAAAAAACTTGGATTTTTGACATAGCAAAGACCGGTGGACTATGGAGGTGACTCGGCAAGACTCATGTAAGTACTTCATACCCAGCTAAGAAGTTATTTTCATCAAAAGCTTAAGATTTAAACAATGGAAACAAGTACAGACAAACCCAAAGCTAAATAATAGAAAAAAGAAAAGACTAAGACGTTGGATCAGTTGGACATTAAAAATCCTAAGAGACTCCTAAATGAAGACCTGATAGATGAATGCCCTAGGTCGAGGCCGAGACCTAAGAGGAGCACTCAAATGAATCCTTCCATGGATCGACTATGGGAAAAAATAAGGGCTTAGGGGATATTTGGACACCCCAACGAGGGTACTACCTCTTCATGTACCATTACAAAAATAAATTTAGGTCTAAACCAATCTAAAATTCGTGGAGGTTGAACATAGGAAGACTTGTGGTGCCCAATGTGTTTGTGAATGCAGAGCTAATTAAATATGTTGCTATCAGATATGACCCCAAGAAAAGAACTATTTAGTCACATGGCAGGGGTGACATGCTTTTTAATTCTAGGGATCTCATTTCTAATGTATTTCAGTTAGAGTGTTCACTGAATTTATCATTCACGGTCAAATATCTCTTGACGGAGTATTGCCAAATGGATACCAGCTATAAGAGATGGAAATTACCTTTGCATAGGCCCAAGGATGAAGGAAGCCAACTCAAGAGGTTCTCTAGCAGTGAAAACCCTCCTCTCCATGAAGATTTGTTTGAAGAGTATTTCTGATACACATATTATTCAGTTGGTCAGGTTTTGGGAGTAGAGGTTCTGCCTCTCATTTCAATTGCCCCAATGGTCTTAGTTGTAGACATATAGAGTAAGGATGCCAGGCCATTTGATTATGCTAGCTACTTGGCCAATTCGCTACATCAAGGGCTTGAAAATATTAAAAATAATAGTGATAAATTAATTTTGAACACTATTCTTTGCTTATTCATTTTCTTTTGTATGAGGGACAAATCAGAGGGGTCTGGAGTGAAGAATTAAGGATAAAACATACAAATGAAAATGGAGATTTTAAACTTGTACAAATGTGGACTTTATTGTGGTACAACCAATTTGGTAGGTCTCATCACCTTGATTTTAAGAATTTTTTCTAAAACCATTGATGAAGTTCCTGAGATATCCATGCAATTATAACCTATCCCTAGAAGTACAGAGATTTCTAAGACCAAAGGAAAATGACCAAAGAAATAAAGTGAATCATAACTGGGGAGACTAGTATGCTTTCCCTGATTGTACAGTGATAAGGGTTTATGGGTTCGAAGGGGCTCCACACTTGATGCCATGAGTAGTTCCTAACCGAATTTATTATTTAGAAATTGTGAGGCAATTAGCAAAATCTGATTCCAAACACCTCAAAGGACATAGAAAACAATCAATTATTCCGAACACCTTATATTTTGGAGACTTTACAGTGGTTTCTAATGAAGGATATGGATAAATTGATGGTAAATTACCACACTACAACCTACCTCTAGGTGATGTAAGGAAACAATTTGATGTAGAAGGATTTATTCACAAGGTGAGATTATCGAAGGGGCTATCAAGGTATGAACATTTGTTCTCAATCGAAGATGTCATAAGAAACCATGATGAGGCTTCCACCAAGGAAATAATGGATTCCTATAACAAGATGATTCTTGCAGAGGAATGGAAGAGAAAAAATGCCCCATCTTATTCAAATCCATTTGGTGAGATAAAAGATCCTTTAACAAGAATTGAGCAACTCATTGCTCATGTCAATGAACTGGTAAAGGATGTTCCCCCAGTTTTTTTTGATGCACCTCATGCAACCTATTAAGGAGTACAAGCTGAAGAAATAGAGCCCTTGGATTACATACCTTCACAAACTACTCCTAAGGTATGTTTTTCTATAGATACTGATATAAGTGAAGAAGAGTAGGGTGATTCAAAAAAATAAGTGTTCATGTGATTGCACAATACGAGCCCCATCAAGAGTAGAATATTGTAATATTTGAGGCATCAAATTAACTATCCGATGATGTAAGGGTCAGGGTTGGACAGCGGTTTAATTTTCATTGTGATTTTGTTAAATCTTCTGAATTTAAATTATTTGTTTATGAATATAAACGTAGAAAAATGAGACAAAAGATATAGGATATCACTCCCGAATAGGAGGAAACCACTCTAGAGGAATTGAAAAGGGAGGTAGATAAGAAAATGGAGTCCATCAATCCTGAAAGAGGAAGGGAATAGCTTCAAGAATCTAGAGTGTTTCTCTTGCTAGGGTGGGGTATTAGCTCTTCAATTGTATTTGATAGCTTCAAAAAAAGAGGGGATAAGACAACGAACTTAATAGAAGAAGCAAGTGATAAAATGTATTCAGGATCTAGGCACAACCTAGACGAAGCCACCTTGCTTATTTGGTCATTGTATCCCCATGATAAAAGACCTACTATAATTACGAGTAGGGGATACCAACCCTATGGAGACAACAGAATTGAACATAAATGTGGCAAAATTTACCAAAGCACAGATTGAAAAACTGATTAAGGAAAATGAAAAACTTAAGAGGGAGCTAGAAAATTAGAGAGAAAGAACATCTCCCTCCACATCAGATTTGTACTCCCCATGTCTTGAAAAACATAATAGAGTGCTTGATCCATTGGCTAATGCAGCCTATTGGAAGAATTGCCATCTAAAATCCCAAGGGAAATGCAAAGAATTGGAGAAAGAAGTGAAAACCATAAAATATAACACTATATCTAAAATGATAAAAGAAAGATTCAACAAAATGATGAAGTGTGTTGATGAATATTGGAAAGTATTCAAACATAAACGCATTGCATTGGTGGAGAATGAACGATTGTAGCATAGAATGATGAAGAAAAAAAAGGAGCTCGTAGATAAGAATTTCATAAAAGGACAAATATTGTTGACATATAACAAGTTGGTAGAATTACATAATGGATATCATAATAGGATTAGGGAAGATTTAGACTACTTTGATTCAGTCCTGACACTTCATAATGGCATTGGAAATACATGAGAATATGATGATTGGAAGGAAGAGCTTGTTGGGCTTCTAACTGCTGTATTGCAAGAAATAAATGACAAGGATAAGGTTTTATAAAACACTGATAAGAAAATCAAAAAAATAATGTCTATGGAATATGATATGAAACAAGCGATCTCTAATGTGGACACCTATGCTGAACAGGAGTACATCCATCACCTCTCTGCAATCAATCTGTTTATTAGCCAAACTGTAGATGTGTCAGAATCATATTGAACAGGACAACCATTAGATTCAGAGTAAGAACACCAGTCGGTAGCATGATGAGCGCCCTATAATGGAGTAGAAGCTTTGAACAGATCTTAGGTGGTCACGGGCTTCTGCTTGGAGATTAACGGATCATTCCATTCACCTGGGGCATTGTTTTATTTATAATTTGAGTTATATTTAGTTGTCAAATGTCATGAATTTTTGTAAGGGGTTTGTAGCTTGTATCCTCTCATATATAAGAGAGATCAAGACCCGAATAGGAGATCATCACATCGTTTTTAATTATACTTTAGAGTAGAAAATAGTAAGAATATAGACAATAGATTGAAAATGCACCAATACACCCATCCATCTCATATCATAAACTATTGTTATAATGCATATCATTTGAACTTTGAAGATCAATACAATGGAGAAGGTTACACATAATTATTGATTTTCTTTTGAGTTTTCAACTGTTGTGGATTCATATGCTTATATTTTATTAGCTTATTTGGCTATCTCTAAAGTGGTTGTTTATGTTATTCAAATTGAGTATGTGGAAGTACATTTAATTTTTCAGTACATTGAATTTGAATTCTTCGGGAATAGGGGTTGTGACCATGGAGTTTTAGATTTATTTATGGACATGATCAATTAGTAATATGAGACACAAAATGGATCTTGTAACACAAATCTCTACAATTTGTGCTAATCATAAAATCAAATATAGTGTATTTTTGCAGTATGTGGGTCTAGGTGAGGTGTAAGTTGGTGGATACTTATCAGGATTTTTAGTCCCAATATAATTGAAGCTAATAGTTCAACATCCATTAATTAGAAGATCTACCAAGAAGTAAATATAATGAGATAACAGTTCAACATCCATAACTTGGAAGCACCAAGAAGTAAATATAATGAGCTAATAGTTGATCGCCTTATAGTTCAAATGATAAAATAAATAATAAAGATAATTGAACATCATCACATTACTGAAGTCTGAATTTAAGATTTTTAATTGATTTTCACATGAAGGAGTACATATTTTCATTGGCAATGCAAAATATTGCCAATGCCCAAAGACAATTTTTCACAGAGCTGAGTTGCAACTTCGAAACTCACATTATCAAAGATTGAAAATTAAAAATCAAGTCACTATATCACCTTTTCTAGCAACTTCCACTCTTCAGGAAGGTGGAATTTCCATTTATTCTAACTGATGTTGTTTGACTTGAATTTTTTTTTAACATTTAATGATTGTAATTGGAAGTGGAACCTGTCTTGAATTCTTCAATCAATTTTTAATTCAAGGTTATTAGTGTTCTGATGGAATCCAAATATTTCACATCTGGGTTATGAGGAAACTAGTCCAAATCAATCTTCCTTGCACCTTCCATCTTCTTTCTGAAACCATCCTTTCCAATGAATCAATCATTTGTATCAAAAGCCTCTAGAAAACCAAGCTCTGTGAATTTCCTTACCTTTTCATCCACCACCTTCATCTTGTCTGCAATGAAATACAAATATTCCTTTTTTCCACGCATTCTCGAACACTTTTCAATGATAGATGACAACTTCATTGAGGTTTCAATCCAATTAGTAATCCCTTTTGATTTCAAATCATTGTCACTAGCTTTGTAGACTATTTGTAGAACTTGATTTGCAAATTTCTCTAATTCCTGCACATTTTTGTTGTCCACTAAATATTTGTTGAGCTTCTTGTAATGTTGTTTGATAGCATCAATCAATTGAAACATGTCACACAAATGATCAAACCTCTACATTATTTCATCCCAAATATTTTGTTTCATATGCCTCATTGTATCTCTACAAAATATAGATAACTTATTTTGAGAAGACTTAATTTCTTCTTTTGCTTATGTCAGCTCTGCCTCCAATCTTTCATTTTTTTTCCTTTGTTTCTCCAATTTTTGTTACCACTTTTCATTTTCATTTGCAATGCTTAGTCTTATTTTTTCTAAAGTGGATTTTTCCTCATCATATTTCTTGTTGCTCTCATCTAGCCTTTGCTTCAGGTCACTCACTTCTCTCTCATTTGGTTTATCCTCTTTTCTTGTTGATGTAGAGGAAAATTTTATTATTCTTTTTCCTAATTCATTGCTCTTATTATATGTTACTTTCCTCTTGTCTTTCTCACTTGCTATGTCTGCATGTAACTTTTCTATTTAGGTTTACAACCTTTTCTTCTTGCCATCTTGCTTTAGCAATGATATGTAAACAAATTCATTGTTCTTCTTTGATACATTAATTTTGTTAGTATTTTTTAGGCTAGAAAATTCCAATTGAAAATTGGTTATCTAGTAATCAGATCAATCCATCTAATTTGTTGGTTTATTTTGAACTATGAGAACAATAATTGTGTACTCCGTGATTTATTTATTTATGTCAAATGTGGGTAATACCATGGTTGTTGTAGGCTCTTAAGTTACAATAGATGCACTCTCCATCAATTGCTTCTTTTCTTTTTTATTCAAGTTTGATTATTTTTAAACTCTTCAATGAAATCATAACCTAGGGAGGCAAGAACAATGGAATGCTTGAATGGCGAAGGAATAGAATTACTTGCAGTCACTAATGATGTCACAGCCACACTAACTAGAATTGGGGGAGTGCCTTGAAATAAATCCTTTGTGGTGGATCCACTAATAGTGTGACTTGGACCTGCCAAAATCCTTTGCCTCTTTTGATTTCCTTGATCACCTGGTGTTTTTGTGGTATCATGTATTATTTTCGTCTTGTGTGTAATTTTTTTTTGTAGCATATGTTGACCACTACTAGTACTACTACCCATACTATCGCCACCAATGGTACTCCCAATTACACTAAGTTGTCCACCAAGGGCATGTCCTACTTGTGATTGTATCTAACCATGAGGATGAGGATTAGAATCTCTAACAAATTGAGTTTGACTTGTATGCCCTTGGTCTACTTTTTCACCTCCAAGCCCAAGGCCATATTTATCAACTATTTTTATATGCTCAACATATGTTACCATCCAAGGGCCTTGTCTTTTGGACCCCAAAGGACAACCTTTATAACCAATTTTTTCAAGTATGGTTGCTCCTAAAGTATATGCTGAAGCATATGCTTCATTTGCGGCCTCACTTAAACTAGGTTTGTTATTGGCATGGCTTTGTTCTACTTTTTCACTATCATCATTAGATTCATCATCACTTTCTTTTTTTCCATGTTCATCAGGATGCTCTATATTCCACAATTTTCTAAACTCTTTATCTTCTTCGTTAGCTCCATACTCTGCAAGAGCTCTTGGATCACCTGGTTATAAGGTGATTCCAGAGGTTTAAGTTCACAAGCCTATCGCTTTGTGCATTTCATTCCAGAATGAAAATACAACCATACATCAAATGATCATCCAACGGTTGAAATCTGACTAATTTATTATATTAACTTTAAAAATTAACATGACACATTGACACATGTGTTTTAAAGTTGTTTTAAACTATTGTGTGCTAGGATTAGCATCAAGTCCAAGGGGCCAGTAACTTAATGTTGAAAAGTTGAAAGGACTTAAAAAAATATCCCTGTGTACTGACCCTCTCACTTAAAACTTAAAAAAAATCACTTGACAGTTGACACTTACCAATATAAAGTGCTTTAAATTCTTTTTTTTGAAATTGGAACATTAAAGTTGCAAAATTTTAACCAATTGATCTTTCTAAATCTAATGGTTATAGGGTGATTCTTAAGGTTTAAGTTTTCAAGCCTATCTCTCTATGCATTTGAAATCCCGTACTCATAGTCCTTCTCCTATTCCTAACAAAATTCAATACCATCGGCCTAATAATGCTTCATCGGCAGAACCCCCATCACAACCTCATCGATGGCCCGAAGAAAATAGCTCACAACCTAGTATCGGTGTAACAATACTCTATCGGGTTGACTCATAAGGTTCTCTCCACGATATACTAATAGAGTCAACAAAAGTAATCACATCACTATAGCACATAAACATCAGTGGAACGAATGATTGCATTCCCTCGATCTCCCAATATAACCATGAATTATCAAGTGCATATTGCATAAAGCATATTAATTAATTTATTAAAGAAAAAAAACTGATTTTAATATATTAATATAAATAGACACAGAAGTTTTGAACTCAAAAAATAACTCTTTACTGTAAGTGTAAATGAATAACGAAGAATGGCACAAAACAACCATTTATTTTATTGCAACTGAATTTCAGTGTCATGTTATTACATATATTTTTAAAGACGAGTAGTTGTAGAGCATAAAAGCTCTTGTTTTGTATAAATAACATATGTTAGTGTGTCACTTTACATAGACAGAATTTAATAATTTATTCCAAGTTTTTTCTCATTACAATGGATTAAAAATTGATTCCAATTTCCAAGCTTCTGCTAGTGACAACGTATGATTCCATGATTCCAAGCTTCTGCTCGTGACAACATAATACAAATGTGGCATTGAAAGTTAAGATTAAACATAAGGGATTTTTCCAATTCCAACCATGTTAGGGGAAAGGGGGTTCTAATCATTCTGGGGAAGCTGTGAAGATACAAAATTTACTTATCCCCTTTGAGAACCAAAGTCATGCAGAAGATGTAGTACAAATGTGTCTCTAAAAATAAATGCATGGAACTTGCTAGGCCAACCATGCTAGGGAAAAGGGAGTTGTGAGGATACAAGAGGAATAGAAAATTTGCTCCCATCTTCTACACACAGCTTCCATGCACTGGTATAGAACTTACCTCCATCAGAGCTCCTCATCCCGGTTCAAAACCTGTTTGAGAAATTAGGTTAACCAAATCAACTTCTTTCCAATTCCACCCATTCTAAACTTGAAGGAAATTCATCTTTAACTAATTACTTTGTAACTACATAACTGCAGGCAGGAGAATTTACAGTATCCCCAGTAATACCACATCATCTTCTTCATGAATCCTTATTAACCCTAGAAAATGAAAACCCTTGTGACAGTATCCACTATTCACTATCCCTATTTATGGGCCACCAGACACCACTGTTGCTACTAGCCTGGGTATAATGATAATCGTGATTCGTGTACAATTAAAATCTTTAATTTGATTGATGTATGGCTACACGCAAACTGTAACTCAAGCTGACAAGCTGTCAAAATCACCAGTGCCACTTAAACGATATGAAATCATTAAAAATATTGCTTCATTAAAGCTATGATTTTTCCAATAAATTGCTTTGGATGTTCATATCACATATGGCATTAATCGCTACCATTGCCAACACTAGCAATCTAAAAACCAAACTCTCTTCAAAAATATTGAGAATTTCAATTAAATGAAATGTACAACATCATGGCATTGAAAAGATAGAATGAGTGATGAGTGATGATCCTTGATCTCGCCAAATGGCCGCATCTAACAGTTCTAGTGTTATTCTGGAGGTTTCAATTCGTAAGTCTAGTGCTTCAAATATTTACTTCTGGAATGAAACTACAGTCGTCCATCAAAAATTCATCGAACGGTCATAGATTATACTAATTTGCACTAACATCTAGCTTCAGAAATAATAAATATGTTGCCAGTTGTTCGCATTTCGGAATCTTTATGAAGGAATTTGAATGTACAGAATATATACATCCCAAAATTTGATATTTTTGCCAACCACATTGATTTTTATTGGCATATTTGTTTATTTCACTGCTGAAATTTTTATTAGTTTGAGATTATGTTTAATTCGCCAATGAAAATATTTATTTTTCTTTGAAAAAAGGTGTTATTCGCCAACATGTTTTATTTTTATTTTTAAAATAGGGTTGATTCGCCAAAAAAAAAAAAAAATGGTTTGAAAAAAGGTTTTAATCGCCAATGAAAAATATTTTATTTGTTTTAAAAAAATGGCATTTCGCCATGATTTTCTACAAACTTCTAGCGATTGTAAAAGATTCGCCAATTGGGATTATTATTATTTTCCCGAAAAACAAATAATTTGCCAATAAGATTAATATTTTTATCAGGAATAATACAGGATTCACTAGGATTTTACACCTTAGCCGAGGGGGGATTTCTTAAAGTTTTACCTACTTGAAATCCATGATGCAATCTAATCATAACAATGTTTTGCAGCCTCTAAGTTGTAACTTAGTGGCTCAAACATATGGGGGATCACACATCACTTCTACGCCATTACCCTTTTCTCAACTTAGAGTCCCTAGTGTTGATGATCTTCAAAAGACTCCTGCTAATCTATCTATATGGAAACTCATTCAAACATAACCTATATACAAGTTTCTATTTCAAGAAATCTTGGAAATAACGCAGGAGGAGATCCAATATTACATAGAATTGAATAATATCACATCACCCTCTTGTCCCATGCAATTAACCCAACCCAAAAACACATTCCATAAACATGAATTACCCTCACTTGTGATTCAAAAAAAGAATGGCCCCTTGTTGATAAAGGTGATCATTAATGAAACTTTAGCTAGGCACACTCTCATAGACAATGGAGCAGAAACTAATGTTTGTAGCATGGATCTCCTCAAAAAACCTAGCATGGACAAAAATCTCTTTTAACTTAATGATGTTCATATTCGTGGCTTTGATAATGTTAATAGGCAACCAATATGGATGATCACATTACCTATAGATGTCAGACCTATAGTGTTGCCTACCTCTATACATATCATGCAAGGACCCCTTCCATACAATCTTCTCCTAGGGAGACCATGGATTCATGCTATGAAAGGAGTCCCATCTACCCTTCACCGTATAATGAAATTTGAGTACAATAACAATGTATACACGGTTGATGCAGATGAATGAAGCTATGAATAAACTAATCACAACATTTTGAACTCTCCTAATCCTTTCATTCCTGGATCAAAACTTATCCAAGTTGAGGCTAATGCTTCACCTATGACCAAACTCTTTTGTGATAATTGGGTTTCGTTAGATTCTACACCTCCTTTCAATAAAATTTCCAAAATATCACCCTCTTGGTCCAAAGAATCATATACAAACAATTCATTTTTAGATACAAGTTCTAGTAGCGATTGGGGTCTTACGCCTTCCTTTAAAGGAGAGTGTGAAATTTCATAACCTAAACCAAAACAACCCTATGTTCTATATACTCAACTTGGTTCTACATCAATAGCATTACCCTCTGGTGGTGATGGGGGCTATATAACTCCCATCCCTCATGAAGGAACAACACATAACACTAAAAAGGATCTATGTTCTTGTACAGAAACCAATACTTCTCAGAAGCACACCACCCCTTCATTTAACTTTGTAGATTATTATGGTATCAGATACAATATCCCTCCTACACATGGATGCAATGTACACATGATGTAAATTGACATATCATACTCTTTCAAGAAATATTTAGGGTTCACTCCCTTCTCTCCATTTTCTTCAAACAATAAACTTCAAACATATCACAGAGTGTGTTTCTCTTCCTTATGTTGAAGCACCTAATTCCTCTCACTGATACGTACCTTCATCCTATTCGTCTCACCTTTGTCCTACACTAAGTGCAGGGAAGGGGTTTGTTAGCCTTGTCCTCATATCTCACTTGTCGTTTTCTCTTTTGACTAGTCATTGACCTTTCATGAACATATAAGAGCAAGATTGGGATGTGGAAGAAATGACTTGAGTTTACTTCCATGTGACATACTATCCCTTCCATGACGCAACCTTACATGGAAACATATCACTTGGCATAGGGCTTTCCAAGTTGGTTCTCCTATCCTTCCTTTCATTTCGTATCTTTCTACTTTAAATTAATTTCTCACATAACGGTTTGTAGAAATTCCTTTAAAGTGGGGGCATACACTAGCACTATTTCTTTTTACATTATTATTTTTCTTGGTTCTTAGTGCAACCTTATTACTTCATATGATGCATTTTTCATTTAGTGGATGTCATTGGGTATAATTTTTTCATGAAATTGATCTATCTAAGTATATTACATTCCTCTTAGTGGCCTGATGCGACACATTGCATCCCCTAAGTTATGAATTTTCTATCCTTTGATTGGTCCTCTCTTGGAGACATTAGACACAATGTTCCCTAAGTTAAAGACCTCACATGAACTAAATAAGACTCTTTTGAAGATCCCTTTCGCATTTTACCTTTTTACATGTTACATTTTTTACTTTGCATACATGGCCACCTTGAATAACACAACTTTCATGCATGTGGTGCCATCTTGCACTTTTTTATGAATTCCAAGAATATGAAGCTTTGTTTGTCTCATGAGCCACAAACCTTTGTCTTTTCTAGCGCCTTATCAAATTTATGAGGAGGTATAACTTTGGTATGGTTAAGCGGGAAGCCCAACTAGTGGCATGAATTTCCACATATACACCTTTGTGTGTGTGGGTACATACTAGTAGTATGTTTCTCACCTTTTGGGCCTTCTCACCCCAGAGTGAGTACACTTCCTTTCAGACAAACAACCTAGATCTGATCCACAACTAGCTAGACAAACGATCAAAGCTTGATCCGATATTCCCTCTCTCTTCACTCTTTCACATCACTATCCTTGTGTGATCTTTTGTAATAATATTTGGTTTGCCATGGGATCCCTATCTTTGGGGCCTAATCATCCCTCGTGATCATAGTTTTCTCATCTTACTAGAATGAGTGCATTTACATCCCTCTTGATATGCATGTCTTGGCTACTTTAGTGTGAGTTTGAAGCAAGTTCATCCTCTCACTAAAGTGGGGGCTAAATGTATTGCAAAAACATGTAGCCTTGAATTTTTTCACTCATTTGAGCCTTTTCCATTGGATTTTGGCCTCATTTTTCTAAGATTTGATGTTGTAATGTGGCCAACACATTCACATTAGGCCTTGAATGCTTGCAAATAAATAAAAACCTAATATGTCTTTCAAGGGTTTTGTGAAGTGTTGTAACACATTTCCTCACTTTTCTAGGACTTTTCTACATAATTCATCTAAATAAACTCCTTCCAAGCCTTATTCCAAAGTGTTTTAAGGTGTTTTAACCAACCATCACACTTTCCTAGGCTTGTCATCACTAAATTAACCCTTTCTTATAAAAAAATGGCCCCTTAATGCACTTATAGGTCCTACCTACGTGTGTTTCGGAAGACAATCTCGACAAACATCATTAATCACCTTTTAATTCCTGAAAACCACTTGAAATTTTCCAAGTGGACTAAGTCACCAACTTGGGCGACTTTATCCCATTTGACATAAAAAACAAAATTAAATTAAATTCCTAGCAGGATTTTATCTCCAAAACCCTAAGGTCAGCCTTTGATGCGTTATTTTCAAGGAATTAGGGCATCACTTGTATAAATAAGGGTTTTTCTCCTCATTTTATATCTCCTACACTCTCCCCCAACATCTCCTACTCTCATTCTTCTCAAGCAAGCATTCAAGCACTCTAAGTACTTCAAGCAATCATTCATTGGATTTATCACTTGCATCTCTTCAAACTTGTTCAAAAAGTGTTTGGTAAGTGTTTACATTTGTGTGTTGTCCAATCATATTTCCCTTTTTATTTCATTTAATTATCTAGGGTTTAATCACCAAAATGGGCTTTGAGTAAGGCAAAGCCCTATTCTCTAACCCTAACCCTTATTCTTCTCTTTGCATGTGTGCTTTGCAGGTTTTGTATGCATATTTCTCAAACATAAAGGTGTTAAAAGGTGTTGTCAACTCATCAAAGTCACTCAATTCAACAAATCCCTAATTGAAGCTTGGAGAGCTCTTTTAGCCCATTTTCTACATAATCTAAACTAGACACCTATCAGTAACCGAAGTGCAGACTAAGGGCTCCCATTTCCACTTTCAAATTTTTAGAAATTCAAAAGTGGACAAAGTCACCAACAATGGTGACTTAGTCCTAGTGAACCTATTTTTTGGAGGTTTTTGTAGATTTGGACACCCATTTGGCAGAGACAGGTTTTTGGGTAGTTTTTCTAGATCTAGGACTAAGTCGCTTAGATTGGCACAAGTGTCTCTATCAACATTAACAATAGATTTTGAAGGTTTCTGAAGCCTCTCTACATCATATTTCATTTTAAAGGTGTACCCTTTCAATTTTATTCTTCTCTGTAGTAGTTTTTTTATGTTTCTTAGGTCATTTGTATATTAGAATGTGATTTCAAGCATAGCTCATTCTCTAGATTTAACATTAGTATTCAATCATTTTTATCAATTCCCAACATCTAGATCCTTCCTTTTAGACACATTTTACATCATTCTCACACACATTACACTCTATAAACCCCTAATCTTGAATGAACGGGTATGTCCAAGGGTATGAGCAGGATCATGATGGGGCAAAAAGTGGCGATATGTTGGGTATGTGTAGGGTATGTGGTTGACGACCATTTTTTACCCGAAATTGATTAAACAAAAAGGGTTTTTAAAGGAGATTCTCAACTTTCCACCAATACAAATTATGCCTTAGTGTGAATTTAATAAATAATTATTATACATTTTCTATTTGAATTATGACTAAAGTCCTAATTGATAGGCTGATTGAAACATCTATAGCTTTTGAATGGTATCACATTTTTTTCAATCTGAAACATGTGTCAAATTCTATGCTTCGCATACTATAGGATTAAAACAAAATGAATTTCATGAATTTTTGACCAAGTTAAGGTGGTTAGACATACGAGTTTTTATATTTTTTAAAAGTTGTAATAAAAAATTCATAATTAATTATTTACTTGGAAAAAAATTACAAAAAAATATGTATCACATCAGTACATGAGTCCTCTACTTATATCTAAAAAAATATTATCATTTTATTGTGGTTAGGGTGGTCAGACAGACACCTACTTCTTATTTTTTCCTTGAAATTTAAGTGCTACTGCATTGAAATTTCAAATTTTCACCAAATAGAATTTTTTTTTTTAAATAAACCTAGTAGTTCAGAAACTAAATTCAATTTTATATAGATTCTATTCTTACATATTTTTGAAATAATATAGATAACTTATTCAAATTTTTATGTCAAGTTTCCTAACTCTGATTTTTCTAAATTTTTCGCCACTTAAGGGCCTATTTTTTCCATGATGATCCTTCACATACCTATAGGATCATCATGGAAAAAATAGGCCCTTAAGCGGCAATGAAAATTCAAAAAATAAGTGTTAGGCAACTTGACGTAAAAAATTGAATAATTTATCTATATTATTTCAAAAATATGTAAGAATAGAATCTGTAGCAAATTAAATTTAGTTTCTTAACTACTAGGTTTATTTAATTATTTTAAATTTTTTTGGTGAAAATTTAAAATTTCAATGCAGTAGTACTTAAATTTCAGGGAAAAATAAGAAGTAGTTGTTTGTCTAACTACCCTAACCACAATAAAATGATAAAAAAAAATTATAATATTTTAGATATAACTAGAGGACTCGTGTCTTGATGTAATTCATATTTTTTTATAATTATTTACCAAGTAAATAATTAGTTATGATTTTTTTATTACAAATTTCAAAAAATATTAAAAACTCATGTCTAACCACCTTAACTTAGTTAAAAATTCATGAAATTTAATTTTATTTCTTTTAATCCTATAGTATATGAAGCATAGAATGTGATGCATGTTTCAAATTCAAAAAATGTGATACCATTTGAAAGCTATAGATGTTTTTCAATCAGCCTATAAATTAGGACTTTAGTCATAGTTCAAATAGAAAATGAATAATAGTTATTTATTAAATTCAAAGTAAAACATAATTTAGATTGGTGGAAAGTTGAGAATCTCCTTTAAAAACCCTTTTCATTTCATCAATTTTGGGTAAGAAAAAAGTCATCAGCCATATGGTCCATCATATCGCCACTTTTTTGCCCATCATGATCCTGTACATACCTGAACCCTAAAACTTATGGTGTGAAAGACAACCCATTTCTCACTATCTTCTAGATAGAAAACCCTAGAAGCTCATTGAGGAATCCTCTTCCCCCTTATATTTTTGGTGGTTCGCATATTACTAGTCTTTCCAAGCCCTAGATTGGTGGTGCACCCCTCTTTAGTCTTTAATCATACCCTAGGATACCCTTTAGTAGATCTATTTTCCTTATTCCATCCTTGGATTGATATCTCAAGGGTTTCCTTGAGTGAAACTATGTGAAATAGGTCCTAGGTTCTATCACCCAAAAGATAGAGCATCCCCATTCTATTTTCTTATATTTCATTTTGGTGAACCTACCCTTTAGAATATTTCATTTTCTGATTTGGAGTGCATTATAATCCTAGATCTAGCTTGCATTATCTTTACGTTAGGTCTTGTACTAGTTAATTTGCATCTAGGTTTCTAAACTTTGCATTAGTGAAAGTGCATATAGGTTACAATTTTACATCTTGCATCATTGAATATCACTTGAAATCTGCACTTGCACTTAGTCTAGACATCATCCAAAACAAAAAAAAATATAACATTTACACATAATTTGTTGAAAACGATATAAAAACCCTAATCTAGGACTCATACACCCTTTGGGTGATTTAGTCCCAATACAGGTGGTTTTTCCTAAATATTGGGTATTTTTTGGTGACTATTATTCACTGTTTGAAACCCTTTAAAACTCTAATTGGAACTCATACACCCCTATGGAAAATTTACTCCTATTTCAGATTTTAAACTACATTTTCTACCATTAAATTCTCTATTTTTGTGTTTCACTTGGCTATTATTACATTTTTGTTTCATTTTACAAAGTTTTTGTTTCATTCATTTGATTGCATTTAGATTAATTTTATTTGAATTGGATAGCTTTTATCTTGTATTCATTGCATTCATAGATTTCCCCTTACATGATCTTTACAACTTGGTGTCCTACTGCTAATACTAGAGTTAGACAAAGTTCCAGACTCATGTCATCCTGCAATAGTGAAATTTTCACGGACCTTGGGTTATCTAGCTCTATCACTAGTAATGTTTACACTAGTTTACTAGGTAAGGACCATACCCTTACAAACTCTTTGCCTTCAAGTAGTGTGACAATCGTTGAGAATATGGTTGCTATTATTCCAAAAGAAAACATAATCCAAATCCATGAAGACCTGGAAAACCTACAAAATCAAATAAGTACTAAAAAAATTTTAAACACTTCTATCCGTACCATACATAAGATACATTGCATGATTGAAAGTGAAGACTAAGTTGATCTTATGCATATCATAGTTTAGATATTTGGAAAAAATCTTACCTCAACCACTAGTTGTGCTTTACCTTCGAACAATGTCCCAAGCCAAGGAGGAATTTAAATTCCTCCTCCCTCAAAAATTTCCTTTATTATTACCTATACCAACTCTCATATTACCACATAAATGCAACCTACTAGTAATGTCATTCCTTCCTTGGGTATTTCCGCTAGTATCCCTAGTACCTTTGTGGCATCTCACATCATATCTCCTACTATTTTACCTTCCATAAGCATTATGTTCACTACTCCCTCAAACACATATACACCTCCACCATATTCACCTCCATCTCAAAACACAACCAATGAAACCATCATAAATCAGCTTTTGCAAACCATTTCATCCCTTCAAAATCAAGTTTCCATTATAAACCAAAATCAAAATGGACAACCTACATATTATCTCAAAAGCAATCCCTTATCCTTGGAGATAATAAGAGCATTGATACAATAAGGTCTAGAGATTCCTAGATTTGAGAAATATGGGGAGAAAGGAGATCCTTCTAACCATGTTTCTGCTTATACCACACTATCTAGTTATTTTTTCCTTGAGGATAAGAACTTGGATAATATTTTCCCTAGATCCTTGAAAGATACTACCTTAGAATGGTTTTCCTCATTACCTAATAACTCAATTTGTTCATTCAATGAAATTTTTGAGGCCTTTATAAACCATTTCCAAATGCACATGACTCCTAAGATGACCTTAGCTAATTTTATTAGATTTAAGCAAAAATATGATGAAAAAGTTATTGATTTCATTTCATGCTACAAATCACTTTATTCCCAAATCGACATACAGATTCCTGATCATCACCTTTACCTGATGTTTAATGAGAATTTATAAAATAAGATACAAAATAAGCTTATCATGATAAATTTTCCTTCCTTCGTACAGCTGTGCACTACCCTTCATGATTATCAAAACTCGATTAGTAGTCATGACACAAAATCCACATCTAGTCGACTTGAAAAATATGAATCAACAAACCAAAACAATTATCAACCTTTTAGGAAATAAGGCAAAGGCTTCCTTAAACTTAATCCCCCTCAACAAATAACTCAACATTTTGATACCCAAGTGGCCGATATAAGGAAGACAACTCCTTTCTAATTTCGGGATCTAGCTAGGAAATTCACTCCCTTACTCGATACCCTTCATAACATAATGTCACAACTTTTAGAATAGAAAATAACCACTTTGCCTCCCATTAAAACTCCCAGTCCTAATAAGCCTTTACCTCCAAGTTTTAGATTGAATTCTTACTGCCATTATCATTGGAAAAATGGACATGGCATGAAACATTGTAACCATCTTAAACATCTTGTGTAAGACCTCATTGATTTTGGTCAACTTTCAATTGGAGGTGTTAATGATCAAGGAAATAAGCCTATTGCCCCTCCTAACCAAAACTTGCAAAATCTTTATCAATCTTATTCCAAATCATAACATTTCATT
Source organism: Sequoiadendron giganteum (assembly GCA_007115665.2). NCBI lineage: Eukaryota > Viridiplantae > Streptophyta > Pinopsida > Cupressales > Cupressaceae > Sequoiadendron > Sequoiadendron giganteum. The sequence continues at coordinate 47,051,124 of CM021101.1, forward strand.
TGTCAAAGCTAGTGAAACTAAAAATAATGTTACGATTAATATTGACATGGATGATAACAACATAGATATTGATAAACAAGATCATACAGATACTATTGAACAAAATCCTATCAATGGTTTTTTTCATTGATAGAAACTCAATCTCATAAGGTCCGACCTAAAAATCCTCTTGACATTGCTTTGTCATCTAAAAAAATAATTAAAAATGAACCTAATGGTCCTCTTTACATAGTCGACCAAATCAATGACAAGCCCATTAATGGTATATTAATTGATCCCACCTATGGAGAGAATGTGATCACTGAGGAATTACTACTTGTGCATGAAAGGTTTTTCTTTCACTACAATAGGATCAAACACCTTTCCTTTACAAATAGGACCAAAAAAATTAGACGTCTCATTCTCCATCATCTCGATGTCGGAAAGTTTTTGTGTGAAGATTGGTTACCCATTGCAATGGTCCATGGAATTTGTCTCGTTGATCATCCATAAATTCTTAAATTTTCCCTTTGACAATGAAATCTTTACAGTTCACCATAATGGATTTAATCATTTTTCTTCCCAAGGTAGCTTTTTATTAGATTTATTTTGGCTCAAGGCTATGGAACCTATTAAACCTCGTGAGGACTTATTTCTCAAATCCTAACATCATGTTTATGTTTGAGCTAACATTTGTGATGTAGGGTTTGTGATTCAAGCAAGCATTCAATTCAAGATACATATCATTCAAGCAAGAGTCAATATCTACATCCATTTTAGTCATATCATACATGTTTGCAACATTCCATATTTGTTCATTCATCATTCCTCCTTTCTATTTCATTTTATTTCAAGGTTTAATTACCAAAATGGGGTTTGACCAAGGTAAAACCCTATCCACTAATAAAACACAATTTTCCCCTCTCTTTCATGTGTGATTGCAGATCTAAGTGGTTTAGGTTGAATATTCATTAAAGAGAAATATTGGAGAAAATTTTGTCAAGTTGTCAAAGTTGTAACCTCATTGAGAAAATCACTAAAAGACATCTACAAAGCATAATTTAGCATTTCAGATCCAAAAATAAAGTTGAGAAGGAAGAGTAGAGATAGGAGAGAAGATTCAGATCTTGACCTTCTGAGAAAGCCGAGTAGGAATGATATGCCACTTGTGGAATATGAGTCCCAGTACAATGATTTTTCAATATTTCATGAGTTCTAGACTTGCCACTACTAGATTTCTTTTCCTACCCAAAAACCCTAATCCGGGACTAAATCACCCAACCTAGCATATGAGTCCCAATGTGCATTAAAATCAAAATTTTCAACATTTTAGATCTTCATTCAAACTTCTACAAATTTCCAGGTGCACCTCTCTGATTTCTTAGTTTATTGTTCTGATTTGCATTCATTTCTAGGGCATTTATTTGAGATTTGCATATCATTAGGTTTTTTCATTAGGTTTTGCATGTTACTAGTCTTTCCAAGCCCTATCTTGGTGGTGAACCCCTCTTTAGTCTTTAATCATACCCTAGGACAATCTTTAGTAGATCTATTTTCCTTATTCCATCTTTGGATTATGATCTCGAGGGTTTCCTTGAGTGAAACTAAGTGAAATAGGTCCTAGGTTCTATCTCCCAAAAGATAGAGCATCCCCGCCTTAGTTTCTTATGTTTAAGTATATTATTAGGTATTTCTAATTATTTTTAAACTTTAGTGGGGTTATTTTTTTATATATTAAATTTTGTTCCAATAGGTAGGTTCAAACACTCAATTATAGTAGCCTCTTCATTTGTATTACCTAAAATAATACATCACTCTAATTGACGAACACATAAGTAAAAAGGTCAAAAATAATTGTGTATTACTTGGTACTCATAATGAGTGCATCACAACCACTAATCTATTCCTTTATGCTTGCTATGTTATCTTGATCTAATTGCAACTAGCTCAGAGTGAACTCATTCCTTGCAATAATTCTAGAATTTTTAATTTAAGAATCATGTTGAATTTTTTAATATGGGATGGGCATTTTTCTTTATATATTCACATGTGTACCACTTTTTAGTTTGGATCCTATTTTATATAGATGGTATACTCAGTATTATGTAATAAACTCTCACACTTATTTTATAACTAAATAAAGAAACTTGTGTGTGTGTGTCTATTATTTAATCTAATACACTTTATGTAATTGTTAAGTTATATCATAGATATTAATGTAAAGGATCATTCTTCTAGAATATTTGATATATATTTTTGTGTATGAGATTTTTTAATGCATTTGTATTGTATTTCTATTATTCTTGTTAAACATTATCATGAGTTACAAAGAGTTGTTTAGTTAAAAGAGAATAGATATTCAACATGAACCCCTTTTCTATGTAGGTTATTCATTTTCTAACATGTTAGATCCTATTTTCCTATTCAAATTATCTTAGGTAAAATAGATAATTTTCTCCCTTATAATGTGAAATATTGAAAATTAACTAACATCCCATAATTACAAATATTTCCATGTTTAATTGGTGATGTATAAAAAATTTATCCTAAATATAAATTTAGGCCTAACATTAATAAGTAAATTATCATTTAGTAAACCTTTAATAACATCTTCCAAAGATCCTAGATCCATATTTAATAGATAAAAGAAGATAAAGGTGTTAGCAACTTAATTACAACTTCACTTCATTTCCTTACTCCTAGAAAACTTGACATTTGATACATTACATATACAAAAAATAGTTATTCAAAATAGGTATTTTAGATACTTGGTAGACAACAAAATTTAATAGTATCAAATAGAAAAGAGTTTGTAACAAAAAGTAATATAAAAAATTACAAAAAAATGGTGGTTTGTATACATGGTAAAATAAGAGGTTATTAAAAGGAAATTTGTAGGAATTTGAGACATTTCCAAATAACCCCATGAAAAAAAATGAAAAAAGAGAATTCAAAATCCACCTTATACAAGAATGAAAAAATATACGATTAAGATGATACAAGATATACCCTCTAAGGAAAAATCCCATGAGGGAAAATAAGTGTCCAAAAACATCCACACTCAATGTATATTTTAGCAAGGAAACACTACAATACACTCACAAGCATAATAGATAACCATGCAACGACATATCTCATACCCCGCTTTACATATGCACTTGTTCAAGAGAGCTCAATTAACTCTAGAAAATAAGTCAAATGTTATGATAACCAACCTCAACAATTTCTTATGTGCTTGCTTTTAAAGAAAAAAAATTGTACAAAACCACTAAGTGGTATTACGTATACCATGTGCCAAATACAACCTTACAAAACCATATCCCCTCATTTACTTTTTGTTACTATTTTTTTAAGGTTAAATAATACTTTTCTGATATGCAACCAACCTTACATATTTATTCCAATGTTACATACAACATTGACTTCAAAATATCCAACCCATATGATATTTGCATCCCTAAATTCTCCCAAATGCATTACAAATAAAATATTAATTTTACATTATAAATATTATAAAAGATATACAACACACATTTAAGAAAAAAACAATTGATCAAAATAAACCAAAAATAAAGAAAACAATCCCTAGTGTAGCAAGAAATCTAAATACTCCATATACTCCATCAAGTACCTATAACAATAGCAAAATATGACCACCACGTCATGTCAGACCTCTCTATATCGTCCAAATAAAATAAAATTGTTGCTGCTAGTTGCCATATTAAACATCATTTGATCAAGAAATTTCTGTCTTACTGACTTTTAAAAAAATCACATCTTCTCTTATTGAAGACAACTCAATGCCCTAAAATTTTGCTGTAACAGACCACAAACCTATGACAAATTTCGGTCTGGACAAATTGAAACCCTAAGTTACTAAATCTTTCCTCTGCTGATACAAAGAACAGAACTTGCAAAAAGTCTGCTTTGGTTGATAAATTTGTTCTCAGCATTATCAAATACCTGCCTCTGCCAGGAAAATTAGTTTACCAATAACCAACTCTTATACCAATTGATTGTTAGATTTAAATTGGAGAGCATAGATGAAAGCAAAGCATTTCATATCATTCAGAATATTGCATGGTATAGAGAAAAACTCAAACACTTTAAATAGCTGAAATACGAATAACTGAATACCCAAATTGCTGCAGCAATAGCTTTTTATCATTTTTTAAATCTGATACATAGACACATCAAGAAGCACGTTGTTTCAAACAAGAAGTGGGACTTAAAATAAGGCTGTAGAAGCTGCAACAGAATATACAACAGCCAACAGAGAATTTTCTCCTACAGAGTATCACCTCCCCAGAAAAAAGAAAAAAAACTTTCACATTCTAGATTAAAATTATTAAAGATCCATATCATCCATCCAATATTTTGTAATTTTTAGAAGTTTGCATATTCAAAACAATATAAGGAGTTTTGAAGTTTTGAAATTTGACGGATATTATATTTTCATCTTATTCTCTTTCATCTTGATGATGGATCATGGAGTGTGATCTCAAACGTTGATGCACAATAAACTCAACACAATCTAATCCAAAAACAATATTAATCAACATAATAGATTGTGAAAATCTCATATCATTTAATTATATTTTAATAAACAAAACTGACACATAATAAAATTTACAAAAATAAACAGTGACAAAAGCCACCTCAAAACATACTGGAAGCTCAACGCTCTACACTTTGAAAGTACCTAATCCTAACCATTATGGGCATGGTTTTTGCCTATAATGACTACAATTCTTCTTTCCACCAAAAATGACACACGCGAGGCATATATCATTTTCTTTGCCAGTCGACATCTTTGGAAATGTGAACCCCGAATCCTCCTTCTGATCGACATTTTCATTGCTTTGAGTTCCAATTTTTTCAGCCTTTTTAATATCCTCCTTATCATGCAAAAGTGCACAACACACATAAAAACTATCAGAAACAGGCATTTTACATAATGGTTTCTAAGATGTAAAAGTTAAAACGCAGATATTATCAATTGAAAACAAAAATATATATTGAAGCAAACCTTGTCATTCATTTGATTTGCGTGATTTTCTATCATTTTCTTGTCCATATCGCCTTTCTTCTTTCTCCTTGTATTCTGGTTTATGCCGTTTTCTCTGCACTGACTATATAGTTTGATGTAATATAGGAGTAGGCTTTTTATCATGGTTATGAACAGCCTCAATTCTTGCATGGGCAGAGGAGTCACAATGCCACGTGAAAGACAAAGCATGATTAAAGATTAAAGAGGGTCGTTTCTGTGCATTGCAGTAAGTCCATGAATAAATTAATGAGGAAAGTGCAGTAAGTGGTGTGAGAATCTTATCTTCAGTTCATCTGTGAAATACGTTTTCCTCTCTCCCCCATGTATGAAGGAAATAATACTAAACTGACATAATAAATAGACGTTAAGATTATTTATTATCGAGCAAATTCAATTTTAATCTAATATTATTTCCTTCATATAAAAGAGATAAAACGCGTATTATTGTAAGGTTACATTGTTCAGGACCGCAATTCTGTTGCCTAATATGTTAGACTATCTCGGAAAAAATACATTTACTTAAACTACTTTAGGTTAAATTAATGAAATGTATAGCTAAAAGAAATTTATTAGATCAGTGTTTTAGATAATTTTAGGGTTAGGAATATGTTTTGTTTTGTTCTTCGTATGTGATTTTTTTTCTAGTTCAACCTACATATTATATGGGGCAGTATTAGTATATTTGTTTTGTGTTTCTCTATTATACAATGTTTTTTCTTATAATTCTATTTGTCTAATTGAGCAGTATTTGCTATACTCTTCTTTTACAGCTAATGATTGATACTATTTAAAAGTTATTTGAAATAATTGTCATAGTGTGACAAACAAACATATTCTTCTAAGTTTGAATTGAAGTAAGGTATGCAAGAATATTTCTCAGGTCAATCTAATGAGGGAAGTATTGTGCAAATTCTTTAATATACACAACTATAGAAAGTAGAAATGCATATGAGAATAAAATAAATAATTTACTATAATAAATGGTGTATACAAGGAAAACTCTTTGAGAGAACAAGCTTGCAATTTAAAGATACTCAATGCATTATTCATTAAATAAAAATATATATAATATAGTTGTATAGAAAGCTATTATACAAGTATCACCAACTTGTAAAGTTAGAGTAAATTTGGTAGAACATAATAGCATATGCAAATCAACCATAAAAACTATGATTCCAAACACCAAGTAAATAGATGAAATAAAAATTAAAAACTATGAATTATTAAAAAATGGAAAAGAAATTAGCAATACCATAGGAGTAATGGAGCCCAAACCAAGACACAAACTTCAAATCCCCTTCTTGCTAAAAGATGCTCTAAGATATTTTTAACAATATTCCTTAGAACACATCATTTTCATAACATCATATTAAACCACTTAGACTTAGGCAACCTACTATTTCCTCATTTAATATTCAAAATATACTTCATGAAAAGTACAAAAATTTGACATAATGCTAATCAAGATTGTGATGTAACCTTCCACTTATATGTTTTTCCATGTCATAGAATATATCATATATGTCTCCATTTATGATTGTAAGAGTAAATAAGAAATAATCTAATGAATTAATCATAAATTAGTTAGGTCCCCTTATAATTTATTACACTTAAGATAAACTTGGGAGTATTTTTATAATTTGATTATGTGTTTTGTGTCTCATAACATAAGATGATGACACTTTTCAATTGTACCATCACATAGGGTTTGATCTAGGGTTTATTTTTCCTTTTGATAAGGATTCATGCATTGAAGAGATTATTTGATGGAGGGAGACTCTCCCTCGAAGACAACTTACACAAACAATTAAATTCAAGAACAACAAACTAGATCACTTTTATTATATCTTCATGAAATCATCTACATACATGCAATCAAATACAATACAATTATCTAGTTATAAGATTTAGGTTACACAAATATGTGTTGCAAATACATGCAGAAATTAGACATGCAAGTCTATGAATGGCAATAATGGCCATTGAAACCGTAACTTCTACTCTATACTAAAAAAGTAAGAAATCCATCTACCTTCTCATACAAGTGAGCCTCTTTCCATTCATGACAAATTTATGTAAATTTTCCACTTGAAAATGAATTGTGACTTCTATTTTCATACCAACCAAATCTACTTGTCTCTTTTACCAGCCTAAAGAAATTTCTAAATTTTAGTCCAACTTTCTGGAGCCATAAATTTTCACTCAAGCATAGGATTGACAAATCATTTACATCATTAGAAATATCTCAAAAAATTGAATGTTTTCTAAAGATACCTCTAGTGGACTTTAGACTTTTGTGCAATTTCTAGGCCCATCTAAAACCTCTAAGTGCCTCAAATTTAACTTTGAACATTTCTAAAAGATTTTTAGAAATGAAAATATTAATATCTCACAAATAACAAATGGTATTGAATTTATTTGTTCACCATGGGATTCACTTCACCATTTTGAGCTTTGGGTAATATTTCATGCCTATATAAATGTGCAAATGCCTACTTACTAAAAATAGTAACCCTCCCATTTTTTAGCCCTTATTAAAAATGTATTCACAAAACATAAAAATTCAAAATAAAGTTTTTTGGGTGATGCAAGATTTCCCTTACACCTTGGATTCCCCTACATCATTATTTCATCAATACAATTGTTAGATTTCACAACAAACCTATTGTTTTTTTATATGTATTGTAGTGACGTAAAAAGTATCCCTTTTCCTCACTTAATTTGGAATTAATAAAATAAACTAAGCGATGCCTTCATTTAGTATTGTAATATGTCTTACATGTTCACATTAAGTTTTGGGCACCCATTTTAATTAAAATTAGGTCTATTTATGCCTTAATTGCTCTTATTTTGCATTTACAAGCATAATTAAATGCTTTTTTTTAGGATAATCCCACCTAGGTCTTGGGGCCTTATTTTAAATATTGCATTGAACTTAACATTTCTTGAAGTTTGTGTTCCAAATTTAAGCTATTGGAACTCATACGCCCAGCCTGGCATATGAGTCCTACTTTAACTTGGACCTATTTTAATTCAAAATCTTGTCTAGATTTTATTATCCTAGATCTGATGTTGGCTTGTAGTGTTGTAATATCGAGAAATTAGGCATTAAAAAGTATAAATACAAGGTCATTTCACATAATTTCTCCTAGCAAGTTTTCAAGTCATCTAGAAAAAATTAAAGTGATCTTATGAGCAGTTTACAAGAGCATTCAAGAGAAAATCATCAAGCATTTGGAGCAGCATTCAAGATTCAAGCATCATGTCAAAGTATTCATGCATCATGTGTGTTTGTGAGCTAACATTTTTGATGTAGGTTCTCATGATTTAAGCAAGCATTCAAAGACATTATTTCATATCAACAATCAAGAGTCAAGATCCACATCCATTGGAGTCATTTCAAAAAAATTTGCAACCTTCATTACAAGGGCTTGGTGAGTTGCAACACTACATTTGTTCATTCATCATTCCTTCATGAATTTTTATTCCATTTCAAGGTTTAATTACCAAAATGGGATTTGACCAAGGTGAACCCCTATCCACTAACAAAACAACATTTTTCTCAAGCTTGATGTGTGATTGCAGATCTAAGTGTTTTGGAGCTTGGAGATCTTTTGAAGACAAAGTCAAGAAAAAGTTGCCAAATTTTTGAAGAAGTTGTCATCTTCATGGAAACTCACCTACATATCAAAATTTAGAATTTTCAGACCTAAAGAAGACAAGACAAAAGTTATAGAAGATCACTAGAGACTACAAAAATATCAGACAAACACTAGTAACATGACTAAATCACTACCTTGGGCATATGAGTCCCTATATACCCCTTTTTGCATCTTTAAGTAGATTTTGATCAATCACTAGGAGATTATAGATTCTACCTAGACACCTTAAACTGGGACTAAATCGCTAGTCTAGTGTATCACTCCTAGTGCACTTTAGAAACATCATTTTTTTAGGGGTTTTAGGCCTTTTTAAGATATCTTCACTTCTCCAGGTACTTTTCTATTTCTCTTTTTTTATCAGACTAATTTCATGCTCTTAAGTTTCTAGGGTTTTGTGCATAGAATTTGTATTTCTCCTTTGAAACTTCATTTAAAGGTGGAACCCCATTTCCATTTAATCATTTTGGTGAACCAAACCTTTGGACCCTTGAATTTTTGACTTGGAAAATATTGTAGGTCCTAGATCTAGTTTTCATTAACTTTAGATTAGATTTGCATCTAGGGCTCATAAAAATTGCATTAGTGAAGAGTGCATATAGCTTGCATTTTGGCATCTTGCATCATTAAATTTCACTAAAAAATATATCATTGCAAATAGTAAATTCAACATACAACTTAGACACCTTTAAATCAACTTAGAATTTGTTGAATTTGGTTTAAAAATCCTAATCTGAGACTCATTTTCCCACCTAGGTGATTTAGTCCCTATACAAGTTATTTTTCTAGATTTCTAGGTATTTTTTGTTGTCTATTTCTCACTCTACGAACTTTCCAAAAACCCTAATTGGGGTGACTTAGTCTCAAATCGGGTCTGAATCTATACTTTGCAGCATTTAAAACTTCATTCATGTGCTTTTATTTGTTGTTATCAAATCTCTATTTTAGTTTGTTGATTTTCTTTTTCATTAATTTCATTAGACCTATCTTAATTAGGTTCATTTAGTGCATTTCTTAATTTCAAAATTGTATTTATAACATTTTATTTTCAGATTATTACCTTGTTTATAATTTGAAAACTACATTTCCACATTTTATTCTAGGTCATTGCATTGCATTTAATAATGGATATGTGCTTTGGTAAGTTTTGGATGTCCTTGAAATTATTAGTGTATGTGTCAAGCTATGCTTTTGGAAATGTTTCGAATGAAAATGAACTCACTCATGCTCAATCAACTCCTAATGTGTGTCATCCTCGTGAAGTTGACATCATTGGAGAAGATGATGACAACATGAACAACTTCATAAATGAATGCCTTAAAAACCTTGGGAATAATGCATCCTTTTATCCTTCCATGAAACAAACAATGCAACTTGATATTTCTAGTCTTTTACATCCTAAAATTGAGTCACAAGTTAAACCTAACCCTCCTACAATAAGTGATCCTAATTCCTCTAATCAAGCACATCAATCCTATGTTAACAAAGTGAGCAACACTCTCATCAACCTCAAAGAGACTTATGGCCAAGGCTTCAATATATTAACTAAGAAAGGATGTGACATAAAAAATGAACATAAAATTCATCAACTCTTAGAATAAATACCAATTGAAGATACCGGAGGAGTGGGATAATAATATCCTCCTCCTGACATAAGTGTCCTCCTTCCTAAAGAACAACCAATGCTTCATAACAATGATAAGGATGATAGGATCATCTTAGGTCCTCCTCCTCAACAAATTGGAAAATCTAGCAAGAAACAAAATCCTTACAAACTAAAGAAGCTAAAATTCCCTTTTCCCATGTTTGAAACTAAAAGAACCTTACACATACTTTTAAGTCAAGGAATTATAACATTACCACCCATGAGATAAAATCTAAAACCAAATCATAAGAACACAAACATGTCTCATTCTCGATATCATAGAGTTCTTGGACATAGTATTGATGACTGTCATGCTTTAAAACATATATTTAAATGATTTGATATCATAAAAAAAGTACTTTGAAAGGTTTTCCTTCCACTCCTTTCCATGTAATAGTTGTAGGATAATAATATTCTCACTATTGCATGCTTTACATTCATTGAACATCATTTAAAATGCAAGGAGCTCTTTCTCAACACTTATCTCAGCTCATTCTTGTTTTGTACACAGTGGGGGAAATAATTTGATAACCTTCCCCTAGTTGGGCACTTGATGTTTTCCCTTTCACTTTTTTTCCACCTTCCATATATACTGACCAAGATTGGGATGTGAATGACCTGTTATATAGGTGAACTCACATGTGTAGGTTACTAGTCTTGTCTTTGTTTTTTTTCATGTTATGTGTGTGATTGCATGTGCATAATGTGATCTCCCCATACCATTTTTTTTATTTATCTCTCTTTGTGACATTCCTCTATTTGTATCTACATTCTTTTCTATGTTGTAAGACTTTATCTTTTCTTTGTCTTGTTTTTTCCTTATGAGGATGATGCAAGGCATTGAGACATTTAGATCTCTTCCATGTTGACCCAATTTTTTTCATTATTTTTCCTCTCTTTGTGTCATTCTTCCTTGATCCATGACTATTTGGGGAATGATTACATTTTTGATCTCTCTAACAACATTTTAGCAAATACATAATAACCCTGAATCCATGGATCCCTTATCTAATTTTGGGATTTTATTTGGGGAAAACCCCTTTCATTAGATAGATTTGTTTGGAAACATGTGTGACATACGATTTTTCAAATAATCTCTCATTTCTTGTAATAATTTACCATTTGATACTTTAAGGTAATTTCTCATAGCATGGTGTTTAACAATTCCTTTAAAGTGGGGGAATACATTGGAATTATTATTTTGCATTTTAAAACTCTTGTTTCATTGTGTGGTCTTCTTACTTCATGCGACACATATTTTTATTGGTGATGGAATTGGCCATGATGCCTTTGAAGAGAGTGATCTCTATTAGAATATTATATTCATCTTGTTGGCTTGATATGACACACTGCATCCCCTAAGTTGTGAATCTTCTATTCTTCAATTGGTTCTCTAGTGCAAGGGCACCCAAGTTGTCATGCCTTCAAGAGGGGTCAAAGTTGATATTTGGGTTTGTTTGAGTTATTTTCATGTACTAAGATCTTTAAGGACCATTTCATTATTTTTTAGGTCTAGTTTGAGTGCTTAAGGGTGAATTAGAGTTTAGTTACAAAATATTATAAAGTTGCATAATGTCACAAAAGCAATTTTTACACTTTTGTTGTCAAATAGGAATATGAACGGTTGGAAGTTGAAATGTGGTTTGTAAATATTTGTAATATATTATAAATTCCTTAAAATTCCTCGTACCATCGACCATGAGGTTGGGGTTTTTGGAGATTTGAAGTTCGAGTAATAAAAACCATGTTTTCTACAATTTTCTAAACGTGTTCTTTCCTGATCTGGTAGCTAGTATGGTCTATACAGGTTAGTAACAGCTCTAAAAACTATTGCATGGTGTTTTATTTTTAATCCTCTAAATTTTGGTTTTTGTTTCATCAATTTTCAGTAAGAAGTTGCAAGCATTTTTCTAAAAACAGTCTAGAATCCTAGGTAGGGTTCCTAGTGGACTTGTAAATTGCATTTCTTGTCATTCCCATTGTATAAATTCCTAAAAATTGGTAGAATGACTTATCATTGTATATATTTTCATTCCCCAAAGTTTTAGGTTCTATGGTTTTTGTTGGCATATGTTTTGGTGATGCCCTAGGTCTGATCTTTTCATGTTTTAGGCCTAATTGGCAAAAGGACAATCCATTTTAAAAGGACTATGTAAAAAGTAACCTACCTTGATTCTGATATATGATGTATAAGGTTGAAATGGGTGTCTTAAACTATTTTTACATTTGTGATATCATGTCTGCATTGGAATTTATGACCAAAAAAACCCAAATTGTTGCTCCCATGTTTTAGGTTTTTAAGAGCAAGTTGTCATTTTTTTTATGTTTCTCGTACAAATGAATATGCCTAGTTTTGATATATGTTTGTAAATTATGAAAAGGGTATCTGAAAATGCCTTTTCATTTTGAATTTCATGTTTCCTCTGAAATTTGTGAAGGAAAAACTAGTTTGGAAAGGCTACAAGGAGAATGAGGGCTAATGAAAGAAAACCCACCATTTGAATGCTTAGAGATTGAAATTTTGCTTGTTTGAGATTGGTTCAAAGTTGTCCACCCCTTCTCTACATCATCCTCTCTTGGAGACATTAGGCACAATGTTCCCTAAGTTAAGACCTTACATGAACTAAGAAAAACCCCTTTGAACGTACCTTACACTATTTTGCATTTACAATAACTATTATACAGCCACCTTGAATAACACACTTTGCTTACCTTTGGAGCCATCATTTTTTTTCATGGGTGTTAGCATACAAATTTTGTCTTGCCTCACGAATCTTGTTTTTCATTTCGTACGGTACCTTATCAAATTTATCAAGAGGTATAGCTTTGGTATGCTTAGTACGTATGGGAGCCAACCATAGGCATGACTTTTCGATAGCCACTTGCTTGTTTGTGTGGGAACATACCAGCTATGTGCCTATGTGTCTCACTAGGGGCTCACCTAGTGGATACTAGATTCCACTAGTCCGTGTGAGTGTGCATTTTGTCCACATAGTGGACATCATGTTCCACTTGTAAACATTTTTTGGACAAACAACTAAGGCTAGATCCACATCGTGTTGGACTTGTAACAATCGAGCCTTGATCCACCCTCTTTTTTCTTCTCTTTTTCTTTCTTCTTTATGTCTTTGGCAGTGTATGTTGGTATCTTATTGTTGCTTCATACATTATTGGCATGAATGTTCTTTTGTGCCTATGTTGGTTTTCCATAGGATCTTGATCACAGGGGCTTATGCAACCCTCATGATCATTATCATCCTATCTCACTAGTGTTGGTACACTTGGACTCCTCTTGATGTGAATTCATCTATTTTAGTGTGAGTTTGGTGCAAGGTCATTCTCTCACTAAAGTGGTGATTAGCCCTGTTACAAACCCTAGTAACGAGGCTAATCACCACCTTGGGCATATGAGTCATTGTATACCCGTTTTGGCATCTTTCAATAGATTTTGATCGGCCATGAGGAGATTACAAATTCTACCTAGAAACCCTAAACTAGGACTAAATTTCCTAGTCTAGTGTATCAATCCTAGTGCACTTTAGAAATAATACTTTTTAGGGTTTTCAAGCCTTGTTTAAACATCCTCACTCCTTTAGGTACTTTTATGTTTCTCTTTTTTATCAGTTTGATTTCATGCTCTTCAATTTCCAGGGCTTTTTCATAGAATTTTCATTTCTCCTTTGAAGCTTCATTTAAAGTTGGAACCTCATTTTTCATTTAACCATCTATGTGTGATGGGGTTTTTGGTTGTAGGTAATTTCTACGAGTTGTAGTGTTCACTATCAAATCTCATATGGTATCAAAGTACTAGACTCTCAACTTTATTTTTTTTAGGTATTTGACCTTAAGAAAAAAATGGTGCATATTGGAGAATAATACACCTTGCCATTATGTCTAAAATCCCTAAAAAAATTTAATATTGACTTTAAAATCATCAAAATATAAGTAGGGTGATTTTAGGTTAATGTTTTTAGAGTAAAGAAAATAATTTTTAAAAATGTGTATAATTAGATTGGATCTATATGATTACACAAATCTATACATCATACATGTTGTATAGGTATGACTACTACCACTAAGGCTTTGCACAATTTTCTAAAAATTATTCAAGTGACTTTTGTATGCTTTTTAGCAATAGCTAACTTTTCTAGCATTATATGTTAAAATCTAGTGAATATTATCATATGTGTTACCACTAATTCAATAATTTAGTGATCCTAGTGGTCATTAACTTATACCACCATTTATCACCTAGTGACAACTCGTACCCTACCTACCAATTACAACTACCCTACCCCATAATTACTTAAGCTATCTATTGAGACCAATTCCTCTATCCATGATCCTATTGGAATCCAAGGGCTAGTGCCCAAATCTATCTCCCTACACCTAGTGGCTAGTTCATAATAAGACTAGGGGCTTATAATTTAGCCTTTATTTTACCCTATAATCCAAATTGAGAATTTTTTTTCTAAATCAAGTATATATTGGGCATACAAACTTAGATATTGAAAAATGATAATATTGCCCAAACTCATAAATTTAAGCGTGATCTTACTATTTTTACACTGAAACTCATAAATTTTGATTTAAAGCTCCTTTGTTCATGTTTCTTGCAACATTGGAAAGTTCGTTTAGTCCTCTACACATATCTCAAAGCTATTTTTATGAAATATTTACCTAGTACTTGTTATTTTATTTAAATGCTATTTTTTCCCTTTTAGTTATTTTCTTGAAAAATGTGCAAATAATAATCTAAAACTCTTTGGATCAAGGGATTATTTTCTTGTATTGTTAGGATTTTAATTGTTTTTTTCCATCATTTTTTTATATTTTTTAAATAAATAATGGATCTAACTCGCATAAATCCACTCACTCCATAAATTACCATGGTTAGATAAAACACATGGAGATCAACCTAAAAAAAAAAGAGTTATAAATGGTTACCATGAGTATAAAACTTGAACCAACTATAGCTATAGATAAGAGAAAATTTTATAGCATATATGATGAGGCTTTTGGTATATTATTCATCTGTATGTCTCCTAATGTCCCATTTCATATTGATTATTACACTACACCGAATAAGATCTCAATTAAATTAGAATTTTGGTTGGGGAAGTAGGATACATTAATAGGTTTTCTATTTGAGAATAAAATTTTTCGCTTGAACTTACATATTTTCATAGCATCCAAGACTTCTTCATCAAACTCAAATCTCTCATATTATAGTTGAAAGAGTGTGGCATTGAGCATTTAATTTTTTTATTTCTATTCTTCTATGTTTGTTTTTACCTTCTCTTGATACTAAAGATGCACTTGGTACTAGATAAACTATATATCTAAACTTGATGATTTATTACATTGCTCACAAAAGAATTAGAAGATTTGGTACATATGGTATCATTAATTTATTCCAAATCCTAGGTTCTTATTGCAAAAGAAGGCTCCAAAGACCAAAAGGTTTCAAATTGAAAAGAAAAGAAATAGAAACACAAGTATTCCAAAAATAATAAGTAATAATAGAAATCACATTCAAAGGATACCTTTTAGTCCTCTCCCTCTTTAAATAGAGAATCATTTTAGAAAGAGAGAAAACATATGAATAAATTGTAAAATATCAAGACATTATCAACACTAGTTTTATACAAAAAAAGTGATGAGTTGAAACAGCTTCTATAGAATAATCAACTAATATTGTTAAAAGAGTTTGGATTGAGGGGGAATTGACTAATAGTGTTAATTATTTTGTAAACCTTCTCCCCTAGTTGGATGATTGAATCACTCATTGATGATTCCCTTGTCATGATTAATTCATTTGAGGTGGTATAAATTACTTATATCTTTAGGGAGGGAAATAGATTGGCATATTTTTATGATGATGAAGGGGTTAAATATCAATCCCTTAAAGTGTGGGAAGGGTACTTGTCAATACCAGTTGAGGTACTTTCCATTCTAAATAATGGTTTTATTCATAAATTTTGAGGATCTTTGGGTTGTGATTTTAATGAGTGGCATTATCATCAAATGATTTGTGGGTAATTTTAGTTTGTTCATCTACTTCTAGAGGTTGATAAGCTTCTTGAAGAATATTTGTAGAGATCATCTAGGGAGACTTCTAGAAAATTTTATAAAGATTTCTTGGTTAAGATGTGGGTGATAGAAATCGGGTTGAATCACTCTCTTGTGATGCTTTTCAGAGAAAATCAAACGTTTGGCAGATTCTGGAGGAGGGTGGTCTCACTTCTTACATGGAGAGACTCCATGGATATGACCATGAAGCTACTAAAGTGTTTTTCAAGGATTGGAGAAATTAGACATTGATGGTCTAAGGTGTTGAATTCAACATTTTAGAGGAGTTGATAGAAGAAGTTTGTAGACTTCAATTGGAAGGAAGTTCTTCAAGGATTTTAAGGCTAATGAGGAGGTGCTAAACCAATATTTTAAATTGGGTGAGTGGGAGAAACTATTGAAACTCACTTTGTGGGGCTATGAAAAAAAAAAAATTAAGCCCATATGGGCTGAGATTCTAGAGCTAATCATGAGATATGTGAGCTCTTATGGTTATTTTATAGCCATCCTTGGTGTTCATTTCAATTTTCTTCACCACTTTAGGCATAAGTTTTTGGTTCCTTTTCCATTTTACTTGCTTTCTTTCTTTGAATAATTTGTTAAAGATCATAGTAAAAACCCTAATGCTCCTATCTTACATGAGGGTTTGGTGTTGTTTTTAATGGATTCTACTAAGGCTCATATACATCTTAAGACTCTAAAAGGTAAGGGGGGGTAAAGAAGAAACATTTTTTTCCTCTTGATACAATTTTGGGCTCCTTGGATGATCTAGATGATGAGGAGTGGAAGGATATTGAGGTGGGTAGGACTCAATTGAATGTCTCTCATCTTCCCTCTCTGAATTGGGACAAAAGATGAAAAGGAAGGAATCTTCTAAAGAAATCCACCTAAGAAGAAATCTAGGAAGGCCATTTCATGGTCGAAAGGGTCCTAGACGAGGGACAAGGAGGTTGATTGTGAGAAATAAAGGCTGATAAAGGATGAGATTGGGTTTAGAAACTAGAGGCAAGTTGAGCATTATGTGGGTACTCCTAGGATTGGTGACAATAAAGGGAAAGAGAAGGTGGGTGCGGTTTCTATGTTGGAAAAAGGGGAAAATAGAGTGGAGGTGGACCATTCCCCTATGATGGACCCAACCAAATATTATGGTGATGATAAAAATTATGACCCCTTCTTGGAGGATTTTCTATGTTTGCATTTTGAAAGGGAAGTGATAATGGATGTTTTAAGGGTTTCATAGAAACAATATTTTGTCACTTGAAATTGAACAAGTTGTTCTTATTATAATTGAATAATGTGAATGTGAAATTCTATGATTTAGAGGAGAAGGTTGCCAAAATGGATTCAAGCCAATAGTATTCAGACATTGAAGTGCTTAAGAAAATAAGTTTGGATATGGAGGACTTTATCAATAAAATCAATTATTATGTTCTCCATATTTAGGAAAATGAGAAATCAATTCAATAGATCAAAACCAGTATGGAAAATATCCTCAAAATTAGTTAGTGTTCCATCAAAAATCATGCAAAAACATTAAAAAATATCATAGAAAAATTAACAAAATTAAGAGAAAAGAAAATGTTTGATGGGAACTTGAGCAATCTAAAGGAGGTTCTGGTAAAAGAACAAGTAAAAATATGGTGGTGGTGGGTGATAAGGGTTCTAGTTCTTACACCCCAAGGAAAAATAAGAAGACTTTTGAAGAGGATAAGGATGAAATTCTAACCCTGGTCAATAAAAATGATGACCATGAATTTGAGGTAGAAGATACCCTAAAGAACATGAAATAGTCTGTTATTTAGTTTATTTATTCTTTTATGTTTTTTGTTTTGTTTCTTTTGGTTAGTTGTGGACTTGTTACTAGATTATTTTTCTACTACTTATTCTTGTAGTGTTTTTGTAACTTGGCGTTTTGGGTCCCTATAAAAATCTACTTTTCCTATTAATCAAAAAATTATAGATAGAATAATTTGTTGCAAGGTGTACCCCCTTTGTCTCCTTATGTTGTGTAGCACAATTCTCGACTTTGTCACATGGCTTAACCGCATCCCATGGATTCATTAATTCTAGAAATTGTATTAGGCATTAACAAGTCAATATTTTGGTGCAACGATAATCGTCTTTGCAACAACTAGCATCAAAGCCTACCTCTAGGTCATGGGTTCAAACCTCTCACTTGTGCTAGGGGGATTTTTGCAAGGTGTGCACCCTTAATCTCCTTGTGTTGTGCAGTGTAGTGCTCAAGTTCATGACATGGCTTAACCACATCCCATGGATTTATTAACTCTATTGGTTGTATCAGACACTACCATTTCAATCTTTTAGTGCAACAATAACCATCTTTGGAACATAATCATAATAATTTAACTTCATTTATAAAAAAAATCACATATTCTTCTTCAAAATAATCACCCACACAATTAGGGTCACCTATTATAGAAAGTTGAGAAAACAAAAATGGTCAAGAATTTCTCTACTTCCAAGATGATGAATACTTGATTCAAGATCCTCACATCACCTAGCTTCCTCTTAGGATATGTTCTCTTGATTTGAGCCTTACTTTTAACCACACATACTAATGGGGACTAACACTTATATGAATGTTTTTGGGAAAACATCTATTGATAATGATGATGGCACATTTCATGATGTACTTTTTGATCGTTCACTATCCTCCAATCTCCTTTCTATATATCAAATTGTACATAGTGGGGCAGCAAATAATATTGAGTTCACATATTATTTAGTGCTTATATGTACAATTTATCATACATATTTATTATATTCCTTCTCAAGTTTTTCTCTAGATGATCTTGTATTACCTTTTACTTGTTTACTCTAAGTTGTTTCAAGTAGACCAAATATCCAAGGAGAATTTTGGTCACTTGAACCTATGTATACTTCCAACTACTTTGGTTCATGAGACTTGTTTCAAGCTTACACATCCTTCACCTTCTACATCTTCATTCATTAGTCATTTTAGTAGGATGTTATTTATATTTTAGTTTTCACTTTGTGGGATGTGTTTTTGAAAGACATTACCATGTTATTTTTTGAGTCCAGCTATTTCAAGTTCTCCTTGATACTACAGGTGCTCCTTTGTCTAATCGTCCAAGACCTAAAGCATGAAAATTATATTTATTTCAAATTAGGGACTCTTACTAACTAGGTTAATTAAGTCGCATTCAATCAATCTATCATCTTTAAAACCAAGGAACTAACCCCAACTAGATTAGCTCTTATGTTAGGTAATTATCCAATCCTAACACCCATTTTAGTTTTTTTTCAATAATAAAATAAAGAATTGATATAGGTAAATCTATTAGTTAGATCTAAAATCTCCTTTTACAATTAAAATTTTGAACTAAAACTTAGGTATTTGAAGGTTTGTGACTAATTTTTGAATGTTGCACCAAGTTTAGGTAAGATTTTTGGGGAAATAGTTTTTCAAATTTTAGGTTTTTTTTAGCACATGGGAGAAATATAGAAGACTGAAGAAAGAGGAGAAATAAGAAGAAAAGAGATGATAGTAGAGGCAAAGGAGGAGAAAAATCTATGAAATATAAAAGAGGAAGGAATAAAGGAAAAAAAGAGTACATGACAAACCAAGAGGAAGAAATAAAATGAATAGATTAATATGATATTGTCTAAGTTATTTAAAAATACATATAAAATGTTGTTAAATATTTATATGGGTTAATACTGTAATATAACATTACTTTTCAAATGATGTTATCTTATGGGACTATATTTGTGATTTGTGAATGACAATTTTATAAATTTTCTACTCTAAAGTGGGTTACTTCTCTATAAAAAACATTTAGGTATTCTTTGAATTGGTATTGCATGGTTAAACAACCTACAACATATCCTCATGGTATCTACAACACATCTTTTGTTCTCTTAGTATCTGAAAATGTATTTGTAGCATAGTTATTGATCTTTTTAGATTTTTTTATGTTCACTTAGAAGAAGTTCATACTTGCAGTAACTGTTTAGACTTTTGTAGAGGTTGTGTGAGTTTCTTCCAAAAGAAAAAACCTTCCCTTCTCCATCTACCAGCTCTAATTAGTTGATTTTTTAGGTGTGTAAAAGGGTATGGATGCCATCAATTTATAAATCTTAACTTTGTCTATAGTGTTAGGTAAATTATATGAATCCTTATAATACTAAAAACTAGTGTACAATCTCCTAATTTAAAAATAATTAAATTATAAAAGGAATACATTTTTATTCAATATCTATAACATCTTGAAGTGAAGTTAAGGAAATCTCTTTCTTTATAAGAATATTTTAATTGCAAATGTTATCATTATCCTTATATATATACATATATTTCAAATTTTTGATTTTTTAGAGGACATGTGAGAAATATAGAAGAGAGAAGAGAGACGAGAAAGAAGAAGAAAATAGATGATAGTAGAGGAAAAGGAGGAGAAAAATCTAGGAAATAGAAAATAGGAAGGAATAAGGGAGTACATGACAAACCAAGAAAAATAAAGAAAATAAATAGATCAATCTCATTCTATTCGAGTTTTTTTTAAATGCATATAAATTATTGTAAAATCTATCTTTTGGGTTAAGAATATAATATAATATTACTTTTTTCAAATATTTTTCTCTTATGGGACTATGTGTGTGATTTGTCAATGATGATTTTACAAATTGGCTACTCTAAAAAGGGTTATTCCTTTGTGGTAAAAAAATGGGTTTTTTGAATTGGTATTGTGTGGTTAAACAACCTACAATAATTGCTTATGTTATCTGCAACATAGCTTTTATCCTCTTAGCAGTTGACAATGTGTTTGCAACATAGTTATTGTTCCTTGCAAATATTTTTAAGTTCACTTAGGACAAGTTTTGACTTGGAGCAAGTGTTTAGACTTTTATAGAGGCTGTGTGAGTTTCTTACAACAAGTTCTTCCATTCTCCATCTACTAGCTCTAATTAGTCACATTTTTTAGTGCATACAATAGCATGGATGCCATCATTTTATGAAATTTAATTCGGTCTATAGTGTTAGGTAAATCATATAAATCCTTATAATACTAAAAACTAGTGTATAATCTCCTAATTTTAAAATATCTAAATTATAAGAGGAGTACATATTTGTTCAATATCTATGAAATAAGTGAATTTAAGGAAGCTCTTTCTTTATATGAATATTTTAATAACAAATATTATCATTATATATATATATATATATTTCAAATTTTGGGGTTTTTTAGGGCATGAGAGAAATGTAGAAGAGAGAGGGGAAAGAGGAAGAAAAGAGATGACAGTAGAGGTAAAGGAGGAGAAAAATCTAGGAAATAGAAAAGAGGAAGGAAAAAAGGAAAAAGGAGTACATGAAAACCAAGGGGAAGAAAGAAAATAAATAAATGAGTCTCATATTGTCCAAGTTCTTTAAAAAATTGTGTAATTAAATTGTAAAATATGTAATTTTTGTTAAGAGTATAATAGAATATTACTTTTTCAAATTTTATTATCTTATGAAACTATGTGTGTGATTTGTGAATGATGATTTTATTAAATAAATGAGTCTCATATTGTCCAAGTTCTTTAAAAAATTGTGTAATTAAATTGTAAAATATGTAATTTTTGTTAAGAGTATAATAGAATATTACTTTTTCAAATTTTATTATCTTATGAAACTGTGTGTGTGATTTGTGAATGATGATTTTACAAATTTGTTATTGTAAAGTGGGTTAGTAACTTAGTTCTCTATGGTAAAATTTTGGGTTATTTTTGAATTGGTATTGTGTGATTAAACAACCTACAATATATTCTTATGTTATCAACAACATATTTGTATCCTCTTAGGATCTATAATGTGTTTGCAACATAGTAATTGATTCGTGTAGATTTTTTTATGTTCACTTAGAACAAGTTTGAATTACAGCAAGTGTTTAGACTTTTGCAAAAATTGTGTGAGTTTCTTACAACAAAAAAACCTCTCTTCTCCATCTACTAGCTCTAATTAGTCATTTTTTTGGGTGCGTACAAAGGCATGGATGCCATTGTTTTATAAATTTCAATTTGGTCTATAGTGTTAGGTAAATTATATGAATCCTTATAATACTAGAAAACTAGTGTATAATCTCCTAATTTCAAAATAGTTAAATTATAAAAGGAATACATATTTTTTCAATATCTATAACATTTTGAAGTGAAGTTAACGAAAGCTCTTTCTTTAAATGAATATTTTAATTATAAATATTATCATTATATATATATATCAATATAATTTTCAATTTTTTGAGGACATCGAAGAAATATAGGAGAGAAAAGAGAGAGGAGAAAGAAAAAGACAAGAGATGATAGTATAGGAAAAGGAGGAGAAAAATATAGGAAATAGAAAAGAGGAAGGAATAAAGGAACAAAGGAGTACATGACAAATCAAGAGGAAGAAAAAAAATGAATAGATGAATATGATATTGTCTGAGTTCTTTAAAAATGCTTACAAATTATTGTAAAACATGTATTTGGATTAAGAATATTATAGAATATTAATTTTTAAAAGTTTTCATCTTATGGGACTGTGAGTGTGATTTGTGAATGATGATTTTATGAATTTGCTACTCTAAAGTGGATTAATTCTTTGTGGTAAACATTTGGGCATTTTTTGAATTGGTTTTGTGTGGTTAAGCAACCTACAACATATGCTAATGTTATATGCAACATAGATTTTGTCTTCTTAGCATCTAACAATGTGTCTGTAGCATAGTTTTTGATCCTTGTAGATTATTTTGCATTCACTTAAAACAATTTTTGATCCTTGTAGATTATTTTACATTCACTTAAAACAATTTTTGACTTGCAGCAAGTGTTTAGAATTTTGCAAAGGTTATGTAAGTTGCTTACAACAACACAACTTCCCTTTTCCATTGACTAGCTCCAATTAGTCAAGTTTTTGGGTGCCTACAAAGGCATGGATGCAATCATTTAATAAATTTTAGTTTGGTCTATAGTGTTAGGTAAATTATATGAATCCTTATAATACTAAAAACTAGTGTATAATCTCTTACTTTAAAAATAGCTAAATAATAAATGGAATACATATTTTATATATATATAGCTCTTAAGTTTATAGTGGAATTAATATTAACACTTCTTCACTATTTACTATGAATTAGAATTTTAGTCTTGTTTGTCATGTATTAGGGAAGTTGAATTGTTCTAAATCAGTCCATCATGGATCAATTTTGATCAAGTATCAGGGCTTGAAACAATAAGGGATGAGGTGAGGATCGTGCTTTGAGTGACTTAAGCATAATAGATACTCTTTAATCCTTCATTCTTCGTTGTAAAGAATTTAATGTAAGACTCAATTTCAAATCTACATCTATAAATGCTAATTTTGAATAGTCAAATCTACAAATGAAACCCATTATGACAGAAACTCTATCATTTACAATATAACTAATACTAATAATTTAACTTACTTTCAAACACTCTAATTATTCTTATAAACAATAATTAAAATGATTACCATAAAAATTTAAATAACATTATTAATAACAATAACGAAAATCTCAACTTTTCCACAACCACGAGTTAGTTGAAAGCATAGAACGAAAGTTACAATTTCATAATGATAAATAAAACTTTTCCCAAACTCTTTCAAACCAAGAGTTGGTATGTTCATGCAAGAAATGTGCATTACAAAGGTTCATCTATTTTAAAAAGCTTCCCTAATATCTTCTTTTGTAATTTTCTGAAATGGCCTGGCTACACCACATATACGTCAAGTGAAAACGCTCCTAATAAAAGATCCAAACGGCTAAATCTCTCAGCACTTCACAAATTAAAGGTTTGATGGAAAAACGCTCATGAGTGCAGTAATAGTGTTGTGGAGAAAGTTGATCATAAAACACGCCGCCCGAACAATACGGCCAACCTCTCACACAGAATACGTCCCCATTAACAAACTGTTACATAACTTAAAGTTCCATTTTTACATTTAATTCCCACCTCACTGCCATGAATCATTAGAAAGAGTAGTTGCGCATTTGCTTCATAACCGTTTCATATTCAACAATTGGAAACCATACCCACCCATTAATTTCAGTGGATTCATCACGACACCATGAATGATAACACCCAACACTATTTATGTGTTATTCGAGCAAAAGTTTTTCCGAACAAAGCACTTCTTCCTGTAAAAGAAAGCAAGCCTTGAGCTTTAGAAATTCTCAAAGCCATGGGCTGCAGACACTCTACTGCAAATGTTCAGTCTCCATCTCCTTTAGACATTCACAAATCCGAAGATACAATAGAACCTAAGGGTATATAATAATATTGTTCTTGTTCTATTTTTATTTTTATTTATTTTCTTGCAGCATCAGAAAATGGATATCAAAATAGAGAACATAATCAGCTTGATTATTTTTCAGGGTCAATTTATATTGATAACCTGCCTCGAAATATTAATGCCTCTCAACTACAAAAGGAGTTTGAGCAATTCGGCAAAATTACAAAAGGGAAAATTAGTATTAATCCCCGGGTAATATTAGGTTTTATACATGCAGTTATGCTTTAATTTCATGTTGATAAACTATTGGTACGTTAGTGTTATAAGTATAAATTCTATTATTTTGACAGGGAGGCAGTACTTGCTCTGCTTTTATTCAGTTCGAAAGAAAGTCCTCAGCTACAAAAGCGATTGAGGTAATATGAATGTATAAACTAGCACTCGCAATCTATATAGCATTTAGTTCATATTTTTCAGCAGTCACTGATATTTTATAGGCTGATGAGGGGGTGTGTGATGTAGGCATCGCCTCTTGTCCTATTTAGTCGACGAATTTCGGTTGAGGGGAGGACAGCCCGTTCATCTAAGAATATGAGATAACTCGAAAGAAGTGATTGTAATTTTGTATATCTGAATTCTAAGCGTATGTTTTCGGGTTTATAAGTAATGTTGGATAAGGTTTTGTAATATAATTTTGAAATTACATACAGGATATATAGTTTGTGTTGGCTTTGTTTGGATGATTTAGTAAGGTGAATACCTTTATATAATGGTAAGAAATGAGTTTTGAACAAAATGTTCTTAGGAGTAAATGAATTAATTAATGTCAAGAGAAATAAGGGTATGTATAAAATTATGGGAGAATCAGATACGAGAACAAGGATTATAAAGGAAATATAGCAATTTCGTCACGGGATTATATTCTTATGGTGGTGTTATCGCAATATCATGAGTTCTCCATGATTGCTTTTAATTCTAATTGTATATATTTACAAAATTATAAACTTTCTAAATCTTAAGGTCCTTTTAAGACGATTTCCCATATATTAATCTGTGTGGCTTTGTTACGAACCTGCAAGTAAATGTACCTGAACTATAGTAGATTTTTTCACATTCATAAAGCGAGAATAATCTAGAAAGCACTTGTGTTTGGGATATTTCATCGAGAGCCACGAACTATCAGTTGCTATAAAGAAATGGATGATTTAACACGAAGAGAGAATCTAATTCAGTGAACGCGATGCTTTTGCAATGTAGCCCGATCAAAAGATATATATATATATATACTTCAAAAATAAGAAATTACAGTTCAAACGTTAGAATCCAAAATGCTTAGATAGGAGATTTTTCTTATAGTTGAGTACAGAGAGATCAAGGAAAGCTCCCATAAATAAGATATTGAATGTATATTCATTCTTAACAAGAAAAACAAGGAAAAAAGGCATTGGATGCATAGTTTTATTTCACTAAAATAAATCTCTTCCATCGCAGGAAGGGACAGTTATTTAGAATTTTCAAAATTTCTTTAAGGATTGAAGGGAGCAATTGTTGGAAATTAATCCCACCAGCAGCATTTATTTCTCCCGCCGTCACTTTTGTCTTCTCCACTCCATGCTTGTGAAACCTAATTTTTCTACAGCTCCTTCCATTTACCTCACACTTCATATCAGGAATTGGCTATACAGTCCTCAAAAAAGATTTATTTATTAATATTATCTTTATTTTTAATTAATTAATAAATACGAACAAATTCTCAAATCAAGCCCATTATGAGGGCTACATACACATTGCCCTTCATATTCACTGCACAAAGGACTATAATTCATAGGATTTAATTTGTATAATTTGTCCTCGGATTTCTCCAACGTCTAAAAAGATTCTGAATTAAATATAATTAATGCTCTTTTTGTCTTTGCCCTCTTTTACTGGGAATATACGGTGAACTTATCAAGTCCTTTTGTAATAAGGAAGTTTTATGTTTTGAACAGAGTACACCCAGTATTAAACAAACCCCTTATGAATGTAATGTTGGTGAATGAAATAGAATAGATGCTAGATGTTGTAGCAATAACTTGATGTAGCAATTTGTTTTTGAACGGCAAACAACAAGGGAATGTGATAGGTTAATTTTGATGGGGAACAAAGAGTAGCAGCTCTATTTATGTTATTAGATTTACTGTGTTTTGAAATATATGCAAATACATATAATGTTGTGTTCATTCAATTTTTTATTCTGATTACATTCTGTTTTGGATTTATTTGTATTATTTGTTTCTTCCTTTCGCATGGTATTAGAGCAAGTTTATCAAAGTAAGGTGCAACATCATAAATTGTCACTTTTGACAATTTCACATTAGATTTTGTTCCTTCCTTTGTGTTTAGATCTAATCGCGTTTTTAATATATTAAATTATGCATTCCATGACCCATTAAATCATTTATCAAGGAATAAAATGTATAAAATCAAAGTAGACATTTAATATTTTACACTCTTGGTAGCTTTGTCCTCCTAATTTGGCCCCAAATTTTAAGTTTTTCAGCTTGGCAATTTGTTATTTGAATTTCAAATCCTATATGTCGATTGTTGAGATATAATTTGTGAGAAATTAGATTAATTACATAAAAATAGTGTGTTATTTCATCTTTTGGAAAGTAACTAGCAAGAAGAAATATTAGAGCATAATTATTATACTTCAAGATCAAGTCAAGAATAGTCAAGAGCAAGATTATTGTAGCATGTCAATATCAAAGCATCATGTCAAGTTTTAAGTGAGTTTGTTCTTGCTTATGTATACATTTTGCTTGTGATAGCCAACACTTGTAGGTCTTCAAGAAAAATTGGAATCAAGTCTTGAGGAGATGTGCATGACTCTAGTCCTTCAAACAAATCAGATTTGGATGGTGAGTTACAATCAATTGTTGATTCATTACTCTATTATCATTTAGTCTCTATCCCTCTAAAGAATAAGTTCTCTTTCATCAATTTTTCTATTGTGGAGATAGAAATAGCAATATGGGGTTCGATCAAGGCAAGCCCCCATATGACACAAACCTTTCGTTCTCTTTGAATGTGCAAGTTATAGATCTAAAAAATATTGAAAGAAGATTGAAGACTATTTGTTCATTAATGCATTGAAACAACTTGACAATATATGAAAACTCAATTATCTTAGCAATGAACAAAGATATAATAGCAAGATTAGGAAGGAAGAAACCTCATACTATGGACTTGAGGACTATGAAAGCATATTTTAGTTTCAGATCTCCAAACAAGGGTACCCTAGGCAACCTTGTCTAGTCAAATCAAGTCCAAATTCAAATCACATGTGCACACAAGTCTCCTTTATTTATTTCTAGTCATTAAATTTTCTTGTGAATTTCTAGATTATTTATTTTTATACCAAGATAGTGTATTTTCATTGATAGCTAGTTGCATCATTTCCATTGAACGTTAAGACTACATTTCAAACCTCAAAAACCCCAATTTATACCCAAGGGTTTATTGGCTCACCTTTTAGGTTGTAAGTTAATCTCATGGCCTTTTCCAACCCAATTTCTAAATGGCATGTTTGGAAAGGTGACTAGTCGTAATAAACCCTCGGGGTTTCACTTTTCCAACATGTCATTTTTGGTGAACCTTGTTAAGAATTAGGTGTTATACACCTTGCATAATGTTTGTAATGTTTAATTTATTTTTATGTGTGTGGTGCACCCAGGGTAATCTAGAAGTGTGTGCATCACTAGGAATTAATATTCTTAGGGTCACTTTATGTTGTAACATTGGGACATAATGTAAGTTGTAAAAATGTATTTCTTTAATATTGGGGGAAGTAATTTAATGACATACACAATATTAAATGTGGAGTCATAGTTTTTTAATCTCATGGTTTTAGTCACATGGTTTTATGTAATACCACATGGTGGTTTTGTAGGAGCTTTTTTCTATAAAAAAAACATGGATAGTTGTTTAAGGTTGAATAGTTGGGGTTTTGAGTCTTCTTATGAAGAATGCATATGTGAAGCATGGAATGGAATGTGTGGTTACACGCTTGGACACAAGGATAATGCACTAAGGAGGCTTGATGGCTCAAAGGTGTTAATGGAGGCTCTGAAGAAGTATTGCAAAGTTTATTACTAAATAATACATGAGTTGTGGATTCTTTTTAGAGATTGGTATTTTCCCTCTTAAGGTTTTTTCTAGGTTATATCGTGCGTCATCTTTTGATGAGCATATTGTATATTCTATTACATGTGAATTTTGAGTACTTATTTGCATAGATTTATCTTTTGGTTTATGTGGAAACTATTAGTATGTTGCTAAAAGTTTCTTTTCATTTGGTATCAGAGCCATGGTTCTAGTTGGATAACCCTAGGTTGAAAAAATCTTCTTTTTAAGTTTGAATATATGGTATTATGCGAGAGAATGAAAGACATGGAAAGATATGAGGGTTTTTTAGGTTGTTCATTGTACATTTGAGGGTTTTAAGTTTGTTGTTATGGTAGGTTCTTTACAGATTTGGGGTGTGAAAAATCATGGTTCAAAAGGGTTTCTTGGATGTGCATTCAAATGAGGGTTTTGTGGGGAAAGTGTTGCAAATGGAACCTTGTGACAAAATGGACCTCACAATTGGATCCAGCTTGGTTGAGAGATGAAAAATCATATAAAATATATCCTATTTTCCTCACTATTAAAAATATAATTATTTTTGTTCTATGACACTTTGATTGTACAATCATATAGTCATCAAGTTATAGAATTGAATAAAATATTAAAAAAATAACCCTACATTTTAAAAATTCCATTGGCCCCCTTTTTAGAAAATTAAAAACTTCTAGCATAAAATTTATATTAAAATCTTTGAAAAAAATAAAAAATTATTATGGGGGTAGGGGGGCACTGGTCCACACACCCCATACCCTAACCTCTACACAATTGGCATACTATCAACTGACTAACAAGTTGGTCGATATTACGCCACTGACCTTCCAACCGATGTGTACTCCTCGACCGGTGGGTTCCCTCGTGGCATGGGCTTTGCCCCTCTAGCGGGTTTCCAATTGAAAAGGGCTTATCCCTTCCAGTAGGACCCTTAAGCCTTTGGGGAACTTTTAAAGCCCCCGCAACCATTAAACAAAAAAGATCTACCATTTCAAAATTCAAACAATTTTAATTTCTATTTCAAGTCCACTACAATGGTTTGAAACTTTCAAAAATTTACACCTTTTTAAATACAGCTTTAGAACTACCACCACCACCACCACCACCACCACCAGGGTGCCACTCAGACACTACTGGTAGGTTACCAGTGGCTCTACCTAGGTTCCACCACCCAGACACCAAATAGGTCGAATTGGGAAAATTATAGTAGTTTTTTCAAATGGGCATAACTCTCACACAAATGGTCCATTTTTTGAATTATTATACTTGTCGAAAATCTCTCTCCATACACTAAACTATGGTATAGATTTGGTTTCTTGATTTTTCTATCTTGACTAGTTTATGGAGCATGAAATATTGGTATTCTTGATTTCATAGTTTTGAGCATAATATTTGCATATGGAATATACTTTTTTGTTTTTGAATAGGCATTAGAGAGAATTTTTAGTGTACTTCATAGTGGTGTTATTGTATTTTTAGGTTGTTGACTAGAGGGATTTGTGTGCTTGTTTGAACACTTGTCAGTGTTTGATATTTGGAGTGTGATTATATGATAATCTAGACAAGTCAAGAGGTGAAACCTTTAAGGAGTACATTTTTTAATGTTTTTTTCATGATGGTATAGTTGATTATCAGTTTGGTGCTTCCTGGTACAAGTTTACATGTGCTTTTAGAGTTGGAATTTGATGGTGAAAAGTACACAAGTTGTCTTCAGTTATGAGGACATGGTTTGAGACTTGGAGTCTTGTGTAGGTGATTATTGAGTGTAGATACAACATTGGTGTTGATTATGGTGTCATGATTAGGCAAGTACACTTTTATATTGGCACGACATAATCAGGTTTGTAGTGTTTTGGTGGTGATTTAGATTGGTGTTAAGAGCTTGTTTCTTATCTCCTAAATGCTTTTTTTGTTCCTTTCATATGGTACTCAGGTGTGGGAATGTTTAGAAAATCATATATTGCTTGATTCATTTGGCTTATAAGATTATTCTCTTTAATATCTCATTTTGTGGTTTACTAATGTTATGATGAGTTTGCATGTTTTAGTGATTGGATTTATGAGTTATGTGATTGGTAGGTACACACAACCTATTGATTGCACTGGGATGACTTGAATGTGGAATTTTTATATCCACTGTAGGTTTGATTTATTGTTGTTGTTGACTTTGTTAGTTGGTCTTGTTTATCATCATTTGTACATTGGTATGTGTGATTTGAGATGAGAGGATGGATGATGTATAGTGCCTACATAGTAATTTTAGGGACCTGTAGCATGATGGTTTTATCACTATTTCATGGATAGATTTTTAATAAATTCTAGTGGGACCTTTTGATAGTGATGGATTGGTGGTGTTGGAAATATTCTTGATGGTTTGTTTGGAGTTGTGTCTTCTTGGCTTGGAGATCTTGGTTTCACTTAATGTTACCAACATTTCAATTATGTGTGTAGACTTGGATTATCTTCATGAAGGAGATGGTTGTCAGAATTCCATGTGTGACTCAGTATCATGATTCAGTGGGATTTGTTGGTAGTGATGTGGATTCACCATTTGATGGTGGATGATCTTCATGATGTTTTGTGATGTTGATATCTTGGAGCCATGGAGGAAATATGGAGTCTTTGGTTGGGGTTTTGTATAGTCTTTGTATTTTGACATGTTATTCTTGTTTAATAGGATGATTGCTATTATGTCACAATATACTCTTGTTTGTGCACACATTAGATTTTTTGCATGATAAAGATGCATGGTATGTTGATTAGAGAATATATTATGTTCATATGGAGCATGTAATATTTAGGAGGATATGGTTAGTTCATGTTGTTATTTTTATGTTCTTGATTCATAATTTGAGCTTTGGTATTGATCTTATTTGGTGAACTATTTGTATTGAGTACATGATCATGTACTTGATTACTTTGTGATGTTTCTATGTTGCATTTGGAGTTTGTCATTTATTGATTGATTACATGTGCCCATGGATACATTGAGACTTAGGTGAGGCTTATATTTCCCTTGCGGTTAGAGACATGTTGTTGATATGGTTACTCTTGATGAGATTCTAGCATGAATTCCAAGCAGCCTACACCTTGGTTAGATGCAAGTCCAACATGGACCTATGAGGAGAGTATTTTTGGATGATTCATGATGAATTGGATATCTTGGAGGATAATTCTCATTCCCCATTCTTGTTCTACTTGGTGGATTATCACTTGAGAGGTATTTTCCATTATTTCTTTTAGGTGCATTATGTTTATGATTTATCTTCTCATGCATATAGATCTTGAGCTATGCATATTTGGTTGTGAATGGTTTATTTAAGGAGTATTGGAATTCTTATCTCCTTATAAATTGTGAGTACATTCATTGATGTTAATTTTAAGATATGTATTGGGCTAATTTCCTTCTTTGAGAATAGTTACATTGAGTTTAATATTCTTGTTTTGAGAGGCTTACATCCATGTTAGTTACATGATACAAATGTTATGTAACTTGATCTTGGTGATTGAATAGTTGGATGTTGTTATGGATTTTATTTCGGGGTTTTATGGAGGAGATCATCCTTGACATAATTGGAATTTAGATGTGTATGTAGAAGGACTTTCTACATGTGTACATGATGTGAAGATTTTATATCTTTGGTCTTGGTTATCTTTTTGGACATTTGGTTTCACATTACATTAGTTTTGAGGTTTTGTTGGAGCTATTGTGATCACTAGATTTTGGTCATGTTTGTTTTCACTCATGTTCTTGGTTGAAAACATGGAATTTATTTTATCGCATTCATTTTTTGGGTGTGGAGAACATGGGAGAGATATGGAGACTTTTTGGTGAGAATTGTTATTATAGGTTATTTAAAGGTTTTTCATATCACTGTGGATGTTTCTTGGTACTGCATGATGTCGTTTACACCTTATATGTGATGATATTGGAGGATTTGTATGTGATGGAAAGGGGGGTTCTCAACAACCCTCTTTTGTAAAATAAAACATTCAAACAACCTCAATAGTGCATACAAAGTAGCAACAAAGTTTCATGACATTAATTGAAGTTTGCAAGAAAACATCTTCTCATTATGAAAATCTAATTACAAAATAATTTTCATTCATAAAATGACTTATGGGAAGCAACATATTTCCCTTACCTAATCTGAAATAAAATGAAATAAATGAAGTATAACAAAAGGAAACCAATGTGCTCCATGAACACCTCAAAATCTCCACCTTTCTCCTACAATCATTCACCTAAAACCCTTGAACTTTAAACAATGGAGGATTAAATATTTAATGGCTTCCATAACTCTCTCAACCTACAAAAAAATATATTAAAATCTCCATCTTATAATACCACATGAAGCTTTCTCTTTTCCCAAAACCTGCAACCACCAATGAATGTCGAAAACATGCAACAAAACCCCTTTCAAAAAATAAAAAATCTTATTTTTTCCCTCCAATTAGAAACGTCACGACCATATCCATGGAATGAGTGGTTTCCAATATAGAAAAATTAATAAATTATTTTTAATACCATTTAGTAACTCCCATAAACCCAATGCCCAAGTTTGTTTTTTCATATTTTTCAAAAAAAGTACAACTACACCTCCACTACCCCACTTTCCAACTTGCCTAACAAAGGTACATTTATTTATTATATTAAATTATTCCAAATTTATTCAAATTAACCCAACATGAAATAAAAATGCAAACTGCAAAAAATGTTTTTTTTGTTGATGCAAGATTTCTAGCAACCATGGATGGTCCTGCATCAGAAACCCATGGTAGAAAGCTTGTGAGCATAGACTCACAAAATATATTTGATTAGTAGAGCTACTCTTTCAAGTTGCAAGAAACAAGGAACATACTCCATTGCTAGAATTTTTACCTTTGATAACTTATGTTTTCTCCTCTTCCAACTCTTAGCTGGAACAAGTAACCTCCTCCTTTGAAAATTCTGCTCTTTACTCCTCTTCCTCAATGTGGAATCATCTCTACCATAACCTGACCACCTCCTCCAAGTGTATCTCACATTCTCCTCCAATCTTGTGGGATTCAACCCACTAAATTCCATCCACCTCCACCAAATTGCACCTACAATTAACTCTACAACACCATCCAAATCGTTCTTTGCATACCAATCATCTCTAACTTTGACTAAACCATCTCATCTTCATTCACTATCTCATCCATCTCAACAAAAAAATTGTATTTCTAAAATTCATTAAGAAAATATTTTACCTTCTCATCACCTATTGCAACTTCAATTTTATTCTCTTCTTTCACGCCTTTAAAAGACATGCAATTGTATCACTTCCTTTTCCTATAACCAATGCATCATATTCTTCTTCCATTGATGTAGTCCTATCATCTACACAAAATCCACTTTCATCTTCATCATAAAAATAAAAAAATATTATGCATTACCTCTTTTTCCTTACCACTGTCTACTGCTATATCTTCTTCACCTTCACTCTCAGCTACACTTTCATTTTCCAATACTTTCAAGTCCTCTAAAGGATACTAAATTTATGCTGCAACAATATTTTCCTCCTTGATTGTTGAACTTTCTTTTTGCTTCTCATCCTCTGCTACAATCTCACCATCTTCCATCACGTTATCCTCAAAGAATACTTCCTCTTCACCTGCATACACAACTATAAAAAAACAATTCCTTTATGTTTTATCATTTTGTCAAACACTTACCACACACTCTCAATCTTCAATATCTTAGGTTAATATTGCCTCATGCTCAATGATCTATCTACACACAAATCACACACACCACCACAGGTTCTAGTGCAAACTGCCTCACATAGGCACTTCTACCTGCACATTTAGGAACTACCACTCTAATACCACTGATAGAAAGGGGGATTCTCAACAACC
Source organism: Sequoiadendron giganteum (assembly GCA_007115665.2). NCBI lineage: Eukaryota > Viridiplantae > Streptophyta > Pinopsida > Cupressales > Cupressaceae > Sequoiadendron > Sequoiadendron giganteum. Next base: position 47,085,824 of record CM021101.1, read on the forward strand.
CTCTTTTCTGAAATAAAAAATTCAAAAAACCTCAACATTGCATACAAATCAGCAACAAAGTTTCATAACGTTAATTTAAGTTTGCAAAAAAACATCTTCTCATTATGAAAATCTGATTACACAATAATTTCAAGTCATCTAATGATTGATGGTAAGCAACATATGCTCCTTAAATAAGCTGAAATAAAACACAAAAATGAACCACAACAAAAATAAACCATCATGCTCCATGAACACCTCAAAATCTACACCTTTCTCTTGCAATCATTTAGCTGAAACTCTTCAACTTTCAGAAATGGAGGATTCAATATTTAGGGTATGTGCAAGATCATGATGGGCCAAAAAGTGGCGATATGTAAGTGATATGATGGCCCATGTGGCTAATGACTTTTTTTTTACCCAAAATTGATGAAACGAAAAGGGTTTTTTAAGAAGATTTTTAGCTTTCCACCATTATAAATTATGCTTTACTTTGAATTTAATAAATTATTATTATTTATTTTCTATTTGAATTACGACTAAAGTCCTGATTGATAGGCTGATTGAAAAACATCTATAGCTTTCAAATGGTATCACATTTTTTGAATCTAAAACATGTGTCACATTCTATGCTTCACATACTATAGGATTAAAAAAAAAAATGAATTTCATGAAGTTTTCACCAAGTTAAGGTGGTCAGACATATAATTTTTTATATTTTTTAAAAGTTATAATAAAAAAATCATAATTAATTATTTACTTGGAGAAAAATTACAAACAAATATGCATCACATTGGGACATGAATCTTCTACTTATATCTAAAATCTTATAAAAAAATATTATCATTTTATTGTGGTTAGGGTGGTCAGACAGACACCTACTTCTTATTTTTTCCCTGAAATTTAAGTACTAATACATTGAAATTTCAAATTTTCACCAAATAGATTTTTTTTAAATAAAAATAAACCTAGTAGTTTAGAAACTACATTCAATTTTCAATAGATTATATTCTTACATATTTTTTAAATAATATAGTTAACTTATTCAAATTTTTACATCAAGTTGTCTAACTTTGATTTTTCTGAATTTTATTGCCACTTAAGGACCTATTTTTTCCATGATGATCCTGCACATGCCCTTTAATGGCTTCCATAATTCTATCAACCTACAAAAAATGGATTCAAAACTCCCTCTTATAATACAATTCCAAGCTCTCTATTTTCCCAAAACTTGCAACTAAACCCATTCTGAAAAATCAAAAATCTGATTTTTTCCTCCAATTAGAAAAGTCCCGACCACCTCCATGGAATGAGTGGTTTTAAATATGGAAAAATAAATAAATTATTTTTAATACCATTTAGTAACTCCACAAACCCAACGTCCAAGTTTTCTTTTTTCAAATTTTTCAAAAAAAGTGCAACTACACCTCCATTACCCCACTTGCCAACTTGCCTAACAAAGGTTGCATTTATTTTATTAAATTAAATAATTCCAAATTTATTCAAATTAACCCAAAATGAAGTAAAAATTAAAATTCCAAAGTTTGGAGTTTTTTGTTGATGTAAGATTTCTAGCAACAATGGATGCTCCGACATCAGTATACCTTGATCATTTTCAGATTTTCATTACCCATGTAGTGAGAGCTCTTGAATGTGTATGTCATCATTTGAAAAATTTGCACATGGAGTTTGTGATTATGATTTATCAGTGTTGAACCACCAAAAAGATATACAAGAAGGGAAAGAGGATTCCCCTTATTAGGCCTCTTCATTTTTTCACCTAGGAGCACTTGGTTTAGGAATGACTCTCTTTCCACTTAATGATATGATTTTTGGGTGAGTTCATTCAAATATATGGGTTGTGTTGTGTGTGATTATGTCTAAATGAAATAGTCTAAGTGCTGGAAATGGATAAAAGAAAGTAAATGCTAATGTAAAACCTAGATTTTGAATTATGTTTGAAAACACATTGAGATATGTAGACTTTATGCTAAATGACCTAAGAAAGATTATAAAACATAATAGAAAGATATAAAACTATAAATGTGTACCTAGAAGTATGTTGCAAACTTGAAGGAACTACGAAATCTTGAAAAATGAACTTTTATACATCTAACGAGACACTTGTGCCAAGTTGGGCGACCTAGTCCTTTTGCAAGTTGATTTTGGGAAACTAATCTAAGGTCTGTTTCAACCAAATCAGTATCCAGATCCACAGTAATCTCAGAAAAATAAGCACAATGGGACTAGGTTGCCACAACTGGCAGGAATGTCCCTTTTACTTTTTCTAAAAACTTGAAGGTGGAAACGGGAGATCTTGATCTACACTTTTTGCTCCTCCAAGCGTTCGGACCAAAAACCTTGATTTTTGGCCTATAGGTGTCTTTTGCAGATGCTTTTCCCTAGATAAAAAAGAGGTGTCTTCTACAAGCCTTCAATCCATTCTTCAAGCCTTCCAAAACACCTAAGTCTGCAAACACACAAAGAGAGAGAAGAGAATATGAAAAAGACTGGGAGATGTTTATCAAGGCAAGTCCTTGGTGAATAAGTTGTTCTTGAGGAAGAAGTTGTACTCTTTGAAAATGAAGGAAGCATCATATTTTGATGATCATTTAAATACCTTTAACATGTCGATTGCTCAGTTAGCATTTGTGGGTGTGAAGATTGATGATGAAGATCATTGCATGCTATTGTTATGTTCTTTTCCAGATTCGTGGGATCACTTGGTGATGGAAATTGGAAGAACGACAACCACTTTCAAGATGGAAGATGTGTTTGCTTCTTTGTTATCAAAAGAGTTGAGAAGTAAATATTTTGAGATGGTGAAGGAGGTTCCCATTGTTTGAGGAAGATTGAAAGAAAAATGCAAGAAGAAGCACAAGAAGTCCAAATTGAAATCAGAAGGGAGATCAAAGTCTCCTGGCAAGAAGTCAAAGGTGAATTTTTTGAATTATGGATAGACTGGTCATGTATGAAAGGATTTGAAAGAGGATAAAAAGAAGAAGAAGAAGAAGAAGAATTCTGAAAATGATTCTTCTCAAAGGAATGCAGATGCCTTCATTGCAACCTTAGTAACTCAGGCATCAGATGATGTCTGGCTGATTCATTCTAGAGAATATTTCCATATGACTTCTCATAGATATTGGTTGAAGAAGTATGAAAAATATGATGGTAGAAAGGTGTACTTGGCAAGCGATTCATCTCTGGAAATAGTTGGTCGTGGAAGAGTTGAAATTCAATTTCCCGGTGGAAGAATTAAGCGAATTGATGGAATAATGCATACATACCGGTTCTGGCATAGAATTTACTTTATGTAAGTAAGCTTAATGATGTTGGAGTTCAAGTCTCATTCTTAGGAAATGGTTGTAAAAGGACTAGAGGCTCGATGGTGTTGGCTAGGGATGCCCGAATAGGTACTCTGTTTAAACTGGATGCACTTGTTGTTCAATGTAACAATGTTATTGCAAAGTCACAAAATATTGTTCATGTAGAGGAGATTCAATTCCCTATAGGGGAAAATTACTTGGAGGCTAAACTTCTAGTAGAGAAGACTATGCTCTAGCATCAAAGGCTCGGTCATATTAGTGAAAAAGGTTTAAAATCCTTGAAAAATAAAAACCTAGCTAAGGGGCTTGATGATTATAATCTGGAATTTGAATTATGTGAACATTGTATATATGGTAATAATCATCGTGTTTCATTTTACTCTAGTCCTCACAAATCTTTTGGTGTTCTAGATTATATTCACTATTATGTCTTTAGTCCAATTAATGTTCCTTCATTGTTGAATTCAAAATATTATGTATCTTTTATTGATGATTATTCAAGGAGGGCAATTGTGTATTTTTTAAAAGTAAATCAGAAGTGTTTAGTCATTCTAAGGAATTTAAAAACCTTGTGGAAAATCAGATTGGTCGAAAAATAAAGTGTTTAAGCACTAAGAATGGAAATGATTTTTTTTTCTAATGAGATCGAAAGGTATTGCAAAGACCATGGGATTAAAAGGCATAAAAATACACCTTACACTCTGCAAAAAAATGGAGTTGTTGAAAGGTTGAACAGGACATTGATGGAGAAGGCAAAAATTATGTTGAGCAATGCTAGTTTGGAGCTGAAGTTATGGGTTGAGGCTATAGTTAAATATGTTACTTGTTAAATTGATCTCCTTCATCAACACTTGTTGACAAAACACCTATGGAAGCTCAGTCTGGTAAGAAACCCTTTCTACGACATATTCATGTCTTTGGATGTGAAGCATATGTTTATGTGTCAAATGTGAAGAGATCTAAATTGGAGAAAAAAAAATTAAATGTATCTTCATTGGCTATGGAATTGGTGTGAAAGGATACAAGCTTTGGAATCTTGTGACTGAGAAGGTTGTATATAGTAGAAGTGTAATCTTTTGAGAGCTGAAAATTTCTTCAGTGGATCTACAGTCAGGGATGAAAGAAAATAAAGAGGAAAATGATGTTATTGAAATACCTTTAACTCCTAAAAAAGAGGAACAATACATTAATAGTGTCCCTAAAACTTAGGAGAGTTTGAGCATCTCTGAGAGTTCTTAAGAAGAGCCACAACCTCAGCCTCAACCTATGAGGAGGTCTACATGTGAGAAGAAGCAACCTGATAGGTATGGGTTCTCTATGTTGGATTCTACTTGTGCCTATGCTTTGACTACTAATACTGATGAGTCTAGGATTGTAAAAGAGGCAACTAGAATATCTAATTCAGATTAAAAGTTGGAAGCCATGAATAAAGAAATGGCATCATTAAAGAAAAATGATGCTTGGGGTCTCATCCCATTGCCTAAAGATAGGAAGCCTGTGGGTTGCTAATGGGTATTTAAAAGGAAAATAGGTCTAGATGGTAGTGTTGAAAATTATAAAGCAAGATTGGTTGCAAAGAAATATTCCCAGGTCTAGAGGGAATTGATTATGGGGAAATGTTTTCTCTGGTAGCGAAGCTAACATCTATCAGATTTCTTTTGTCACTTGCAGCAGCATATGACTTGGAGATTGAGCAAATGGATGTGAATACAACATTTCTTCATGGTGATCTTGAATAATAAATTTATATGTCCCAACCTAAGCACTTTTTGGAAAAAGGTAAAGAAAGTCTAGTTTGCAAGTTAAGATATCTCTATATGGTTTAAAACAGTCGCCTAGAATGTGGTACCAAAAATTTGACATGATTTTTTTGTCACTCAATTTTGTAAGATCGAAATTAGATCATTGTGCGTACTTCAAAATTGAAAATGATTAGGTTCTTATTATTGCACTCTATGTTAATGATATTTTATTCAAGAGAATAGTAAGTTTATTTTTGATCTACAATCTTAGTTGTCTACAAAGTTTGAAATAAAGGATCTTGAGGCAGCTAGATATATTCTGGGAATGGAAATAACCAGGGAAAGAAAGAGAAGAAAGCTTTGGCTTAGCTAGAGTAAGTATATTAATACTTTTATGAAGATATTTAGTATGGTTGATTACAAGTAGTTAGTTATTCCAGTTCTGGAGGGAATTAAGTTATCTATTGAAGATTATCCAAAATCTCCTACTGAGACGGAGGACATGACCAGAGTGTCTTATGCAAGTGCAGTTGGTAGTTTAATGTATGCAATGGTTTGTACAAGGCCATAAATTTCTCAAGAAGTGGGAGTACTTAGTCAGTTTATGGCTAATCCCAGAAGGACACATTGGGATGTTGTGAAAAGAGTGTTTAGATATTTGAAGTGCACTTCAAAATATGCTTTGTGTTACCATCGAAATTTGGTTGTTCAAATCATAGAGGACTCTTAGAATTCATTGGTATGTGGAATCTAATTGGGTAGGGGACATTGATAGCAGAAGATCCACTAGTGGATATAGTTTCATGATGAATGGTCCTGTAGTTAGTTGGATGAGAAAGCAGTGGGCTATAGTCGCTTTATCTACTACAGAGGTTGAGTACATGGTAACAATTCTAGCCTATAAGGAAGCCATTTGGCTTATGAGATTATGTTTTGATATTGGTTTTGATGCAGGGTAGATTATTATTTGTTGTGAGAGTCAGAGTGTCATTTGTTTGGTGAAAAAAACAAATTTTCATGCCTAGATGAAACATATTGATGTGCAATATCACTTTGTATGAGATATGGTCGAGGATGGAAAGGTGTGTTTGGAAAAGGTAGATACTCTGAAGAATTTTTTTAATGCATTGACAAAACCAGTGAGCACTGATAATTTCAGATGTTGTGCTAACTCAATGGACCTTGGGGTCCAGAGTATTCAGTTACTTCTTGTATTGAAAAGGGTTTAGTGAGTTCTTTGTCGAGTGGGAGATTGTTGAGAATTGTGTCTCAAACTCACTGGTGTAACCCTAGAACTATCTCCAATGAGAAAATAATTCATAAGTGTTAAGATCATGCTTGTACCGATGTACTACTAGATGATTGTGGGAGAGGTGTGATATCGTGATATACCACCATACCATGGGAGCCTTACAAAGGTGCAGTAATGTGGTGGTACCATGATACTATGGGTGTCTTCTCACTAAGGTGTAGTAGCATAATGTTATTGCCATACTATAGGACCCTTCTTATTGTCTGGCGGTAGTATAGTGTATATCGCGAGAGCCTCCTAACTATCTAGCGGTAGAGTGGTATAACGCCACCCCACGGGAGCCTGTTGGTTGTCAACGGTAGCACGATGTATGGTGAACGAGCACAAACTTGTTCACTACTAAGGTACACACCGATCAGTGGAGGTCATTTGTTGACTTGGAGGTGGTCATTCGGTCTCTGGGAAGTTCAACAACTATTCTATAGGGAAACTAAATCGAACTATTCTTGGTTGGTGAACAAATTGTTTTTATAGAATTGATCAAAAAAGAGATTGTAGCTATGCAATGTACTATGAAAATGGAAGGTTTTTGTTTTGATGGTTGATCAATTTGGAAAGTCTTTGGTATACATTGTATGCTTATGAGCATTATAATGAGGTGTGACTTTATTCTGTTAAAAAGGTCGATTAGAGAATATTATTGTTGTGAGCTGGCATCTGTGAAGGAGAGTCTAAACACTGTATGTAATTTAATTTACTGTAATACAAGTGACTTTATTTGATGTCGTGCATTTTTCTCCCATAAGTGTTTTACCACGTAAATCTGGTGTTCACTTTTGTGTGTAGTTTTTTAATTGTCTATTCTGGTATTCCTGTTAATGTGCATCTTTAATGAATTGTGATTGGAATTGAACCTTTTTTTTGCACTATTCCCCTTAGAGTTAGCATTAGGAAGGTGATTTTGCACCTGTCCTCTCCTTAGATCAACTAAATCAGTATCCGAATTTTTAGAAATCTCAAAAAAATAAGCACAATGGGACTAGCTCACCACAACTAGCGGGAATGTCCCTTTTTCTTTTTCTAAAAATTTGAAGGCAAAAACGAGACTTCTTGATTTGCACTTTTTTCTCCTCCAAGGGTTCGAACCAGAAACTTTGATTTTCGGCTTGTAGGTGTCATTTCTTGGATTGTTTTCCCTAGCTAATAAAGAGGTGTCATCTACAAGCCTTCCAAAAACACCTAAGTCTGCAAACACGCGAAGAGAGAGAAGAGAATATGGATTGTTAGAGTATGGGGGCTTGCCTTGGTCAATCCCCTTTTAGATAAATAAACCAACTGATGAAATAAGATAAGAAAGAATGAAACAATGAAACAATGATGTTAGTACCTTGCCATGGATATATATCTTGAGTTGTTGCAACTATTCAACCACTTGAATGCTTCAACAAAGGATATCTTGATGACCTAGGATTCAAACCCTAGCTTGCTTGAGAAGAGTAGTGGATGAGTGCTTGAGAAGATTGAGTGAAGGTGAAAAATGAGAATTGTTAGGGTTCAAGATGAGGGGAAAACCCTTATTTATATATGTTTTGCCCTAATTTCCCCAAAAATGACACATGATAGGCCGAACTTAGGGTTTTGGGGGAAAATTCCCATAAGATTTTTTATTTAATTTTGAATTTTATGCCTAAATGGACTAGGTTGCCCAAGGTGGCGACCTAGTCCACTTGGAAAAATTCAAGTGGTGGTCGGGAATAAAAAGATGTTAACTGATGTTTATCAGACTTGCCTCCCGAAACACACTTAAGTCCAACCTAAAAGTACATTAAGGGGCCATTTTTGACATAAGTAAGGATTAATTTAGTGATGACAAGCCTAGGAAAGTTTGATAATGTATTTCAACATCTTACAATACTTTAAACTAAGGCTTGGAAAAGGGTAATTTAGATGAATTATGATAGAAAATGAGACCAAAATCCACAAGAAAGGGCCCAAATGAGTGAAAAGTGTCAAAGGCTACACTTTTTGGTGACACAAGTGTATATGTTGATGGAATGAGTTTACTATGTTTTGTATAACTTAGATGTATGGATAGTTGGATGTGTTGGAAGTCTGTTTGGGTACTATTTTAGCTATGGTTTGTGTATCTTGATAGCTAGTAGTACATATTGATACCTTTGGATTGAGTGTTTGTGTTTGTTATATTAGTTGAGGCAAGACTTATACTCCATTGTGACAAATTCCATGGCTTATCTTTAGATGAATTCTAATATTTGTGTATTGGCTTGATGGAGGATGAGATATTTCATGCTTGCGATGGTGGTCACCTTGTTTCTTGTTACAAGTATCTTGATGGATCACATGGAGCACTTTAATTCATTTTTGGTATACATGGCTAGAGGGATTGTTCCATTGTTCATGTTTTGAGGATACTAGTTACCCCTTATTCAATATTTACAAGTGGGAGAATGTTATGAATTAGGCGTTGTACAATATGCATAATTTTTATAATTTATTATTATATATTTGGTTCACCTAAGGAGGTCTAAAAGTACATGCATCACTAGGATTTAATAATCTTGGGGTCACTTGATGTTGTATGTAACATTTGGATATAATGTAATTTATAAAATTGTATTTATTTAATATTCAGGAAAGTAATTTTTAAAAGTAACTAATATTAAATGTGGGTCATTGTTTTAGCCACATTATTCTATGTAATACCACTCAATGATTTTATAGGAGCTTGTTTCTATAAAAGAAACCACATGGGTAGTAGCTTTTAAAGTTGGATAGTTGGAGTTTTGATTCTTCTTCTGAAGAGTGCATATGTGAATTATGGCAAGGGATGTGTGGTTAGATGCTTGGAAACAAGGAGAATGAATTGAGGAGGCTTGATGATTTAGAGGTGTTCATGGAGGCTCTAAAGATGTATTGTAATGTTTATTTCTAAATAATACATGAGTCATAGATGATTTTGGAGGCTAGGTTTTTCCCTATTGAGGGTTTTTCCAAGGTAGATATTGTGTCATCTTTTGATGGGTATGTTTCCTATTCTCTTGCATGTTAATTTTGAGTACTTATTTGCATATGTTTTTCTTTTGGGTTATGTGGAATTTGTTATTATGTGGTTGAAAGTTTCCTTTCAAACTTGACACATTAACATTATAAACCTTTTAAAATCTAAAAAATGTCAGCTTAGATCTAAGGATAATATTGCATTACTTTGCATCCATCATTTAGGCATCCATTATTTCATCAAAAAAGCATAAAAGAATCAAAAAATTACATATCATATTGCATCCTAAGTTCAAATAGGGTTAATTTAACTTGTTATAGGTCATATATAAATCTTAATTGAATTTATAAATCTACATTAGGTCATCTTAGATCTGAAATTATTCATTCCATTCATTTAGGAATTTACATATAGTCAAAAAGGTAAAAAAGTGCATTATTTTGTTGCAAAAAGATATAAAGATCACCATTTTATGATTTTGTACATTAAATTAGTCAGTTGTCATATCCTACATCTACAAAATTGCATTTGAATTGTATTTTATTGCTTTAACATTTTGAAAATCATTTGTACACTTGCATATTGAATTGCATGATCATAAATTGGAAAAAAATTGGAAAATTACTCTTTTTTAGACTTGCAATGTCACAAAAGAAAATTAATTACTATTACAAATATTCAAAATTTTAATTTAGCTAAAAAAATTTCCAAACAAGGGAACCCTTGGCAGCATTTCCCAAGCTATTTTGACTCATATTTCAGTGATAGAACCCTCTCAAGATCTCTTGTCTAGATTTTCTTTCGGTTTTCAAATCATCATGGTATAATAGTCTAAAATCCTTTACACATATTTAATGATATATGGATCATTAATTATCATGAGAAATAGGTTCTTTTGAAAAACTACTCATGAAAATGGGTCAATGAATTTGACTCATAAAACTATACAATTGAATCCTGATAGCAATTTCATAATTTAGCACGCTATGTAAATACCTCCTACTTATTAATTGATGAGCTAAAGGGGCTATTTAATTAATGGTTCATGGGGCATAACACTTTTTAAAGTTTTTTTCAAATGGGGTTGCAAGTTAATTTGGCTTAACCTTGGGGAAAACTTTGTGGTTAAGTGCAATTGAGCTAGAGTAGTACTAGGATGAGTGACCTCTCAAGAAGGTCTAGTGCTTCACCTCTATGAGCATCACCTAGATGCATTGAGTGCTAAGTGGATCATCTACTATCATGAGATATGGGTTCTTGTGAATCACTACTCATGAAATATGGGTCAATGAGTTTGACTCGTAAAACTACATGGTTGAATCATAATATAGCAATATCAAAATTTGACACATTGTGGAAAATACCTCCTACTTATCAATTTGGAAAGCTACTAAAAATGGTTATGTTGAACTTGCTCATCCTATCACTGATCAAAATGCCAAAAAGGCACATGAGAACAATTCTAAAGAAAAGAATCCAATCCTAAGTGGGTTAGCTAGTTCTAAATTTTTCAAGGTGGTACAATTCGAGACTACAAAGGAAATATAGGATAAGCTCAATACTCTTTGTGACTTGGGAATGAAAATGCCAAACAAGAAAAGTTTCAATCTTATAGGATAAGTTATTTCAGAATATAAAGATGAAAGAAGAGGAGAATATTTCCAACTATCTACTTTGGGTAGATGAAGTTGTCAATGGAATCAGAAGTCATGGAGAAGATATAATTGACTCTTTGTTGGTGAAGAAAGTTCAAAAAACTTTTCCTCAGAGGTTTGACATAAAAATATCTCCAATTGAAGAATCCAAGGATCTAAAAAAGATTAACATGGAAGATATTTTTGGATCTCTTATAGTATATGAAATGAGGAATGAGGTTTAGAGTACACACAAAAGAGAAATTATATTCAAATTTGTGAAGAAAGAAGAATATTTTGGATCACCTAGCAATTTTGATTGAGAAGAAGAAAACCTTGTGAGAAAGTTGAAGAAATGATAAAGAAAGTACAAAGTAAAATTACTATTCAAATTCTTTAATTGTTGTAGAATTGGTCACTATGCTTCTAAATTCCAATTCAAAGGAGATGAAAGTAGTAGCAAGGAATTCTAGAGAAACAATTTCAAGAAGAATTGTTTCTCTAGAGAAGAGTACTACTATTCCTTACATTAAGGAGACCATTGTACATTAGAAGATGATGTAGATGAATCCTTGTTCATGACCTCTATGATCCCTAAAATTTCAAGTAGATATATGGTTGAAAAGAAAGGTGAAGTTAATTTTGAAGGTGAACATGTTTCTTTTCTTGAAGATTTTGACTATGCAAGGAAAGAGAACGTAAGGAAAAAGGCCCTGATTCAAGCCAAAATAAGAGAATATAATAAGTGGAGAAGGATATCCTATTACTTAAAAATGAATTTGAGAAAGCAATGTGCAGAAGTTGGGAAGCTAGTATTAGACCTAAAGAAATACCTCATCATGCAAGTAGATTCTCCATAAATTGGTTTAATCATCCTTTTTATGGTTACTATTTCATTTTTAATAAGTATAGAAACAAATCCATAGAGTGCAAATATGAAATGAATAAATAAATTTTATCAATAGAAATTATCTTGCTTCTCTGGTAGATGTCAATTTGTTATGTCAGATCAGTAATAATGTTGGGTATATAGAAAAAATTTGCAAGAGTGATTTTATAAAATCAAAAATTCAAAAGATAGTTAATGTTAAGCAAGTTAAGGAAACAAGCAAAGAAAATTCAATGATTGTGAAAACAACATTTCATGCTGAGAGAATCAAATCTTTGGATAATTGGCAATGGGTGTTCAAGTCACATGACTGGTGACAAAAGAAAGTTCATCAAAGTTTACGGATAATTCATCAACAAATATATGTGGTAAAGGTAATGTAAGTATTCATGGAAAATATAAGAGTAAAGATATTTTCTATTTTTATGGTCTTAAGCATAATCTTGATAATTTGTAAGCTTTAAAATTGAAGATTTACTATGTTGAACCCAATAACAAAAACTAAATAATATTGATAACCTTAATAAATATAAACCCCTCAAACTCTCAACCAATAGAAAAATTTCTTCGTAATATTTCATTTTTCAATTCAAGGATTTTACGGCAAAAAAAAATATTTTCCTTCAAAATATAATTAAAAGGAAACATTGATGCAAAATATTTTCTCATTCTTTTCACATTAAATTATAAACTTTATTTCAGACCTAGATATATCGCACATATGAAAATATATATTATCATTTATAATATTTTCCAACTAGATAACGTATTTCTAAATAAAAACTTTTTTCTTAAATAAAATAAAGTACATTTATCAGAAGCTCGCAAAAAAATAATGTTTCTTTTAACCCTAATTTTGAATTGAAAATTTTAAATAAACTACTTGGCATACATAAAATTCACACTAATGGGAGGACATAAAAGATTATTTGATCTCATATTGGGCAATTTAAATTCTAACATAAGAAATTTGAATAATAATAATTCATCAAATATGTACTAAAAACAATTGCGTTAGAATTCTTAATAAAAGGGAATATCATTTCATTGATAATTGAATTCATGGCTCAATCAAACAGACATACCCACAAGAACTATTATGTAACAAACTCAACCACATGGAGTAGCTAAAATGAGATACCTAAGTGGTATATCAATTATGTTCTCCACTAGACATTTATACCATTAGTCAACTCGATTGTGCATATCCACAATGAATAAAATATTCTAGATATACACACAATTTCTAATAGGAGTTATAAAGTATCATCGTAAGAGATGTGTTCCTATTTGAAGTTGAGATCCTATTTCTCAAGAATTTTGCACATATGTATTTTAACTTTGATTATACTATGGGGATTTTAAATATTCACACAATACATATAGCTATTGTAGCCTAAAGGGGTAAAAAGTGATGTTGGAAAACATAATGGAGAATGGAGGATAATTATCATCTCATTAGTTTCTTGTTCAAAGCCAAATACCACTACATAAGAGGCAATCTATGTAGGAATATTTTAATTTATTTTTAATTCAATGTATTTACACTTTTTAGTTTGACATGAATTATTTTATTTTTCTCTTAATTTATAATTTTTTCTAAGAATTATTAATTTCATGGAGTAATTTTTTTAACCCCTTTTTTGTTATGTAGTGTTGTAAATTGTCACCCTTGATAATTTCACACTACATTTTTCTCCCCTTTAAGTTATTGGACCTAATTGAGAACTTAATTTCCTAAAGTACTGTAACTTATTTTTAATATTTACTGATAATTTTCAAGCATAAAACAAATGCTCTCATTTATTACTTTTCCCCCAACCCCTTATGTTTCAAAAAATAGGCATAGGACTCTAGCGCCTAGCCTTCCTATGTCCCCCTATTTTGGCTCCAAATTCAAATATATTAGTGTCATCATTTATTATTTGAAATTAAAATATCTAAAGTCGGTTGTCGACATTTAATTTTTAGGAAATTAGGATAATAACATATAAATACATAGTTATTACATCATTTGAAAGCATCTAGAAAAATATTGGAGATTATTGTCAAGAGCATTATCAAGCAAGTGAAGAGAAAAAATTTAGAGATTTATTGCAAAAATTTAAGATCCAAACATCATGTCAAAATGTATGTTAGGGTGTTCACATTTGTGTTTTCATATTGTTTGTGAAGACTAATCCTTGTAGGTCTCCAATCAATTCAATAAAGAAATATTCAAGCCTTGATTATATGTTATGACTTCATCCCTTCGAGGGAAGCCTTTGAAGGGTGGTGAGTTTCAACACTTTTCAGATTCATCATCCCTTCCTATCATTTATCCTTTATCATTAACATTGCTATTGTCAAAGTGAAAACACTAACATGAGGTTTGACCAAGGTAATCCCATAGATTGTACAACATTTATTCTCCCTTTCAATGTGTAGGTTTTAGGTCTAAAGAAGTACAAAGTAAGTTTGAAGATCAAATATTCATTGTTGCAATTAAAAACCTGCACCTTGACAACTCACAAAAATTTAGTTATAGAATTATCCGGCTATGATCCAACAGTGTGACAAGTAGGAAACAAAATCTTTGATCTGACACCAAAGGACTCCAAAAAGCATATCTGAATTATCCCTACAAAGAAAATGGTGGTTGGACCACCTATGTCCTCCATTTTCAGCTCCAATTTTATATCATAAGTGCACAATGTCTTGTTGAGTCCATTGTAATAGTCTATTTTTATCTGTGATTTCTCGGATCTACCATATTTACAGTAGAATAGTAATTTGCATCAATATTTCAATTAAATCATTTCATTTCATCCTTAGGTCACTTTAATATTTTTTCAAGGGTTAGTTGACTCACCTTTTAGGTTGTAATTCAATCATATGCCTTGTTCAAATCCAATCGAACCCCCATCACATCCCCATTTTACACACACTTTTCCAATGAAATTAAGGAAAGGTGTTCAAACCCTAAAGTAAAAGCTCTAAATTTCCCTCTCCCCATGTTTCATTTTGGTGAACACGACATGTTAACATTATATACCTTCTAAAATTTGAAACAATTGAACCTAGATCTAGGGTATATCATTACATAGTTTTACAATTTTCATTTAGGCGTCTATTTTTAATAATAAAAAGCATAAAAACTCAAAAAAAAAAGCATGTCACATCACATCATATGTTGCAATAAGGGTAATTTCAGTCATAATAGCTCAAATCTACATTTCAATTTCATTTTCAAATCTGCAATAGGTCATTTAAAATATGAAAACAAAAAAATTGAAAGTGTCATTTGATTACATTTAGGTAACTTGCATAAAAATAAAATGTGAAAAAATGCATTATTTTCTTTCAAAAAGAATATTCATATCATCATTTTCAGATTTAGCATATTAGAATTAGTTAATTTTTACATATTAGAGCTAGAAATTACATTTATAATTATCATTTATTGTTCAAGAATTTTCAACATTGTTGCACACTTTAATTTTGAATTACATTATCATAAATTGGGAAAAATTTAGAAAAAATAGTTGTTGTCAAAGTTATTTACAGACAAACAGAAAAACCTTAAACAACAGTATAGACAATGAAACTTTTAATTTTGTAGACCCTTTTCTAGGACATAGGTTCCATGAGTTCCCTGGTCCTACCTTTTTTTGTCTTACATTTCTATTAGACATTAGTCTCTATCTTCTTTGTCTATTTTTGCTTTCTAATTTCTATTTTTGAGTGTTTTGTTATGATTGTTTAATAGTTTAGTGTCCATATTTGGCACACTTAGTGTTTTGGAACTTTCATGAGTTTTAGGACCTTGTACCCTATACCAATACTTTAGTGAGACATTGTTTTAGACTTACGGCATCCCACAATACTGTTACATATTTTGTGGATCCTAATTTTTTTAACTCATATGGATGTTCAGACTACTATTGTGCATGTTCCCAAAGACAAACTAAACAAATAGACTTGAAGACTTATAGGTATTGTAAGAATACATAATAATTTAATCCTTGGCCAAAAAAATAGTACCTATAATGGATAACTTAAAAAAATTGATCAATGATTCTAATGGATTAGAGGTGTTGTATAGCACAGACCATAATATGGATACAAATATTCCTATGCTATCTAGTTGTGCTCAAGCTTTGGGATACAATAAAATCCTAAGAGTGATTCAAATCTCTCTCCCTAAAACTATACTCTCTATTCCTAAATATGTGTTACCATCTACAGCATCATTGATACAACCAAGAAATTAAATAAATCCAACCTTAGGGTTCTCTATTGGGTATCTTTATTACTTCATGGCATCACATATGACATATCAATTTTTTTCACCCCTAATAAATTTACAACATATTATTCCACCAAGAACTTACACAATCCCGCCATATTCACCACATTCCCAAAACACATTAAGCAATGACTTGGTCATCAATCATTTGTAAAATGTAACCTCACTCCAACAAGAAATTTAAACATTGAACCAAACTCATAATGGAAATCCATCACAATATGTCAAAACGAGCCCATTGTTACTTAAAATTTTGAAAATAACCATACTACTAAACATGGATATTCCTAGGTTTTAGAAGTATATCAGTAAAGGAGATCCTTGAATAGTCTTGATTATACATGAAAAATAGGTTTTGAAGCCCGACCTGAAACCCTTTACAGCATGAGATACAAAATATTGCTAAGAAGATAGGCCAAAATATACTAGTAGCAAACCAACTCTAAGAAACCAAGACAGACAGAGTGTTGAAGAAAATATTAAACGTTATACCAATAGCAACACTCAACAGCAACAAAACAACAAAACAACAAAAAGCCAACCAAGACCCATTAGAAATAAAATAGTAGAACAAAAGATCCTAACGCTATTTCATACTGCTTAAGGTGTTAGCCACCTCAAGCTCCTGGCTCCTGTGTAGATCAATCATATCCAAAAACTCCTTCTTAGCTTCAAAGTATCTTTTCCAATCATCCATTCCTTTAGCAGTAGGGCCTTTGGTGTCGACTTTCACTCCCTTCTTTCCCTTTGGTGAGATCCTTGAATAGTCACATCTTGGCTTATACGATATTTTTAGTGGCATCATATTTGAAGATAAGATCCTAGAAAAAAATATTTCCTAGGTCATTGAAAGACATGGCCTTGGAATGGTTTTTCTCATTATCGAATAATTTTATTCATTTCTTCAATGAACTTGTTGATGCATTCTTGGAACATTTCAAAGCAAACATAGGCCCAAAACTTCATTAACTAATTTAGTGAGGTTTAAACAAGGAAAACATGAAAAAGTGATAAAAATGCTAAAGAGTGTAGGCAAAGGTGTCATGCTCTTGCCCATTAGTTGGAAGAAAATAATATAACATTGCCTAAAAAGAAAACACCTAAGAAAATAAATCAAGAAGAACTACAAATTTCACCAAAACAAGACATGGAATTGAAAAAAGAAATGGAACAAGAATATACAACATTATCATTAAACCTCCCATGGTGATAAATTTAAGAGCAAGTACATAATGATCTTAATTTTATATTTTCAAGTTTATGAATTGTGATGGGTGAAACCGTAATGATCCTCTTGATGAGAGTGACCCACCATGTGTTGAACCTGGTGATTCTCTTAATATAACACATGTTGTAGTCCCTTTGGCCATTTTTTTTCCTTCCCTACCTAATCAGCAAGATTGGGACACAAATCATTTTCCTTAGATCGAATCACATGTGTGCTACTCTTTCTTTGTATTTTCTTTATGTTTTCTCATATGTGATGTGATCTCCTATGTTTTTTTGATTGGTGTGTATTTGTGTTTGTGAGTTTTTTTAGATGACCCTTGTTGCTTTGTTGGTGCAAGGATACAAAGGAAACACATATATTATGACATTCTTTTATTTGTATTTCTAATCTTCTATATGTCATAAATATTATTCTTTTTGCCTTGTGTTTTCCCTTTGAGGACGATGTAAGGTGTTGAGACTGAAAGAAAGAATTTTGTATTCTCTCTCTCTCTCTATGGTAGGGAGATACAATAACAAAACTCAAATACTCTCATTCAAGAACAAACCCTAGAGATCTCAACCTCAAGTGTGCAAAGGAGAAAGAGATCTTGCAATTTAGGGTTGTTCTAGGGAATGATTTTAAACTAATGATGGGTTCACCACCAAGCTAGGGCTTGGAAAAATGCATGAAATGAAATATCTAATGACTGAACTTAATGATGCATAAAAATTCACTAAATCAACTATAAATGCAAATAAATCAGAACATCAAACTAGAGAAGTACAAAGGAGCACCTGGAAACCTAAGAGAGCTTGAATCGAGACCTAAAATGTTGAACAACTAGAAATTTTGACCGATTGGGACTCATATGCTAGTCTAGCTATATCAGTCCTAAATTTGGATTTTTATGTAAGAACTAATTTCTAGAAAAAGGGTATCTAAAACTACCAAAATCTAAAAAATGACCTAAACAGGGACTCATACACCAAGACTAGTGTATGAGTCCAATTAGGGTTTCTTGGAACTTCAAAGTCTAAATTTGGTCTTCAAGTTCTACTCTGTCTATTCCACTTTGTTTTCGGATCCAAAATCCTAATTTCGAGGTTGTAGGTGAATTTTTAGTGAAGATTACAACCTTACAAATGAGGGGACAATTCCAACAACTTTCTCAAAGCCTGTAACCTAGTCTTCAATGATCCTTGAAGCTCCAATACACCTAGATCTACAATCACACATATAAAGAGGAGAAAATTTGTTGATTGTTAGTGAATAGGGGTTTGCCTTGGTCAAACCTCGTTTAGGTAATCAAACCAAATGATGAAACAATGAAACAAGGACATGAAACATGAAACATGAAAAATGATACCTTGAATGATGTCTTGTAAATCAGTAATCTAACATTAAATGGCCATGAAATATGTAGATCTATATCTTGGGATAAGTTTAGAACAATGTTAGACCTTTGATCTTGAAAGAAACATCACAACACTAGCTTAATAACATGCTTGATACTTGATATCCTTGACGTGATGATGGATCTTCAATTTCTACAATAATTGATGAAGAATTTTTCCCTTGAATGCCTAAAAAATGATATTGAATTCTCTCTTGATGATATTTTTGTTGACATATGGATTCTAGTATTGTCATTGATGGCAACCTAAGTCATGCATCTGGTCTACAATCTAGTTTTGGTTTATACTAATAGAACATAATGAAGAACAGGGCATCTATTTAAAGGCATGAATGTCGATCTAAATACCTCACTGGACTATTATTTTGAGTTGTGGACCTCAGAGAGAGGTTTTCTGATATTTTTACTACCTTATTCTAGAAGTATCTTGATGCATATTCACTGGTGTACGATCTGGGAGATCTGGTACACTAATATTTTGGTTATCTCTGTTACAAGGTCGACTTGTCGAATATAGTAGTTGTGGATGTTTAAGGAATAAATTATTAAATATTTTCATGTTTGAATATGTTTATTTGGGTCCCTACTATGTTTTGGCTGACTATGGATGGTGCACATAAATATTTAGTGGAAGATCTAGCCGACAGTTGAAAAGAACTTTAAGTTTTCTAAAGACGACATATGAATGATCAAATCCTTGGTAGAGGATATATATATATATGAGATTGGTTATATCATTTTGAATTGTGTGGATGTGTGTGAATGTGTGGGATGTGAATTATATCAATGTAAGGTGCATAAATAAGAAGAATAGTGATGTGAATTATGGATTTATGATGTGAATTGCAGAGCAGAGAAGAGTGAAGAGAAGAATCGGTCAGTAGATTTAGAATTTGATCTTTGAGCCCAAGCGAAACTGTAATTAGGCATAAGTATCAATTCTATTACTTTAGTTCAATCTTCAGATGGTTTTAATCTAAAATTTTGTAAGAAAATGAGCCTTTGCTTT
This sequence comes from Sequoiadendron giganteum, assembly GCA_007115665.2. Lineage (NCBI taxonomy): Eukaryota > Viridiplantae > Streptophyta > Pinopsida > Cupressales > Cupressaceae > Sequoiadendron > Sequoiadendron giganteum. The sequence continues at coordinate 47,105,589 of CM021101.1, forward strand.
TGAGCAATGAGCTCTAGGCAGTGTGTCTGAATGCAAGTGCATTCTCTTCTATAAAAACTTATACTTGAGTACTCAAATTGTGGATTAACCTCCATCGTGTTTTTTCCCCTAATAGGGTTTCCATGGAAAAATCCTTTTGTTATGGTGTTACAGTGAATTATTGCTTTGAATTATTGCATCTTTCCTTTGATTTAATGTTATAATGGTTTAAGTTTCAGATTAATAAAGTTCATATTTGCATATCACTGATTCACCCCCCTCCCCTCTCAGTGTTCCCTTGAGTCCAAAAATTGGTATCAAATCCTAGTTCCTCTGAAGAAGTTTAGCAGCTTGAGGTAGATCTTTGAATGCAATGGACTTTGATGGTCTTCAGCAATAGCTTTTGGTGGCACTTGATGATCTTGATCAGTCTAAAGAAGAAATCAAGGAATTGAGAGCAAATCTTCAAGATGCTGAGAAATTTGTTCAGACATTGAAGGATCAAATTGTTAAATCTAGGGAGAAGAGAAAGGATCTATGTGATCAGATACAGCAAAAAGAGAACGAAAATATGGATGATGCTCACCTGAATCAAACCTTGAAAGAAATAACTGAAGAATGTGAAAATCTTGTCAGAGACAATGCTACCCTAAAACATGAAATAGAATCTATGATGATGAAGTTGACTAAAGAAATTGAAGAAAGGAAAAAGAATGAAGAGAAACTTGCTCAGTCCTTGAAAGAGAAATCTGATGAACACAAAAGAGTAAATGAAGAATTGACTCAGTTGAAAAGTGAACTGCGACAATCCAAAAACAATGAAGAAGAACTTGGTAAACAGATTGTTATTCTCAGGAATGAACTTACTACTGCAAATGAATACAAGGAGAAGTTTAAGATTAGCTTAGTTAAGCTTGATGATAGGACTCAAGGACAGAAGAGTGGAAATGACAAGAAAGGTCTTGGATATGAAAAAGGAGAAAGCTCTGGATCTGGACAAAATAATTTTAGACATGGTAACCAGATGAGCAAAGGTGGAAGGTATCTAGTAAGGTAGCCTAATGCTCAAAATTTTAATGGATATTATTTTTCTTGCAATAAATTCGGTCATATGGCTGCTCAGTGTAGAAGTAATATGCAATCAAAAGATTCATCATTTTTTGGTCAGTGTTTCAATTGCAAAAAGTTTGGTAATAAATCAATTGAATGCATAAATGTGTCAAACTACTCTATCAACAGAAGGAATATTGAATGTTATACCTATGGAAAATTTGGGCATATTGCTAATCAATGAAAATCAAGAATAAATAATTGGAATGATTGTTCTAGACAAGGGAGTATTGTGTGCTACAATTGCAAAAAAATTGGTCACATGACAAGATTTTGTAGAAACAAAAATATGGATAGAAGAGGTTTGATATACAAAGGCAGAAATATAGAGAAAGATGATAAAGGGAAAGGAAAATTGACTACAGATGAAGAGATCAGATGAAGAAGACATGGGTAAGGAAAAATGAGTCTGATGTTGGAAATGTTTCTGCACCGGAACCTACTTCTGATATTTACTCTGATAATGGATCTCAAGCCACTCACCTAGGGGGAGTTTTTCAAGAAAATTATTTTTCCCTATTCGTGGTTGGCACCGAAACGCAAAAATTTGTCGAAAAGGTGTATCAAAGATCTACAAAGGTTTTGGAAAACATTCACAAGAAAATACAAAGAATCATAGGTCCAGGGAAGAATCTTCCTCTCACTGTCTGAGAAAATAGAGCATTTGGAAAAACTTAGGGCAAACTCATTTATTACAAGTATGTGAGCTATAAAAGATGAGTTGTAAATCTCATTTGTCACTTTTCATTGAAGAAGAAAAGAAGGAGAGAACTCGATAGCATAATTTTGAAGCAGTAAAGTTAATTCATCAATGAATCTCAAAATCTATAAGGTATTTCAGTTGTTTTCAGAATTTTCATACAATTTGGTGTGTGGTTGTTAAACCCAAGTACAAAATAAAAATGGAACAAATCAAAGGGAAAATCATCCTAGATGAATACAAAAGTGGGAAGATTAGATCCATGAGAAATTTTTTGTTGCCCGATGAATTGAAGAGGTTGAGTGAAGCCAAACACAAGAATTTGGATATTTGGAATGAGCTTCCGCATTAAGAGAACACATAATTTATTAAATTCATTTTGAATAGATTGCATGATGACTCTTTGATTCTGGAAAAACCCTACATCATTTCAAAGGAGGAAATCAAAAATTTGACTGGATTATGCAAATTATTGAAGACATAATGAGGAAGAAATCCATCTGGAGCAAAGAATTTGAAGCCCTCATCAGAGTAATTGGGGATCAGAGGGCACTGATAATCTCGACGATAAAGAATCTTGTTACAAAGTACATTGCACATGGAGTATCATATAAAGTCTTTTTCAGAAACTGAGAAGGAGCAACCTCAGTACACACAGTTTACATCTGTCACAAAATGATAATTGAAGGTCAGGACTTTACCTGTACAGATTGATAAAGGATCAGCTAATGGAGAATGTGCAATTAACAAAAGAGATAGGATACCCTTTCAATTTTGGTACTCTAGTCATACGCTTAAAGTGATGTACTTCTTGAATAGTTTACCAATGACCAAAAATGTGGTGTGGAAAGAAAATGAACAGGTATGCAAAAAAATCTACACATACTTCAAGAATTTGGCTAATTGTGATCAAGATTTTGGAAAGTTCAATGAGAACGTGCTAGGGAAGTTTGGTTCAATAGGTGTTTATCTTCTGAGAAGGAAAATTGAAGTTGGTTCCTCTTCTGGTGGCATGGAGAAAAAGAAAAGAAGAGAAAATTAAATTGTTGAATACAGCCCTCTGGAATGCAAGATTCCCAAAATTGAAGAAAAAGGAAAGGAACATGAAATTGTTGATATACTAGATGAAGAATTTGATGATGAAATTGAGAACCCACAGGAAAATAAACTGGAATTAGTTGAACCAGATCAAGAAAAGTTAATGTCAGAAGCAAGTGAAGAAGACCTGACAAAGGAAACGCTACAATAGATCATTCACAAGGAAGGTGGAATGCAAAAAATTGCTAAGTTATGGTCTTGCAAACCCTCATATGATCGGGACATGATCTTAAGTGTTCTAAGTGCTCATATTGAGCAAATTCAGATCAAAGTGGAAATTTTGCAGAATATTCTACCTGAAGAAATGATTGAATGCATAAAAGAAACAATGTCCAATTTGAATCTCAAGACAAAGAAGAAGGTGAATTTATTTCTCATTTGAAAGGGCAGTTCAGGCTATCACTTACCAAATTTAAAATAAAGATGAACATGAGTTGAGGCAATGCATAAGTGCAGCTAATAACATCTATAACTATTGCATTTGTTGGCCTCATGCAGTTGGGAAGTACAAAGAGAAATTGGAGCAGATTGAAATAGTGTTGAATGGGATTGGAAAAATCTTTGATATGTTTTAGGATCGGGATGATAAATTTAGTAAAAGGATTCATGAGCTACATTCTGAACACAAAAAATTTTAATTCACCAAGAATACACTTGTAGACACTTTTTGGAAAGTGAAGGACTTAACTGAATGCAGATTGGAACAAATGGTTGAGATACTAAGGAAAAGTGAGAAACTATAGGAAGCAATTACAATTCTAGAATCCCTCACTAAGATTGTCAACAAGACATCCAAGAATAACAGCATGATCAAAATTATTGGGATTGCAACTGAAGCTTGGAAGAAATTTCTTTCGGAGATGAAGGAAAATCATAAGATAATTTTCTAACTCTTTTTCAAAAAAATTGAATCAGTTTTGAATTTTTGGATAAATTGAACATGTGTTTTGTCATTGAATTATTGGCATATGGTTTCTATTCTTTTTCATTAATGTCAAAGGGAGAGAGAGTGTAGTGAAAAAATGCCTAATCAATCTTAGGGGGAGCTATGTTTTAAAACTTTTGAAGCATAGGGGAGAGAGAGCAAGGTAAGTGCACCAATCTGTGACATAATTTAGGTGCCAAATTGAAAAAATATTCAAAAAAAACCCAAAATAAGGCATTTGGCATGCGCCAAATGTCTTTTTAGACATAAAAAAACAAAAATCGAGTTTCAAACCCTCATTTTGTCTTCAACCAGCGGCTTGAGGAAGAGGATTTCAAGTTTGCAACTCGCACTCACCAAATCTCTTCCATTATTTGCATCCTTAGCTTTCCATGTTCCATGAGGATGCCGCCAACACGTCGGAGAGGTCGAAGATTGCAAAGAGGTGTGTATTTTATTCTATTTATTTGGAATTTGATTTGGAATGCAAATTTAAATAGATTTTTACAATAAAAATTTGTTCTAACTCTCATGGAATGAATCTCCACCTCGAAACATTGAGAATTCACAATCACCCCCTCATGAAGAGCCTCCTATACAAGAACAACCCGTAACCCCTCCATAAATTCATATGCATCCTCAAGGAACACAAGAAAATATTCAAAATCAAATTGAAAACAATAAAATAGGCATTCAACAATTAATTGCAAGATTAACCGAGCATGTCGAAACCCACCCTTATAGGAGAGGGATTTTTGAATCATTGAATTCAATTTTAACTCATATAGGAGAAATGAGCAAGCAAATGAATTTTTGGTCAACTAAGAGGCATGAGATCAGACAATTTTATGCTAATGGATTGTCATATGCAGATGTCAAAAAATGAAAAAATAGCAAAGTCGAGTTGTGTGCCCTATTTATAGACCCAAAAACCAATGAACCTTTGTCCCACACATGCAGGAGCTTCCCCATCCATTGGTGCCACCATGAATTAATTAAAAACAAATTTTGGGAGTGGTGGTGGATGGTATTTGAGAAACCTCCATGAAATAACCATGAGGTGCTACAATAATTTTTGAGGAAACTCTATTGAGAGTTTGTCCTCAATAAAATGCCAAACTAATTTGGCATCTTAGACTTTCAGGGTAGAGGTGGGGGCTCCACACACGATAGACCTATTGCACGACGTAATCCACAGTTGGCACCAAGAGCCTTGGGTAGACCCATGGTGGAGCATATTGTTGTTCCTTCCATTGTTAAGGATAGTGTAGAGGTGGACATGATGAAGTCAATTGGCTCATTCACCAAGACCATTATATAGTGTGTGAGTCCTCTAGTAGATCCTGGTGTGGAGGAGATGTGTAGGCCCCGAGCTCCACCCCAACATTGTGGCGCTTGTGGTTTTGTTTAAACGTGTGATTATCAGGGTGCTCGTGATTCAACTACACATCCTACATCAGTTGCAGAGGAAATGGCTTTCACAAATGATATTTTGAATGATACAATCGACATTGACACTCAGGTAAAATTTAGCACATTATTTTAATGTTTTTTATTAAAATATATTTTGAAATTTAAGAATAACTAAATTAGTAGAATTTTGATATGATAGAATTTCAGGGTCGTACTTTTCATGAGGGATTCTCTATTCCTATAGACCCTTATACATTCTCGATGATGAGTCCACAGGTATGCAACTAGTATTAAAGATATTATTATTGCATTTGAATAGTTGAATGTTATATTTGAATGTTTGTCTCATAGCATGCTTTGAATTTCAAATAATTTCTCGGTGCACCTTCTTCCTCCACACCTCGTGATTCATATCCTCAAACAACGTACACTCAAGTAGCCTTTTTTCATTAATGGTGTTGTAAATCTATGTTAGCTAGTTTTCGTAATTTTGTGTATATACAAATCTACAAAATTGATGAGAAACACAAATATTGCATTCAAGTATTCCTTGATCATGTCACATTATTTTCTCCTATATCAACATGATACCTGAGATATTGTTTCATTTGTAGATGTTGACAAGAGATAGCCCTGGTGATGTTGGTAGCATGATGGACCATGGAGTTGTTGCAGCAATAGCCAGTTCTGATCCATTGAGAGAGGTATGGAATAGATTAGTCGATTTGACATTATATTTTCTCTTTTATGGTCTATTATAGAAAATTTTCACGATAATTTTATCTAGTTTAATTTCTATCTTCATGGTTGCTACAAGTGGTTGTCACTCCAGATTGTGGACATGGTGATGTTGTAAATGTGCATGATGACTATATGTATGCGGTAATTGATTATATATTTTTTCATATGTCATTCCATAATTCAATTTCTATGTTTTAACATCTTTACTTTTAATTGTATTAGCTGCAGGTCCAGAGTGAATAGAGGAGGAGTAGCGAGCGTGTTTGAAAGACAAGCAACAGTCACTCCATCCAGCCAAATTTTGAAGGTAGCACAGGATCTACTTCCTTCCTCTAGAGGGAAATGACTATGTATTAGTGTCATTTGTTGTATGCCTATGTAGAATTTCAAAACATATGTTTTGTACTATTGATATATATACGTGATATTTTATGTCCATATGGCTCCCTTGTACTAAGCCTATATGGTTTTTTTGGATATATTTATATACTTTTATCAATATATATCATTGTATAGCCTTTCGGATTTTTGATTAAAGAAACTCTTATTTTCCTACTGCCATTCTTGAATGATGTTATCATGTGTATCATGTGATTTGTATGCTTGAATGTTGTAGGCATGGATTTTTTTTACATCTAATGCTTAATTAATTACTTTTGAACTCTCAATAAACCCCATCTAAAGCGTATTGTATAAATAAGCTCCATTCGTGGTGGTTTGTATCCTTTGGAATGCTTCAATTACTTGTGCCTCACTAATGCAGAGGTAAGGAGGCTCAAAACCAATCAGTCTGAAAACCTACCTTCAAGGGGCTCCTAAAAATATTAATACAACCTATTTTGAGCAATCTACACAACCTCAAAGCCCCATCAAACCAAACTCTTCATTCAGCACCTTACCCAACAATCCACCCTTGTAGCACTCAAAACCCGGTCCAAGCCTAATTTATCCCAACCTTTCCAAAACACCTGACCATTTAAAGGTGGATTAAGATACCCTTTTCAAGGTTACACAACATATGCCAAAACCAATAGTAACTCTTTTGGACCAACATGAACTTTCAATACACCTCCCTCGTTCTAGGCTTCACAATTAGGCCCAATTTCCAAAGGAACCCCCTCACAAACTCACCTCCAAACCAAACCAAGGAAACTTGAAATAGTCTTAGGGATGCTCACCAAACTCAAGATTCTACTATTTTAAGATCCCCAAGAAGTTGTTCTATTCCTCTACTCACAAACCCTCCTAAACCTTCACAAAAACAAGGGTTTTAAAGAAACTCATAACTCTGCACCTCCCCCAATCCTTCCAAAGGTCCAAACACCCCAAAATACCTCTTCCCTAACTTAAAAGACACTCACAATCCCATTCCTTTTAGTATTTCTCATATTCACTACTTGAGCTCCTTACTTTCATGGTGGAAACATCCCTGAACAGCATTAGAACTTCACACCCCACTGAGTTTATTCATTCTCTCGGCCTCCAAAGTATTCATACACCAAAATAATCATGGTACAGGCCAATCCACCAAGCCATAGGGTCAGAATAGTAGGTGGATTGGCTAATGTGTCATGGTGTTGCCCTCAAAACCCCTAACACAGAAAACAGAGCAGTAACCAAGTTTGTTGATCCCACACAAACCAACGATGGATTTAAACCTTTAGAATAAATGCAAAGAGAGTAAACACATATGCAATCAATTATCCAAAGCCTCAAGTCATTATAGACTTGTACGGGCCTATGCAAGGCAAAGAAAATTCAGGAAAACAAAGAAAACCAGTGATCGACGTTTTCAAAAGTATATTTTCTTATTAGAAACTGAACAAAATCAGCCCTCAACTCAGGGTATTACAGCAATATATCTTGATACCACCTTCCAACTACCCCTTGAGCCGATCAACCACCATAACCACCCTTTGTTAGACTTCTAAGATGGCGATTTTCCAATTTTTCTCTTAATTACCATTCATTCACAACTTGATTATACAAATACCACCTAACTGACCTATTAAGCCTTTTAAATACAATTTCAAGGTATTTCCATAGCATATAGAGATATAGAGAGAAAATACAATAAAAAATTTAACTAATGAATTGTAAAAAATGGATTTTTGTAGTTTATATTCATGTCGTTGATTACATTGCATTGCACATCTTTCAAAGTCAAAGCATTACTTCACTTTACATAACTAATAAGTAGATGTTGATAGATGTCAAAAATTTAATTACAATATAGTTTGTACAAAGTCAACCTAAGTAGTTATGCAATTTCTTCACATTGCATAACTAATAACTAGGAGCAGCCGCCAATTGCATTTTCTTATCATGGCATTCTATGAGACCAAATTTCTTTGAGATATTTTTTCAAATAGTTCCCTGCCTTGTCTATGTTACCACATTTTTCATACATGTCTACCAAAGAATCTTCTCAAACAGTTCACTACCTTGTTGCTATGGCTAAAAGCCTAAAGCAAGTGATTTTGAACAAGCTATGGATGATTCAAAAAAATATATCAAAAGCATAATAGTAAGAAATAGCATAGACAAGGCAGTGAACTGTTTGAAAAAATGCATCAAAAAATGCTTTGAAATGATAAATTTAGTTGTGCTTTCACTCTTCTTTAACATTGTATATCTGCTCCTTTTGTTTTTATATTTGTGTGATGGTAGACCAATGTTCAAGGCCTATGAACAATCTCAATTGGTATTTATTTTTTTGGTCACAGCAACAAAAATCTTTTTGGGAATAAATCGACAAACCAAAAGTATAAGATTTTTTGAAAAAAATTGGATTTTTAAAAAAATGTAAAAAATTGTATAACAAGAGATAAAAACTATCTTTTTTGAAATCGAAAGGCATTTCCATAGCATAGAGATATAGAGAGAAAATAAAATAAAGAGTTTAACTAATGAAATGTAGAAAATAGATTTTTGTAGTTTATATTCATGCATTGCACATCTTTCAAACTCAAAGCATCACTTCACATTGCATAATGAATAACTAGATGTCGATAGATGAAGGTTATTTCAAGGTTTGGTTTAAAATTTCATTTGAAGGTTATTTCATCTTTGTTCCATAAAAATATTGCAAAATGTGTGAAAGCTTGAAAAATTTGTCAAAATTGTCAAAGATGTCAAATTGGGTAAATGAAGGGATTTTGTTGTTTTTGAGTCTATAAGTCTTAATAAGGGTTAAATAAGGTCTAAATTACCATATTTCAGGTGTCTAAAGGTATTTAGAGTCTTAAAAGCTCAATAATTGCAAAAATGCAAAATGTTGCAAATGTTGTCAAATTTGTGTTGATTTGCAAAATTAGAGTCATTTAAAGGGTAATTAGGTGCAATTTGGTTGGTTTTGATGTGTTTATGTCTTGTATATTTTATAATATTCCTTCTTAGTCTTTAATCAAGGTTTTTGAAGGTGTAGTAAATTCACAGAATAAGAATACCACATTTTTTTGGTGCATTTTTTGAGTTTTTTCACTATTTTTCAAAATTCTTTGTTGTTGTACGGACTGTACAGACCCAATCATGCTTTCAAATCTTTAGAGGTTCAACTTTTATAAATTTTTTTTTATCTTCACTTGGTTTGGATTTCTAATCTTCTGTTTTGTAAGAGAAATTCAAAAAATACAGTGTATACCCTATTTTTTCCTTTATGAAGGGTTTGAAAGAAAAATAATGATTTTTTGACCAATCCACCCACTGTTTTCTCTTGTAACTCGGTGGATTGGTGAAAAATATATATTTTCTATATTTTTCAATGCATTTTATATCAGAATAAATCATTCTTGTGGTGACTGTGTGATGCCATAAGGCTGGAAATGCAAATTTTCCCTTGAAAAGTGATGGTTTTGAAGTGCTTTTCAATGAAATGTTGAATAAGTTGAGTTTGTAAGCATTTAAAATGTCAAGGAAGACCCTATGAAAGGTTTTTGGACCATTTATTTTTTTATTCAAGCTTGGGAATGAAGATTTTGACAAAACCCTTGTTTTTGCATTAGAAAAGGAGGTTTTTTTGAGTTGGGAGTGTTTCTGACCATACAGGTGCAAACTAGTGCTAGATTTTGTGGTTTTGGGTCATTTAATTTTCTTCCCCAAGGTTCCAAGGTGATTGGATAATTTTTAAGGGTACTTCCTTTGTTAAATTGACCTTTTTCCTTGATTTTCCCATTGTGAGTGTATTGGAAGTCTAAACTGGTCCAAAGGAGTTATACTTGATCTTGAATTATGTTGTGTAAGTAATTAATGGGTGTCTAAATCCATAATTTAATTGACAGGTATTTTGTGAAAGTTGGGTGAAAAGTCTCTTGAAGTTGTTTAGCATTACTTGTAGAAAGAGTGTACCTGACAAGTGGATTTGTGAAGTTCTTTTGAATTCGCTTTGGATTTTGGGTTGATCATCTTGTATTTGTCATTTATTTTGATCTCCACCCTAGGTCTACATCACTTATTCGACTCCTCCTAAGACCTTAGACTCAAAAACAATAAAACTTTTGCTTTCACCCATCTTGACATGGACTGGCCATTTATTACATTGTATCATATTTTAACATATTTTGCAACTTCCTCATTGCATAATGTTCAAAATACCTTACTAATATGCCTTTCTACAATTATATTAAACATTATTTCATTCTTACTAATAAATCCACACATTTTTCCTTGAAGACAACTTTAAATGTAAACCATGAAGCATTACAACTAATTTTAAATGTAATATACACATTTAATTGAGGTGTATATTAAGGAATATACACACTTGCATGTATTAATTTCTCATAATTTAATTATATCAAAAAATACACTAAGTCAATGACAAATATTACAATAGTGATGGAAGAACTTCTTGAAAATCTTCCCATTTGTCAATACTTGTAGCAATACATGAAGGGAAATAATCCTCCCATTTCTAGCACAGATCATAAAATATATTGTACTTGAGAAGAAACAAAAGGAGCTTCTACCCAGTTTCATTTTTTCATTCCACCTCAATTGGCCCAGCTATTTGCATTCCAAAAAACTTGCAAAAGCTTCTCAATCTTAGACATAGACTCACATAAAAATCATTAAAAGAGCAATAACTAAATAATGTCAGTCATACAGCTGAAAATACCTACTATCACCTTCATGCATGCTAGAGAAGGAGGTCAATTGAAGGTCCTACAATGGTGTTGTTCCCCTTCACTACTTTATCATCTCTCAATGACCCTACGTATAAATTTCAAATATATGATTGAGAGGCTTAACATAAAACATGTAGCATATAAGAATCCAATAAATCTAGGAGATGGAAAAGAAAGAGAAGATTGACAACCAAAAAATGCACCAGCAACCGATGTTTCTCATACCTCTGAACACTTGCACCACCAACCGATGTTTTTTTCTTATATACTTTGACAAACATCAGTATTACCTATAGCCACAATTAGAAAAGGATCAATGGCAGTCCTAAATGCATATGACATCAAACAGTAATGGTGAAAAATCCTTATTGCAAGGTGTTGGTCCAAAAGAGTGATCAATAACATGACTATACAAATTCAATGTGCATACTTACAAATCAATCCAGTGAACCATCAGGGTCAGCTCTACTCTTTATTGTGTCGATTATTGCCTCGTGGTAAAACTCATGCACTTTCCACAAGTTCTTGTTCACAGGACTGCCCTTATATTTGATCAAATGAATGTTGGTGGCAACGACAAGGTTCAAATAGTGAAGAATTTTTTGATGCATGTCGAAGTCCTCAAACAGCCAAACTGCAACATTCTTAACAGGATACCTTTGAATCCATGTTCCAGTAACAACCACCAAACATGGAGGATATTCTATGTTTTTTTCATCTATAATTGGGGACTCCAATTTCTTTTTGGCCTCGATACAATGGCACGTGTAATAATCTGTACCCTCTTCATTTTCTTCATTTGCAATCACCGCATAAATGTGCCCTGCATTGATATGTTCATCTTGTTAGATTTATTTATTGAGAAACACAATAAAACTTGTAAGTAAGATATATTACCTAGTTCTAGTAGGTCTGATACATGATCAAAGTCAATGGATGATTGCATCTCTGTGATTTGTAGAGCCATCGGGAGCTAATAAGTGTCAAGTGGGGTTAGAATTCTTACAGACAATCCATCAACCCACTCTATTGACTCACAATCATTCCATGATTGAAGTGTACATGCATAAAAAAAGCATGCAATATTTCTTTTATGGATAGTCCATGTACCTACATTGGAGCTTCTAAAAGAGTGTAGCTCGCTTGATCCTATTAGTGTACAAAAATCCTCATTTTTTGCAATGTTAGTATCATCTACTAAATGAAAAAATCTACGAACTAAAGAATTACCTTCACTACCTGGACCCATTGCACCATTGCACCACTAGACAATTGATCTTGCATCTGTCAACTTTACACTGTTTGTGTACTTTAACTCTTCTCATGCTAGGGATCTTTTGATACATGCACCTACTCCATCATGCTCCCCCTTTCCATGCCTGACCTTTGAGAAGATCCACATATGTTGAACACCACTAATCCTATGCATCCTACTCAACCAATAAAACATTCTAGTGTTCTTGAATAGTGATGTATAATTATCTGACCATATGATATGCTGACTAAATGATATGCCCCTGCTAGCCAGATCAGCATAGAACATATGAAAGTAACCTTGAACAAACTTTGTAGAATGTGTGTGATCATCACTGATGTAAAAGTGATACTCCCTCAATACTTTCCTTTTTTCCTTTGTACTATCATTTGCATGAATGAATGCTATATGCACAAATATAGCAACTTGCACGGAGTTGTAGTACTGTGATTGCACCTCGTTTTGTGGTTGTAGTGTGTTGTTATCAGTGAATTCGACACTGAAACGATATGACGAAGTGGAAATATGTCCTTGCATAACTTGAATTGTGAGTCCAACCATTGTGCTATGTGTGTATGTGTTGCATAATGATAGACCACCTGATCATGAAAAATGCCCATAAACTAGTACACTGAAATCTTATCACTAACCAATTCACACGTCTTTGCTTCTTTCTCATCTTTTAGATTGTATGCCACTGTCTTATATTTGCCAAATTCCACAATTTTGTCTCCAATTGTGTGTGTACTAGCAATGTGTTGGAAAATTGGAAAATTTTGCATGCCACCACAATGATCACATGTGCCATCCAATCATGATTTTTTGTAAAAAAATTGACCATCCTCTCTTTCACATAAAATGGAAGACAAAAATTTCCTTGACGATTTAGGTGGAGTCATTATGTTACATTCCTGCAAAACATTGTTAGTATGCATATCTACACATATACGTTGATAAACATCATAATGGTTAGAAAACTCAATATAAAACCTACAACAACAACTAGTGCGTGTGTGATTTATTTTGACATAAAAAGGCTTTAGCATTTCAAAATACCTTTGACATATTTTAATTTCAGGAAACATCTATACAAAATCAGCAAAAAATTGGGTTTGAGTGGTATCTAAATTATGCATTAGATGTGGCTCACAGTTTTTACTACCAATTCACCTTCTTACAACATCTCTTTGATTAGGAGAGGTCCTTGTGTTATCCTTCCAATAATTCACAATTAAAGATCTCAAGCTTTGATAAATTCTTTTGTCTTTATGTGGCACTCTACCCGAAAGTGCCCATAACTCATGCTATTTGGATCCTCCACTCTTTCACGCCTTTCTTTGGCTCTCATTAGAGATGATCTACTTATTTTCAAAGAGTTTCTTACCTTTGTAAGGTTCACCTTGTTCCTTGTTTGACTTCTTAACAGTGTTTTTTTCATCACACGTTATGTGGCACAACTATCCTTCGTGTGTGAGGTGGAACCCACGCTCTTGTATGCACTCATCAAGTTCTTTACAATGGAATTTTCACTTGATTCATTCAAAACTTTTAGCCCAAGAGCCTTCATGGTGGCCCTAAATTTGAGTTGCCTCATCTTTTCAACAAATAGTTGGCATCTTCCACCCTCACTTAGCTTCGCAAAAAACAAACTCCATATCCTTTGTGCATATCTTTGACATGTACGTTTTGGAATCTTATGAGGATTCCATTTCAAAAAATTGGAATCAATATCAATCAAAAATGTAGGTTTTCTATGCAAAACTCTAGGATGAGTTCTCAAATGTAAATTTGTGTCAATATTGGGAAGGTCAACAACATCAGGGATAGATCATGTACCTTCAATTGGAGGTGCAATTGATGACATACCTTGAGATTGACATGTAAACGATGTTGTACCTCCAACATGAGATGTCATTTGTGGAGTACCTTCAAATAGAGATGTTTTTGCTGATGTATTTTCAAAGTGCAATGTTTTTGATGGTGTGTCTTCAATTGGAGATGTGATTTTCAATGTACCTAGAAAACCACATGTTGTTGTCAATGTGTCTTCAACTGGATATGTGCATTGAGCTTCACCTATGGTTGATGATGTGCCCCCAACTTATGTATCCATTCCTGTCCTTCCACAAACTTTCCTCATTCGTTCCCTTTGTTTTTCTAATTTGACATCTCTCTTAGATTGCACGGGAATTTTTGGTTGTATGGGCTACAATTCCTTTGCTTCACGAGCTACATTTTTTTATTCTCTTCTCCTTGCATTTTTAGCTGCACGTTCTTTTGGTGTTAGAGGCTTCGGTCATTTCCTTGGCATGACCTTCAATGCTACATGTTCACAAACACACAGAGAACAAAATTAAGTAATGCATTTTATAAAAATATCGATATCACTGATTACATTGCATTAAATATGAAACACACCAAAGCATTTTATGAAAGAAGGCACCGAGTTGTTTGGAATTATCAAACATGTCTATGCTACACAATATTTTTCATACATGATGGAGTTAGATGTTTGTAGGGTTAGCTATTAGAGTAGGTATTTTGAGTGTGTTTGAAGAGCTAGCAAAGTACCTAGAGGTTGATGCAATACATGTAGGGATCCACAATGAACTTGTTCAAAGATTTAGATGAAGGCTCTTAATATACTTACACACAACTTGATCGCTTAACTTACCAAGAAACACCCTTTTTTATGCAGAGAGGGGTGGAAACCATTCAATACAGATTCCAAAGCAAAACCAGATGTTCAACTGAAAATCCCAACTTCTACCAAGATTTACCTTGTAGCATAGGTAACCCAATTCAAGGGCCTTTTCGCCAAGATTTTCTAAAACACTTGACAAAATCAGATATGATTAAGATACCCATTTGCAAGTTATAAAACATAGGTAAAGCCCAGCATCAACTCCTTTAGATCAACATTGACTTCCAATAGACCCACCTTGGAAAAGGTTATTCAATTGGCCTAATTTACAAAGAGAGTACCTTTTAAACACTACATATTCACTCAAAATCCTTAAAAATAATTATTTTATGTGTCAAAACCTCCAATTTCCTGATTTGTTTCAAAGTCCAACACCTCTAGACCCCTAATACACCAAACCCTCAATTTCAAGAAAAATACTTGGGGTTTTAATGAAACTCCTATCTCTCAGACCTGCCAGATCCATACAAAGCACCAAACAAACTTACCATACCCTGCACATGGTGAATAATACATTGCATGGGTAGTCCTTCCCACATTTTGTGAAAACACCACTTGAAGCCCTAATTTTCACCATGAAAAGACCCTGCTACAATCCTAGAACATCATCCCAAACACCCGACCTTGACCCCGGAACATTCTAAATAGGTTAGCCATGTATTTTAAAAGTTAGAGGACCCATTCCATAAGTTACAATAGGCAGAAAAAGTGTAATGGGTTGAATTACATAATGAAACCCCTCGATCCAAGAACACTCTGAAAGTAGGTAGCAACAGTAAAAACAATATAAATTTCACTATACAAAGAGATGGAACCTCTAAATAGATGAAAATGAAAGCTAATTCATTAATCTACAGCATCCAACTGGTTTGATATCATCTTAGAGTCTGTAGAGGCCATACAACAACAAGAAAAGTGAGAGAAACCAATAAATTTCTAGAAAATAACGTTCTTCTTCATAAAAAAAAATGGGGTACAAATAAACCAACAACCTCTCCTTCGAGGAATTGAATTTTATTAAACATATTTTGATTTCATTCCAACTCCCTCAAACTCTGCAATTTTTGCATCTTCTAGCAACTTTTCTGACCACATTTAGCCAAATTGCAAGTTATGAAACAACTTAACTCCCTTAGCTCCAAATACATTATAAAATGGTCTAATTGACCTTACTAAACATAATATACTCAACATTAACTAAAATCCTAGTGTTTTACCATGCTCACTAAAAGATGACATTTTTGACAACATTGAGCTTATAAGGTGCTCCTGCACCAGAGGCCTAGAACGTTGATTTTGAAGTTGTGGACCTTTTGACTAGCATTATTGAACTTGAACTTTATAAAGGTTATGGTGAACAATTCACGAATTAGAGTTTCTAGTAATATTGAGTTTATTTCATTCTATTAGGAGTGACTTTTGTATGAATACAATATTTTGAGCAATAGACTTACATATGGTGGGTTTTGTTAAAATCTTCCAGAGGTTTAGAATGGTAGTCATCTTCAAAAGCATAGCTTTTTATTTATGGATGATCTTTGTTTTGTTTTAGATGTGAATTGGTCAGTTCAGCATTGAATTGAGGTTTTTGAGATTGAAGATTGTTTGAAACTGATCTAATTAAATGATTGTTGAAGGTTTTGTCTCCCTACTCTGCATCACTGACCTGAGGTATAATTTGTTGCCACCTAAATGAAAAATAGAGACTCTTGTGTTTGTTTTTCTCAAAACCAAATTTTTGATTGTCAACGAAGTCATGGAGAATATGAATTCAAAGAAGGGTTTTTGATGCTATATCTTATAATAATTCACTATTTCTTTCGCAATGAGGTAACTTAGAAAGACAATAAGCATTCTCAATTGCACAAAATTTCCAATTTTTTTATTCATTAAAAAGGTAAATGGTATGAATGAATGGAAACTTGCATTAACAACTATGTCAGCTCACTTGAATTTATCTAAGTACATGTTCAATGAAGGTGATTTTTTTATGGAACAAAAAAATTAATGGACAGTTGCATTAACATTGATGAAGGCTATTAGGTTTTCCAAATTAGATGAAAATTAAAAAAATCCAAATTAATTGAAAAAGAATGAAATACAGTGAATTCCACCAGCCATGTTGTAAATGGACTACTATAAGAAATGCAAATATAATTCATAAGTAAATTTGTGTTAATTAAATATCATGGTTTTTATTTTTTTGTTCTTCAAACTCATAAAAAATGAACTTTTTTATGCAAATCCCATCTAATTCAATGTTGAATTCTATGTCCAATTGTTATGATTAAGGAAATTTAGTTTATATTGTCAAAAACAAATAAATATGCTAAATATAAACATTTCAATTTACCAAAATTACTTCAAATAATGTAAAATGATGTAGAAACTTCAAAATTTCTTCTTCTACATTGTAGACCATGCAGATTGGTGGTAAAAAGGTGATGGATCAAGCATAGATTGGTACAATATGAATTCAACTACATAAAAAAAGGTGTTTCTAACTCAGATAAAGCGTTGAACCAGACAACTTCATGAGAATGTGGGCCTGAATCATGGGGTCAAGCCTTATTTTATCATTTCAAGGTAAAACACATTTGGCGCTCACCAAATTTGGCACACGCCAAATATTTTGTTTTAAAAATGAGATACCTAAGAGAGAGGGAGAGAGTGGGAGAGAGAGGGGGGGTAGGAGGGAGAGACTTGAGAGAGAGAGGGAGAAGGAGAGGGAGAGGACGTGGGAGGGAGAAACCTAAGAGAGAGAGAGAGAGAGAGAGGGTGGGAGGGAGACACCTGAGAGAAGGAGAGGGAGATAAAGTGGGAGAGAGGGGATGGGAAGGAGAGACCTAAGAAAATAGGGTGGGAGGTAAGTGAGGCCTGATAAAGAGGGAGTCAAATTAGGAGAGAGGGGGTGGGAGGTAAGTGAGGCCTGATAGAGAGGGATTGTGAGAGAGGGCATTGGAGTGACACTGATTAGTGTAGGTAGCATGGGAGGAAGTGAGACCCAAGAGAAACAGACTTGAGAGGGAAAGAATTTATTCAGTTATATGGTGGGGGGAAGACCTTAGAGAGGGAGTGGGAGTGAGAGAGAGAGAGGGAGGGAGTGGGAGGGAGAGAGAGAGGGGGGTGGTAGGAGGGAGAGACTTGAGAGAGAGAGGGGGGGAGGGAGAGGGTGTGGGAGGGAGAAACCTAAGAGAGAGAGGGTGAGAGGGATACACCTGAGAGAAGGAGAGGGAGTCAAAGTGGGAGAGAGGGGGTGGGAAGGAGAGACCTAAAAAAGTAGGGTGGGAGGTAAGTGAGGCCTGACAAAGAGGGAGTCAAAGTAGGAGAGAGGGGGTGGGAAGGAGAGACCTAAGAAAGTAGGGTGGGAGGTAAGTGAGGCCTAAGAGAGAGGGATTGTGAGAGAGGGCATTGGAGTGACACTGATTATTGTAGGTAGCATTGGAGGGAGTAAGACCCAAGAGATACCCCCATACCCTCTTAATCCCTCAACCCTTAACCCTCAACCCTTATACCCTAATCCCTCAACCCCCATACCCTCAACCCTTAACCCTAATCCCTCAACCCCTCTACAATCTTAATCCCTCAACACTTAACCCTTAAACCCTAATCCCTCAACCCCTCAACCCTCAACCCTTAAACCCTAATCCCTCAACCCCTATACCCTGTCAACCCTCAACCCTTAACACTTAAACCCTAATCCCTCAACCCCTATACCCTCTTAATCCATCAACCCCTCAACCCTTAACCCTTAAACCCTAATCCATCAACCCCCATACCCTCTTAATCCCTCAACCCTCAACCCTTAAACCCTAATCACTCAACCCCTATACCCTCTTAATCCCTCAACCCTCAACCCTTAACCCTTAAACCTAATCCCTCAACCCTCAACCCTCAACCCTCAACCCTTAATCCCTAAACCCTATACTTAAGAGATAGAGGGAGAGGTGATGGGAGGTACATACTTGAGAGAGAGGGATAGGGAGAGGGAGAGGGAGTGAGAGATAGGGAGTGAGAGAGGGAGGGAGTGGAAGAGAGATAGAGGGAGTCACCGTGAGAGGGTGAGGATGTAGGAGGGGGAGACTTGACAAAGAGAGAGAGAAAGATGGGGTAGGACAAAGATACTTGAGAGAGAGAAAGAGGGAGATAGAAAAAGTGGGAGAGAGATAGAGGGAGTGAGAGAGAGGGGGAGATACAAAGTGGGAGAGAGATAGAGGGAGTGGGAGAGAGAGGGAGAGAGACAAAGTGGGAGAGAGATAAAGTGAGTGAGAGAGAGGAGTGGGAGAGAGAGAGAGGGAGAGACATAGAGACGAAGAGAGAGAGAGAGAGGGAGAGAGAGGGGGTGGGAGGGAGAAACCTAAGAGAGAGGGAGAGGGAGAGGGAGAGAGGGTGGGAGGGATATACCCGAGAGGGAAGGAGATGGAAACAAAGTGGTAGAGAGGGGGTGGGAAGGATATACCTAAGAGAGTAGGAGAGAGAGGGAGTGAGAGATAGAGGGATGGGAGAGATACAAGGAGTGAGAGAGAGAGAGAGACGTGAGAGATAGAGAGGGGGTGTGAGGAAGAGGGAGAGGGGATGGGAGGTAGACACCCGAGAGAGAAGGAGAGGGAGACAAAGTCAGAGAGAGGGGGTGGGAAGGAGATACCTAAGAGATAAGGAGAGAGAGGGAGTGAGAGATAGAGGGATGGGAGAGATACAAGGAGAGAGAGAGAGAGACTTGAGAGATAGAGAGGGGTGGGAGGGAGAGGGAGTACTCAAGATAGAGGGATTCGAGAGAGATGGAGGGCGTGGGGGGAGATACATGAGATAGAGGGAGAGAGAGAGAGTGGGAGGGAGATATCTGAGAGAGGGAGAGAGAGAGGGAGAAAGATAGAGGGAGTGAGAGAGAGAGGATGTGGGAGAGAGATAGATGGAGTGAGTGAGAGAGAAAAAGAGAGGCTTGAAAGAGGGAGAGGGGATAGAAGGGAGAGACTTGAGAGACAAAGAGGGAGGGAGAGTGGGTGGGAGGGAGAGACTTGAGAGAGATAGAGGGCATGAGAGAGAGAGGTACTTGAGAGAGCAAGGGAGAGCTGATGGGAGGGAGATACTTGAGAGAGATGGAAAGGTAGATGGAGACGAGCAGGATGGAATGAGATAGAGGGGAGTGGAAGAGAGATGAGGGAGGACAGAGAGGTAGATGGGGTGAGGGGAGTCTACAAGACAGAGAGAGGGAGAGGGGTAGGGACAAAAGATACTTGAGAGAGAGGGAGAAGAGGGGAGGGAGTGGAGAGTCCGAGAGAGGGGAGAGAAACGGAGGGAGAGAGTGAGAGAGAGGGAAAGGGAGAGAGAGAGGGAGTGTGTGTGTGAGAGAGAGAGAGGGGGATGGAGATAACTTAGGAGAGAGTGAGAGAAAGGAGAGAGAGAGAGTGAGTGAGAGAGAGAGAGAATGGGAGAGAGACAGAGGGAGTGAGGAGAGCGGATGCACTCCAAGAGAGAGAGGGGAGGAGAGACTTGAGAGAGAGAGAGAGAGAGACTTGAGAGAAATATAACAACCTAAGAGAGGGAGATGGAGTGAGAGAGATAAAAAGACCAAAGAGGGAGAGTGAGAAAGGGGGTTGGAGTGAGATAGATTTATTTAGGTACCTATGTGGGAGGGAAAGAGACCTGAGAGAGGGGATTGGACTGAGAGAGTAGTCTAGGTCATGTGGGAGGGAGTGAGAGTTGAGAGATAGAGACTTCAGAGGGATAAAGAGTTCTCCAGTAACGATAACAATTTAGAGAAGGTATGAAAGGTAAAACATCACCTATCCATCTAGGATCATAAATTGTGCACTCTTATTTTCGTCTGTGCTCCCCGTCTCATTTGCACGTCTTTCAATGCAAGTTTACAAAAAAAAACATGATATTGTTAACCTCTCTCTTAGCTATCTAAATATATAATTCTTTTTTCATTTTGATTTAGTTAAGGTTTTGATCCATGGCTTCTATTGCAAATGCCTTCGTTTTTGGTCAAAAACCAACATGTTCTAGGTTTAGGATAAATTTTTACATGTTCATCGGAACATGAAACAAATTAATTTTTTTTAAACTAGACTCCATTCTACACATGATGAAAAAAAAAAACAATTTTCAATTAGTTTGCAAAATATTTGGGGGGGAGCACACTCAAATTTTAGATTTTTAGGATGTGTCCACTTTGAAAATTCATAAAATATTATATATTCATTAAAAAAATTATCTAAAGAAGGAGGATAAACTAAATGGTGTTAGCTAATTTCTCACCATTGGGATTTTTGAAATTCTAAAAAAACGTTAATCAAAAAGGGGGGAGCCCTCAAGCGCTATGCTATTTTTTTGATAAAAACAGGACCTATTTTGCCCCCCCACCCTTTTGAGACCGTTAATCTTCATTAATTTCAAAAAAAAATAGTAGCTTAGAAACTAGACTCGGAGCACTTCAACTTTTGTTCTTCATTTTCTCGTGCAAATCAGATTTTGCTGATTTTTTCCCATGAGGAATAATAGAGGGTTAAGGATTGTCAGTGCATGGACAATTCTACAATAACCTCTTTAAACATTATTTTCCATGCACAATAATTTTAGGAATTTTTTGAAGGGTCTAAGTTTTCCATTACATGGGCATTCTCAGGAATTCCCTTTCTAAAAGCATTGCTTTCTTTCCATGTACAGTAGTGTAGGGTAAATTTCATCTTCACCCTCCATGCTCCATCTTTCATTTTGCATCTCCTTCATCTCTTATTTTCCTCCATCTTCCATTCCCTCCATTTTTCAAATCCTTTCATGTTTTGGTCTTCTCTCCCAGTTGCATGCTATATTCTTGGAGTGATTTATGAAATCACTGATCCCCAACAAGAGCCACTGTTAGAATCCAAAATTTCTGTGAAAAACCCTAGGTTTTTTCCCATTTTGAACATAATGTTTTCACTATTTTTCTCATAAAATATCATTCACCCCCTTTTACAATGCTACAATATTTTTTACCCTTGTACAGTTGCCTTATTTTTTGCCTATATACCCTTCACATTTCCCCCCCTTTTTAATTCCATAATATTTTCATATCTTTTCACGAAAAAAAAATCGTCTCATTTCCCACCTAAAATCTTGATCAATTCATACCACCACCGCTCTCATTATTCACTTTTTATATCACTTGTCACTTTACCGTGGCTTCTTACAAACTAGCCCACGGTATAGCAGTGGCGGTGAGCGGCAGTCAAAGTAACCCTTACCGCTACACTGCAAAGGGTCATCTCAGGGATTGCAGTGCTACAGTAGAGGGTTAGTGGATGGTGGAGGTAACAGTCAGCAAGTAGTGATGGGCAGTGAGTTAAATAGTTAAGGCATGGCAGTTAAGGTGGCTACCACGGTACCATTGGTGGTCATGCTAGCAACTGCAGTAGTGCGGTGAATAGTCAGGCAACAGCATGGCGGTCAATACGCAGCTACCACTATACCGGAACCGGCTAGAACGAAGACAATGGTAGCGTGGATAACGGTGGAGATCACAGTGAATGTTAGTCACCACAGAACCACTAGAGACAGAAATGAAGGGCACGGTGGAGCAGTAATGACAAAGAGTAGACCGTGACAAGTCAAGATCATCGCAGTACTGCGGGTTGAAAAGTCAGAGGGTGCAGTTGAGCGGTGGGAGACGGTGGGCGGTGAGTTAAACAGTTAAGGCACAGCAGTTAAGGTGGCTACTGTGGTATCAATAGTTAAGGTGGCTACTGCGGTACCGATGGCAATAGGGTGGCGTTCAATAAGTAGTTACCGCTATACTACAACTGGCTAGAACGAAGACAGTGGTAGCGCGAGTAACGGTGGAGATAGCAGTGAATGTTAGTCACCGTGGAACCGCCTAAGATAGAAATGAAGAGTGTGGTGGAGTGGTAATAACAAAGAGTAGACCATAACAAGTCAAGATCACTGCAATACCATGGGTTGAAAAGCCAAAGTGTGTGGTTGAGTGGTGGGAGATGACCGGTGAAGAGCAGTCACCACTCTACCGTGGTCGGTTAAATGGTTGACCTTGGTAGAGTGGTAAATGTGATAAAGTCCATAGGGACAAGAAATGTAAAGTATGAGAAAATGTAAAGTAAAATGAAAAGGTGGGAAAGGAATTAAATTGAAATCAAATGTTCAACTTTATAAAATATTTAATTTGCCGATAAAGGCAACTTAATTAAATATTTTAATTTATGACTAACAAATATCAGACGGTTACACAGGAAATTGAAGGGTCATGACCCTTGGACTGTAAAGTACAAATATTTGAAAAAATAAATTGGAGAGTAGTGAGAACAGAGACAAAAAAAATTTCAGAAACAATAACCGAGCTAGGATGATGAACAGTTTTTCTTGAAACAGATTGTAATGGAGAAAACATTAATAAATTGGTGATGTCTTTTCTGATTTCAGTTGTTGAGATGCTATAATCTATGTAGTTCTTATCTGGTTTTCTCCAATTATAAATTTTTAATTCATTTAAATCAATATATCAAGTATATTCCTGATTTATCACAGTGTATGTTTCACTTTGTGTTATTTTATTAATTGGTGTCTGCAAGACAGAACTAAATTCTTTTAAACAAATCACAGTGACTTTAGGATTTTTGTTGGATGGTTGAAGAAGAACCTAGTAGGAAGACATTCTAGCACAATTTATGCAAGTCATAAATTTGATGAAATAATATGCCAGTCATATAATTTCATATTTCAAAGGTGCCTAACAACTTGAATTTGGTTAGAAAGGGGAACACCTAGAATTCTGCATAATTTTGACTTCGTTGCCCATGTGGATAGAAAACACTGGTCAGTCATAACCCAGAAGATAAAGTTCATTTAAAATAACATTTTCAAATCCTTTCCTTTATGTAGTAGGAATAAGTGTAGTGATTTTGTCTATTCACTTATTTCAAATCTGCAACATACACATAGGTTCACCCACCTAGGTCTAGCAGGATCTAAAGATCAGAAGGTACAATTGCATCAATTGGCCTTGTACGTTGTCCAAAAGTGTTGTAAGAGCTTGGAAAACTCTTTTGGTTAAAACTTGCATTTTTTAGACCCAACACCCTCAACCCTCATACCCTCTTAATCCCTCATCCCTCAACCCTTAAACCCTAATCCCTCAACCCCTATACCCTCTTAATCCCTCAACCCTCAATCCTCAACCCTTAAACCCTAATCCATCAACCCCCATACCCTCTTGATCCCTCAACCCTTAAACCCTAATCCCTCAACCCCTATACCCTCTTAACCCTCAACCCTTAACCCTTAAACCCTAATCCCTCAACCCCCATACCCTCTTAATCCCTCAACCCTCAACCCTCTACCCTTAAACCCTAATCCCTCAACCCCTATACCCTCTTAATCGCTCAACCTCTCTATTCTCTACCCTTAAACCCTAATCCCTCAACCCCCATACACTCTTAATCTCTCAACCCTCAACCCTCAACCCTTAAACCCTAATCCCTCAACCCCTATACCCTCTTAATCCCTCAACCCTCAACAATTAAACCCTAATCCCTCAACCCCCATACCCCTTTAATTCCTCGGCCCTTAACCCTCAACCCTTAAATCCTAATCCCTCAACCCCTATACCCTCTTATTCCCTCAACCATCAACCCTCAACCCTTAAACCCTAATCCCTCAACCCCTATACCCTCTTAATCCCTCATCCCTCAACTCTTCAACCCTAATCCCCCAACCCCTATACCCTCTTAATCCCTCAACCCTTAACCCTTAAACGCTAATCCCTCAACCCCTATACCCTCTTAATCCCTCAACCCCTCAACCCTCAACCCTTAAACCCTAATCTGTCAATTCCTCTACAATCTTAATCCCTCAAACCTTAACCCTAAACCCCTATACTCTCTTAATCCCTCAACCCTCAACCCTTATACCCTAATCCCTCAACCTCCATACCCTCTTAATCCCTCAACCCTTAACCCTTAACCCTTAATCCCTAAACCCTCTAATTGAAAGAGAGCGAGAGGGAGAGGTGGTGGGAGCAACATACTTGAGATAGAGCGATAGGGAGAGGGAGAGAAAGAGAGTGACTGAGAGAGGGAGGGAGTGGAAGAGAGATAGAGGGATTCACTGTGAGAGGGAGAGGGTGTAGAAGGGGGAGACTTGACAAAGAGAGAGAGGAAGATGGGATAGGACAGAGATAATTGAGAGAGAGAAATAGGGAGAGAGGGTGGGAAGGAGAGACCTAGAGAGAGAAAAAATGGGAGAGACAAAGGGAGTGAGAGAGAGAGGGAGAGAGACAAAGTGGGAGAGAGATAGAGGGAGTGAGAGAGAGGGAGAGAGATAGAGGGATTGAGAGAGAGAGGGAGTGGGAGAGAGAGATGGAGAGAGAGAGACATGGAGATAGAGAGAGAAAGAATAAGAGAGAGGAAGGGAGAGGGAGTTGGAGGCATAAACCTAAGAGAGAGGGAGAGGGAGAGAGGGTGGAAGGGAGACACCCAAGAGAGAAGGAGAGGGAGGAAAAGCGGGAGATAGGGGGTGGGAAGGAGAGACCTAAGAGAGTAGGAGAGAGAGAGAGTGAGAGATAGAGGGATGGGAGAGATACAAGGAGGAGAGAGAGAGAGAGACTTGAGAGATGGAGAGGGATGGAGGGAGAGGGAGTACTCAGGTGAGAGGTAGTACTTGGGATAGAGGGATTTGAGAGAGATGGAGGGGGTGGGGGGAGATACCTAAGATAGAGGGAGAGAGAGAGTGGGAGGAGGTGGGAGATATCTTAGAGAGAGGGAGAGAGAGAGAGAGGGAGAGGGAGTGAGAGAGAGAGAGGGAGAGAGAGGGAGAGAGATAGAGGTAGTGAGAGAAAGAGAGAGGATGTGGGAAAAAGATAGAGGGAGTGAGTGAGAGAGAGACAAAGAGAGGCCTGAAAGAGGGAGAGGGGGTAGAAGGGAGAGACTTGAGAGAAAAAGAGGGAGGGAGAGTAGGTAGGAGGGAGAGACTTGAGAGAGAGAGAGAGAGAGAGAGTGGGAAAGAGATAGAGGGCATGAGAGCGAGAGGGACTTGAGAGAGAGAGGGAGAGGTGGTGGGAGGGAGATACTTGAGAGAGATGGAGAGGTAGAGAGAGAAAAATAGAGGGAGTGGAAGAGAGATAAAGGGAGTGACTGCGAGAGGGAGAGGGGGTTGGAGGGGGAGACTTGACAAAGAGAGAGAGGGAGGGGTAGGACGGAGATACTTGAGAGAGAGAGGGAGAGGGAGGGAGGGAGAGACCTAAGAGAGAGGGAGAGAGACAGAGTGGGAGAGAGTGAGAGAGAGGGAGTGTGTGTGTGAGAGAGAGAGAGAAAGAGAGAGGGGGGGTGGAGATACCCGAGAGAGAAGGAAAGAGAGAGAGTGAGTGAGAAAGAGGGAATGGGAGAGAGATAGAGGGAGTGAGTGAGTGACAGACCTAAGAGGGGGAGAGGGGGTAGGAGAGAGAGACTTGAGAGAGAGCGAGAAAGAGAGAAAGATAACAACCTAAGTGAGGGAGATGGAGTATGATATACAAAAAGACCAAAGAGGGAGAGAGATAGGTTTATTTAGGTACCTATGTGGGAGGGAAAGAGATCTGAGAGAGGGGATTGGACTAAGAGAGTAGTCTAGGTCATGTGGGAGGGAGTGAGACCTAAGAGATAGAGACTTCAGAGGGATAAAGAGTTATCCAGTTACAGTAACGAGTTAGAGAAGGTATGAAAGGTAAAACCTCAACTATCCATCTACAATCATAAATTGTGCTCTCTAAGCATTATCAAAGTTGTTCACCAAAGAGGTAAAATTCTAGTTTTGTCAAAAGTAGGCCATTTGGCACTCGCCAAATGACTCATCACATTTGGTGCATGCCAAATTTGGCACTCGCCAAATGGTTTTCTTTGGACGTGTTAATTGATAGAATTTTCCAAATTTTCTCATATTTTCGTCTATGCTCCCTGTCTCATTTGCATGTCTTTCAATACAAGTTTATAAAAAAAATTGTGATAGCGTTAATCTCTCTCTTGGCTATCTAAATATATAATTCTTTTTTCATTTTGATTTATTTAAGGTTTTGATCCATGGCTTCTATTGTAAATGCCTATGTTTTTGGTCAAAAACCAGCATGTGCTAGTTTTAAGATAGATATTTACCCGTTCATCCAAACGTGAAATAAATTACATTTTTTTAAACTAGACTCCATTCTACACATGATGAAAAAAAAAAAAGAATCAATTTTTGATCATTTTGCAAAAAGAAAAGGGGAAGCACTCTCAAATTTTAGTTTTTCAGGATGTGTCCACTTTAAAAATTCATAAAATATTATATATTCATTAAAAAAATTATCCGAAAGAACGAGGATAAACTACACGGTGTTAGCTAATTTCTCATTGTTGGGATTTTCGAAATTCTAAAAAAAGTTCAATCAAAAAGGGGGGAGCCCTCAGGCACTATGCTATTTTTTTTGATAAAAACAGGACCTGTTTTGCCCCCTTTTCTGAGACCCTTAATCTTCACTAATTTCAAAAAACAATAGTAGCTCACTTTTGTTCTTGCCGCATCTTGAAATTTTGAGCATAACTATCTTCATTTTCTCATGCAAATTAGATTTTGTTGATTTCAGAAGAAAAAAAAATTGGCATCTTAAGAGCCAAAATTGTGTCACAGATTGGTGCACTTACCCAGCAATGAAGTTTAGTAGCGTACTCATAATGATTCTGACACTTAGTCATTTTTCACTAAGTGTTGTCATCAATGCCAAAGGGGGAGATTGTTGGCATATGGCTTCTAGTGTTGTCATTGATGGCAACCTAATTCATGCATCCGGTCTACAATCTAGTTTTGGTTTATACCGACAAAACAAAATGAAGAACAGGGCATCTAGATAAAGGCATGAATTTTGATCTGAATACCTCATCGGACTATTATTTTGAGTTGTGGACCTCAGAGAAATGTTTTTTGATGTTTTTACTACCTTATTCTAGAAGTACCCTTATGGGCATTCATTGGTGTATGATCTGGGAGATCCGATACACTAATCTTTTGGTTATCTGTGTTAGAAGTCTGACTTGTCGAATATAGTAGTTGTGGATTTTTAAGGAATAATTGATTAAATATTTTCATGTTTGAATATGTTTATTTGTGTCCCTACTATTTTTTGGCTGACTATGGATGGTGAGCATAAATATTTAGTGGAAGATCTAGCTGACAGTTCAAAAGAACTTTATGTTTTATGAAGTCGACATATGAATGATCAAATCCTTGATAGTGGATATATATATGAGATCGGTTCTATCATTTTTAAGTGTGTGGATGTGTGTGAATGTGTGGGAAATGCGAAGTATATCAGTGTAAGGTGCGAAAATTAGAAGAATAGTGATGTGAATTATGGATTTATGATGCAAATTGCAGAGTGAAGCAGAGTGAAGAGTATAATCAATTAGCAGATTCAGAAATTTGATCTTTGAGCCCAACCAGAACTATAATCAGGCATAATTAGATGCTATTACTTCATTTCAATCTTTAGATGTTTTTAATCTGAATTTTGTAAGGAAATGAGCCTTCCCTTTTGAGCAGTGATCTCTAGGCAGTGTGCCTAAATGCAAGTGCATTCTCTTTTGTAAAAACTTATATTTGAGTACTCAAATTATGGATTAACCTCCACTATGGTTTTTCCCCTAACAGGGTTTTCATGCAAATATCCTTGTGTTATGGTGTTGTGAATGATTTCTTTGAATTATTTCATCTTTCTTTTGATTTAATGTTAGAATGGTTTAAGTTTTACATTAATAAGTTTAGTTTTTCAGAACACTGATTCAACCCCCCCTCTCAATGTTCCCTTAAGTCCAACACTTGTAAAGTCTTAGAATTGCTAACTCTTGAGTGCTTGACTTGATATCATGAATTCTTAGTGAAATAATGATTTAAGATATCATTTATATAGGAAATCCATCTAATATTTCATCAATTGGATGCCATATGCAAAAATTCATGTAATTTGAACTTAAAACCCAATTTTCCTACTCAAAAACTTAAAATAGGACAAATGGAACTCATATGCCATTTGTGGTGTATGGATCCCACCTGGGTAGGACTTATATGCCCAAGGTGTCATATGGGTCCCACAAGGGCTTTTTGGAGCAAGAAAGTGTTGGGGAGTGAAGAAATTAAGTTTATTTGAGGTCTATGTCAGGATTTTGGTTAAAATATGCCTTGGGATGCATAATATAGGTTTTTAGGGGCCTATTAATGATGATATTAAGGTTATAAATGCCGGAGGGCCTAAAATCCAATGTGAAAGTATAAATAAATATACTTTACAACACTAAATTAAGGAAAAATTGGGTCTATTTAGCTTAGAAGGGCCCAAAATCCCATGTGAATGTATACAACATATTACAACACTAGATTAGGTCCATTTAGTTTACAAGCCTCCTAAATTTAATGTGAAGGTATGAATAAATACACTTTAAACATTAAATTACTGCAGATTTAGATTTATTTAGCTTTAAAAGGGCCCAATACCTAATATCGATGTATAAAACACACCACAATCACTAGATCAAGGTGACCTTAAGACCATTTTATCATTAATTATTCCTAGATTAAGTGTGAAAATGTACATAATGACATTTTTCAACACTACAAAGATATTTAGGTCTCTTCCATGCTAACTCAAAATCTTCTTTGTTTTCTTCTATGTGTCATTCCTCCATTATACTCATTGTTCCATGAGTATTTGGGGAATGATGTTAGTTCTGAGCTTTATTATACCACTATAGCAAAGACAGATATTGACCCAAAATTCATGGATCTCTTGGATGAAGCCACAATAGTGGTTTACAATTTAAAGGAGGAAGGAAAACACAAAAAATGAGCCCATGGTAAAAAAATTGGTTTTAGGGGTTCGAACAAACCTACAAGTTCGAGCGAACCCATAATGGGTTCGCCCGAACCAAGGTTTGAGTGAAACCGCTTAAATGCTTGCCCCACATTTCCTACCCCAAAAAATGAAGGAAATGCAAATTAAAAGGTGGTTCACTCGAACCAAGGTTCAAGCGAACGTGAAGCCCTAGGGGTTCGTTCGAACCCCACTTATCCCTCATTCTCCCCCTCAAACAAAAAAAAATCTAAATTTTTGCACTTTGAAACTCAGGTTGAAGATGAAAATGGTGGAGAATTCACAAACCCAACTGGAATCAGGTAGTCCTCAAAATGATCTATCCAATGCATATAATTTTGATATGTTTTGGTTTTATTATGCATTTTTTTTCTTAGTTTTATTAAATATAGGTTTCTCACCGAAAATGAAGGTCTTTGTTCTAGACATGTGGAAAAATAGTTGATTATCAAAAAAAAAAATGAAAAATATGAGTGCACTAGATATTGAAGTCCTTGATCCAACAAAAAAATAATAATTTCGATATATACAAAAAAAAATTAATTGTTATATTGTCGCGCTATGTTTGAATTGTAATTGGTTTGACTTCGAAACTTGATTAAAGAAAAATATTCAATAAAAAACTATCTAACCAAGTGGAATCACTAGATATCGGAGTTAAAAATCTAAATTCGAAAGAACTGGAATTTTATCCTTCATGGAATAAAATTTACGCATTATGCGGTGTGTATCACTTTTTAAAAATGTTGTTTTCTGAAAAAAAAAAAACAATTTTCGTGGGAGATGGAAAAAGAAGTCCAATCTGATTCCAAAAATTTTGAAAAAAAAAAATTAGAATCTATAGACAAAATGTGACAAGACTCTATTTTGTATCATCTTCAAATTCCTCACGGTTTTAGCTGCTATAGGTGCCCAAATGTGAATATTTATTTAAAAAATATAATTTCGGTGTCCAGTTTGGCCAAAAATCGTAAACCACTATTGTGGGATAACCCCCTATGTGTTCAATATTTTATTTTTTACATTAAATCCTAGGGAAACCCCTTATATCATGATATAGATTTATTTGGAAAAATATCATTGGCATAGGGCTATCCAAATAAGCTCGCATAACCTTTGATCACATTGAATTTATCATTTTTCTACCTTAAATAAATTTCTCATAGCATGGTGTTCTGAAATTTCTTTAAGGTGGGGGCATACATTGGAATTATTTCCTTCACTTTGTTCACATGCCTTTGAATTAGTGATGTGTTGACATTTGCATAATTTTCTTGATTCACTTTGTTTACATGTGTTGAAATTAGTGTTGCATTGACATAGAATTTTGAGCATTTTTGTAGAACTTTATTAGAATTCTTGCAAAGGATAATTCTTGGTATAGTTATGGGTACACACCTAGTGAATATCAGATTTCACTAGACCTTGTGTGTTTTTCACTTTTTGCCACATTTTCTTGGGAGCTCGTCTAGTGAATATCAAACTTCACTAGTTTGTGTTTCCTTATTTTTGTGATTCACCTAGAAAATATCATACTTTGTTAGTTTGTGAGTCATGAATGTATTTTGAGTGTGGATCCTAATGTATGACAACTTTCTAGCCCATGATTATCCATACCCTCCTTTTTCACTTCATTTTGATATTGTGTATGTTGTCTTGTTGCATTCATACATATGTGTGCCCCTTTGTGCTTATGTTAGTTTTTTTTAGGATCTTAGATCTTGGGGTCTTGTGCACCCCCCTAGATCCATTTCCATCCTATCTCTTAAAAATTTGTACATTCAAACCCCTCTTGACATATATTTTTCTACTTTAGTGTAAGTTTGAGTGTAAGTTCATACTCCCACTATAGTGGGGGATAAATGTAGATTCATAAATTGTCAATCTTGACCATTTCACACTATTTTTTGGTCCCCTTTAAGTTTTTTGACCTAATTGAGTACTTAATTTCTTAAATTATGCATTACATATCTCATTTTAAATATTTATTGAAAATTTGTAAGCATAAAACTAATGCTCTCATTTAATATTTTTCTCTTGACTCCTTTAGTTTTAGAAAATAGGCTTGGGACATTGGCACTTAGGGTGCATATTCCCCTTATTTTGGCTCAAAATTTAAATATGCTAGTTTTGGCATTTTATTATTTGAAATTCATAAATCTAAAGTTGGTTTTCAAGATTTATCTTTTAGGAAATTAGGGAAATATCATATATACACATAGTTATTACATCATTTGATAATAATTTATCATAATTTGACACACGATGTAAAATACTCCTACTTATCAATTGATGAGCTAAAGGGGATCTATAATTAATGGTTCATAAGGCACAACACTTGTTGAATGTTTTGAAAATGGGATTGCAAGCTAAGTGGGCTTAACCTTGGAGAAAACTCCATGGTTAAGCATGCTTGAGTTGGAGTAGTATTGGGATGGGTGACCTCTCGGGAAGGCCCAATCCTTCGCCTCTATGAACATCGCCTAGATGCAATGAGTGTTAATTGGAACATTCATTATCATGAGATATGGGTTCTTGTTAACCACTACTCATGGAACATGGATCAATGAGTTTGACTCAAAAACTACATGATTAAATCCTATTAGAAATATCATAATTTTACACATGGTGGAAAATACTCCTACTTATCAATTGATGAGCTAAAGGGACTCCCTAATTAGTGATTCGTAAGGCACAACACTTGTTGAAGGTTTTTCAAATTGGGTTGCAAGCTAAGCGGTCTTAACCTTGGAGAAAAATCCATGGTTAAGCACACTTGAGTTGGAGTAGTATTGGGATGGGTGACCTCCCAAGAGGGCCTAATGCTTCACCTCTGTGAGCATCACCTAGATGCAATGAGTGATAATTGGACCATTCATTATCATGAGATATGGGTTCTTATGAACCACTACTCATGGAACATGGGCCAATGAGTTTGACTCAAAAACTACACAGTTGAATCCCGATAGCAATATCATAATTTGACACACTCTGGAAAATACTCCTACTTTTCAATTGATGAGCTAAAGAGGATCTATAATTAATGGTTCACAATTCACAACACTTTTTTAAGGTTTTGAAAACAAGGTGGGTAAAATTACAAAGCCATGTCACACTTTCAACCAACTTATCAGCACAACTAAATTTTAGTATTTCTAACTAAAAAATATTTTTGGTCAAACATATGACCTCGTAAGATTAATTGTAGCTAAGTTAGATATTTCCATAACTTTTCCAACTAAAATTATAGGCTAAATACACATGTAACACTATTTTGAGGCCAATTTACCAAAAAATGTGAATATTTTAAAAAATTAATGTTTCAACAACTCCTAGTCATTTAAGTAAATATTTTTTTATAATATTAAAAAAGCGCTTTTGTAGATCCATAAATGTAATTTTCAAAAAT
Organism: Sequoiadendron giganteum; assembly: GCA_007115665.2. Lineage (NCBI taxonomy): Eukaryota > Viridiplantae > Streptophyta > Pinopsida > Cupressales > Cupressaceae > Sequoiadendron > Sequoiadendron giganteum. Next base: position 47,138,915 of record CM021101.1, read on the forward strand.
ATATATTTTAATAGTTTAATTATTATTTTTATTTTTATTTTTACTAAAAGTAGATTATCACCAAAAAGTACTTATCAATTGATAAGCTAAAGGGGATCCATAATTAATGGTTCATAAGGCACAACACTTGTTGAAGGATTTTCAAATGAGGTTGCAAGCTAAATGGGCTTAACCTTGTAGAAAACTCCATGATTAAGCATGGTTGAGTTGGATTAGTACTAGGGGATGGGTCCCAAGAAGGCCCAACGCTTCACCTCTATGAACATCACCTAGATGCAATGAGTGATAAGTGGACCATTCATTATCATGAGAGTTGGGTTCTTGTGAACTGCTACTCATCAAACATGGGTCAATGAGTTTGACTCAAAAACTACATGATTGAATCCTAATAGCGATATCATAATTTGACACACTATGGAGAATACTCCTGCTTATCAATTCATGAGCTAAAGGGTCTCTATAATTAATGGTTTGATAATACACAACACTTGTTGAAGGTTTCACAAATGGGGTTGCAAGCTAAGCGGGCTTAACCTTGGATAAAACTCCATGGTTAAGTACACTTGAGTTGGAATAGTAAAAGGATGGGTGACCTCCCGGAAAGGCCCAATGCTTCACCTATGTGAGCATCACATAGATGTATGAGTGATAAATGGACCATTCACTATCATGAGAGAAGGATTCTTGTGAATATCTACTCATGAAACATGGGTCAATGAGTTTGACTCAAAAACTACACGGTTGAATCTTGATAGCAATATCATAATTTCACACATTATGGAAAATACTCCTACTTATCAATTTATGAGCTAAAGGGTCTCCATAATTAATGGCTCATAAGGCACAACACTTGTTGAAGGTTTTTCAAATGGGGTTGAAATCTAAGTGGGCTTAACCTTGGAGAAAACTTTGTGGTTAAAAACACTTGAGTTGGAGTAGTACTAGGATGGGTGACCTCCTAGGAAATGCTTCACCTCTGTGAGCATCACCTAGATGCAATGAGTGATAAGTGAACCTTTCATTATCATTAGAGATGGGTTTTTGTGAACCACTACTCATGAAACATGGGTCAATGAGTTTGACTTGAAAACTACATGATTAAATCCTCATATAAATATCATAGTTTGACACACTATGGAATGTACTCCTACTTATCAACATCAAAAAAAATATTGGAGAAATTATTGTCAAGAGAATTATCAAACAAGTAAAGAGAAGAATTCTAGAGATTTATTACAACAATTGAAGATCAAAACAATATGCCATAATGTGGGTTTTTTCATGATTGTGTTTTCATATTATTTGTGAAGTCTAATCATTGTAGGTCTCCAAGCAATTCAAGAAATTCAATAAAATAAAGAAAGAAAGATCAAAGACTAGAGGATATGTGTATAACTTTAGTTCTTCAAAGAAGCCATTGAAGGGTGGTGAGTCACAGTGCTTTGTGTATTCATCATTCATTACTCTTGTTTATTCTTTATCATTGAAATTTCCATTGTGGAAGTGGAAACACTAACATAGTGTTTGGCCAAGGAAACCCCCTAAATGGCACAACCTTTCTTCTATTTTTGAATGTGCAAGTTTCAGATCCAAAGAAGATTGAAGGAAGTTTGAAGATCAAATATTCATTTATGTAATTTTAAAATCCTACACCTTGACAACTCATATAAACTCAATTATAGAATTATTTGACTATGACATGATAGTGCAACAAGCAAGAAATGGAAGCTTTGATCTAACACCAGAGGATTTCCAACACAAATCTAAGTTAGCCCTACAAAGATAGTGGTGTCTGGCACACCTATTTCCTCTATTTTAAACTCCAAATTCATATCATAGGTGCATAGTGTCCTGCTCAATCTATTTTTGCAATCTATTTTTATTTTTGATTTCTCATATCTATTGTATTTGCATCAAGATAGTAATTTGCATTTTTAGGGAAATTGAACAATTACATTTTATCCTTAGTTCACTTTCAGATTTGGTTAAGGGTTGGTTGAATAATCTTTCATGTTGTAATTTAATTGTATACCTTGTCCAAATCCAATCAAACACCCATCACATTCTATTCCACACATACTTCCTCAATGAAATTAGGGAAAGGAGTTCAAACCCTAAGGTGAAATCTCTAAATTTTCTCTTTCCCCACATTTCAAGTTATAGGGAGATAAATTCATCTTTTGTGATTGATTAGTAGGTATATTTTTACCTTTTACATGGGCTGTCTAGTTTAGAGTATAGGAAAATTTGGGAAAATTGATATGTGTTGAGTGATACATTTGAAATTGGTTGAGGATGCATATATAGGTAAAGGGAAATATGGAACCAACATGATGATATTATGTATTATCACAAAAAGATAATGCTTATTCTAATTATGAGAAGTTATTGTTGGAAAGAGACACTGCAAGGATCACTTGGTGTTGTCATTGATGGAAACCATAATCATCCATCAAGTCCACACTCCATCGTTTTCTCCTATCGGCAAGAAGACTCAGAAGTATCCAATGAGAATAGTGTATTTGGTAACTCAGAGTTCTTCGATTTGTAATATCATCTTCGACTATTATTTTTCTTTGTGCATCTCAGGGAACATTTTTTTGTATATTATCCTAATCTCTTCTAATGTGCAGTGTCTCATACCAGATTATGTTAAAGATAGAAGATTCAGTTGTTGTGTTCTCAGGTTTTCTTGTATTAAGGCTGACTACTTGAATATACAAAGTTGGGGATGTATGGGAACTAAGTAATTAAGTATATCTATGTTTATATATCATTATTTGGGTCCTAGCCAAGTTGTGGCCGACCTTTGTGGGTATGCATTGTATATTTCCCATAATATAAGCCGACAGTTGTAATTATCTTATGTTTTGTTGAAGCCGACGGTGTATAAGAGAAACCCATATTGCAAATATATATACTTGATCCTTTGTATCATTTTGTGTGGTGTATGAGTTGTTTTATTGTTCGATCAGCGAGTTAGAGTAGAGCAGAGGTGTGATAATGAGTAGTTTCACTTGCGCATAGATGATCTATTTTATGTGCATAAGCAAAGCATAGTATAATTCTAGATTCAGTCTGTAGAAGAACAAACCAATTGATGTGCTTTAATTAGAACTGTAATCTAGCATTCTAGATGCTAACATTTCAGTTCAAATCTTCAAATGGTTTTAGTCTAAACTCTTGGGCAGCAATCCATTTTATTTTGAGCGGTGAGCTCTAGGCAGTGTGCCTAAATGCAATTGCATTCCCTTGTAATATTTACTTTTGAGTATACTCAGAATCATACTTGTAGATTGGCCATCCACCATGGTTTTTCCCCTAGTAGGGTTTCCACGTAAAAATATTGGTGTTGTGGTGTTGTGTTTCCTTTCTTGTGTATGCATTATGAATGAATGTTATTAATGCTTTAAAGTTAAAGAAAACTGAAGTTAATTTTTGTACCACTGATTCACCCCCCTCCTCTCAATGTGGCTCATTTCTAAAAATTGGTATCAGAGCTAGTTCCTCTAAAGAATAAAAATTCCAACAGTTTGAGGAGATCTTGGAAAATATGTCAATGGATTCACGAAATCTTGAACAACAGCTTATGGTGGCCCTAGATGGCCTTGATCAATCAAAAGCTAAAGTCCAAAAACTACAAGAAAATCTCAAAGATGCGAAGAAATCCATTGAGTCCTTGAAAGAAAAAATCAATCAATCAAGAGAAAAGAGAAAGGAACTTTGTGATCAAATTCAACAAAATGATAAAGATGATCAGTCCAGTAAAACTTTGAAAGATAAGACAGGGGAATGTGAAAATATTACTCAAGAAAATATAATTCTCAAGCTTGAAATGGAATCCATCATGATGAAGATGACAAAATAAATTGAAGACAAAAAGAAGAATGAAAAAAGTCTGGTTCAATCCTTGAAAGAAAAATCTGAGGTATGTAGTCGATTAAATGATGAATTGGAAGTGTCTATAAATAATGAAGAAGCTCTTGAAAAACAGTTGGATGATGTCAAAAATGAACTTGCTAATGCAAATGAATACAAGGAAAAGTTCAAATCTAGCTCAGCCATGCTCAATGAGCTAATTGACAATCAGAGGACTCATGGTGACAAAAGACCTATCTCGGATTTGAAGAAGGAGAAAGCTCAAAAGACAAAAGGATTTTGAACAAAGGCAATTCATGCAAAGAAATCAAATGAACAAACCTAGAAGGTATCCGGTAAGACAAGCTAATGCTTAGAAATTTAGTGGATACTATTTCAAATGCAATAAGTTTGGACATATAGCTTCTTAGTGTAGAATTAGGATGAATCAAAGTGGTCCACATTTTTCAGGACAGTGTTTCAATTGTCATAAGCTAGGTCACAAGTCAAATGAATGCAGAAGCATGAGGAATCAATTTCACAGAAATATAAGATGTTACACATGCAATAGATTTGGTCATTCTACCAACCAATGTAGATCAAGAGGAAATCATTAGAACAACTTGTCTAGAAAAAGAAATGTTATATGCCACTACTGCAATAAATTTGGTCATATAGCAACATATTGCTGGAATAGAAAAGGTCTGGTAAACCGAAAGAAAAATGTGTAGGAAGACATCAAAGGAAAAGAAAAAATCACTTCAGATACAGTAAGGCAACAAATGCAGAAGAAATGGATAAAGAAAGAACTTGCTACTGAAGAGAGTGTGCCAGCACCAAAACCTACCTCTGGTAATTCCTTTGGGAATTAGCCTCAGGTCTATGGCCTAGGGGGAGTTGTTAAATAAAATCAGATGAACCCCTAACCATAAATTGGCATAGGATGAGGATGTGTTTAATAGATGCATGATCGACCAACAAATTCTATTAAACTCATTAGAGGGATCAATATGCCGAAATGGAGATCCGCAAATGTTTTGTTTGCCACTATGTATAGATATAGTGTAACCAGATGTATTAGGGTTACAACATTTATTGCGAATAAAAGTGTTACATGTGAAAAGGATAAAAACTCATTTCACTCTTCATTTCTCACCTTGCATTTTGAAGAAAATTTTTTGGAGAGCTCACAAGCAATCTTTGGTGATTTGAGGAAAAATTTGAGCGTCGGAAGAGATTCAACATTTCAATTGTGATCCAGCGAAAAAGGTATTTTACAGAAACTCTGTAAATTTTTTATTTTGGAAAAATGAATTTACTCCTTTGGTAGTAGAATTCAAGGATCATCCTTGACCGAAATTCAAATGGCATCCCTATAAATCTCTTGAGACTGACCCTTTAGGAGCCTTTTCATTGGTCTCATATGGAGTCTTGCATACGGAAGACATTAGGGTTTATATCCATGTGAATCTTGAAGAAATGGGTAGTTCCAAATTTTGGATCTGTATAGACATCACATTGTTGATGAAGAATTCCATGTAAAGATAGAGCTTAAGATCTTAAAAACAAAGAAATTTGTATAGATGGCTAAATTTCTTGTTTTTATGGAATTGGAATGGGTCTGATATATTCTAAGTTGAGTACACGATGAATTCATGTGGCTTACCATCCCATTGAAAATCACTAAGGAAGCCATCAGTGTCATAACTGGTTTGAATTCTTCTGGTGGGTTGTCGATTCTCAAATTTGTGAAAAACCAAACTGTCACAGATGCAACTGGATCGACTTACGATAGAAGGGCTATGACCATAGAAAAAATCATTGATATAGATGTAAAATTTTATTCCATGGTAATTAGTTACAAAACCTACCATTCTAGCTAAGAAAATTTAGTATCCAACACAGCAATTTATACAGCCTATCAAATGATTAAAGAAAATGTCAACTATGATATATGTGAGTTGTTGAGGATCCAGCTAATGGAAAATATGGTCAAAATAAAGAAGGATAAGAAAAACTCATTCAAATATGGTACCCTGCTTCTATGCTTGTTTTTTTATTTCGTGAATGAGATTTCGTGAATTGGTAAAGTTCAGTGGAGAAAAGACACTTCGGTAATTGAACAAATCAAAGATCAATTGTATAGTACTGGGGACACAAAATCAAAAAATGTCGCTATGTGGGGATATTTAAAATATTTCCAAGATATGATGCGATCAAGAGAGAGGATTCCTACCTCTATTGTAGAAAAATATAAAGATTCTATCTGCTTTATGGTGAACATTGATCAATGTATGATGGAGGTCGTTGATCCTAGAATGGTCTAGATCATGCCTATGGGTTATGAAGTGGATGAAGCAGTCCTAGACATGTATGCTCAACATATCCTGAGCAAACCAGTTGATCTGGTAGAGGAAAGATTCAGAACATATGTTGAAAAGAATAAAAAGGTACACAGTGGGGTATGTGCAAGATCATCATGGAAAAAATAGGCCCTTAAGTGGCAATAAAAAGACAGAAAATCAAAGTTAGACAACTTGACATAAAAAATTGAATAAGTTATCTATATTATTTCAAAAAAATGTAAAAACAGAATCTGTAGCAAATTGAATGTAGATTCTAAACTACTAGACCTTTTTTTTTTAAATCTATTTGGTGAAAATTTGAAATTTCAATGCAATAGTATTTAAATTTCAGGGTAAAAATAAGAAGTAGGTGTCTGTCTAACCACCCTAACCACAATAAAATGATAATATTTTTTATAAGCCTTTAGATATAAGTAGAGGACTCATGTCCCGATGTGATGCATATTTTTTTATAGTTTTTTTCCAAGTAAATAATTAATTATGAATTTTTTATTACAACTTTTAAAAAATATAAAAGCTCGTCTGTCTAACCACCTTAACTTGGTCAAAAATTCATGAAATTTAATTTTTTTTTAATCCTATAGTATACAAAGCATAGAATGTGATTCATGTTTTGGATTCAAAAATTGTGATACTGTTTGAAAGTTATAGATGTTTTTCAATCAGCCTATCAATCAGGACTTTATTCATAATTCTAATAAAAAATGAATAATAATTATTTATTAAATTCAAAGTAAAGCATAATTTATATTGGTGGAAATTTGAGAATCTCCTCTAAAAACCCTTTTCGTTTCATCAATTTTGGGTAAAAAAAAGTCGTCAACCATATGGGCCATCATATGGCTTACATATTGCCACTTTTTGACCCATCATGACCCTGCACATACCCAATGAGTTGAGACATCCTATTGGCACTAAGCGTGTAATAAAATAAGTTGATATTTTTACATAAAGCATGGGAATATCTCCATTGTTGATCAAAAAGGGTAAACAGAAAAGAGTTGAAGATGAAGCAACAAGACAAGCTGCCAGAGAAGCATCAAGAACAAAGTCAAATGGTCTGGCAGTGCAATCCAGTAGAACTAGGACTACAGGAAGCTATGTATCCCAATCAGCCCCTGCAGAAAAGGTCACTCTCATAAAATTTGAGCCTAAAAGATCCGAAAAGGAAGGAAAGAAGAAAAGAAAAAGAGTATACATGGCTATCTCGAATGATGCAGAGACGGAATTTGATAAAGAAATCAAGGAGATCTGGAATCAAGGCACTAAAGAAGCTACAGTCACACAAAGCAATCCTTTCGGTGAAGGTGATCAAGCCAAGAAGAAAACAAAAGTGAATGAATTAGGTATGTTTGTACAAGCTATTGAAAAAGCTATGGTTCAGGATGGAAATTTGAAACTGCTTGAGAAATGGTATGAATCTTTCAATGTTTTTGATAAAAGAATTCAAGAAGAGGCAACTATAAAACACATGAATGCTTTCAATAAGGTTCTAATTGAAATAATGGATCATTTTCCAAAAAAAAAATGACATTGTGGAAGCCAAGAGGTTAAGTGCTAGAAATGAAGAAAAACAAATGAGAGAAAGGATTTTAACTGAACTATGTCCAACTTCGTCTCTAGATGAAATGAAGGAACTCCTGAATAAATCACAAATTCAAGAGTAAAACAAGGGTTAACCAACTTATGATTGGTAAAACAGAAGAAGTCACAAAGGAAACTGAGAAAATTCTATGAGAAATACTGCTAAGTGAAAAAATTGATATTGTGACTAAGGAAACCCATTTTGATAATGTTTTCCCTAATTCAAAAAATGAAGTAGGAGAAGGAAATGTTGAAGATAATGTTGATTATGATGTTGGTATTGATGCTAACATTGAAATTCACATGGAAGCGGAGGCACCTAAAAATAATTCAGTTGAAAAGGTAGAAATACTTGAAAATATTTCAGTTGAAAAATTTGAAGCCAATCCTACACCTTCATTTGGGGAAACACTTGTCAAGGAAAAGGAAGAAGTTTTAGTTGCTACAAGAGACACTACTGAAGCTATCAAGAAATTTTTGGTTGCACAAAAGGAAGAACTAGATGCAGAATTGATCGATGGTCCCATTCACCTATCTACCTTGAGCCCAATACAGGAGATGAGAATAGATACACATGCTCAAGCTTAGGCAAGAGATGAGTTACTAAAATCTCACGTTGAGGATAGCAAACTGTTAAATCTGGCATCTAGGGTATTGGAGAAACTAATTCTATCTTATGTAAAAGATCCAGCTAGTTCATCCTCCTATGACCTAAAAAGGCTAATCAGCTCTATTGACACTCATTTTGAGTCATTTGAAAAATCAGCCATGAAAAAAAGTGCGGAATGAATTCAATGCCTAAAGATTTAGTAGCATGATAGAATTTTTTGATCAAGATAAAACACTCTTAACTACATGCACTAAGAATGTGAAGGATGCTTTATCTGAAGGCGGAAAGATTTATAAAGCCTGCCTATCTTTCTCAAAATTTATAGAGGCAAATGAAAAGAAGGTCAACGAGCTGGAACTCAAACTAAATGTTATCTCAGAAGAATTTGATCTGGTAACCAGTAGTGTTGGGAAAATAAAAGGTGAAGTGATGTCTTTGCTCAGCAATATACAAGGATTGAAACACGAAAATGAAAAATTATTGCTAGAAGTTGTGAACTCTGGAGCATCATTTGTCCAAAACTTGACATATTGTCAAGTGCTCTCAAAGAAGGAGAGGATTCTTTAAAAGTTGCAGATCCATCCAACTCGGAGTCTATAGAGACTCAATCCTTTTTGATCTATGGTCACATTATAATTTTGGAAATTCTTAGAAGGATTTGGGATACAAATCTGGTTCAGCTGAAGAAAGACTTTGTTGATATTTTTTAGTTCATGTAAGTTATAGTTTTTGCTCAAACAGTTTTTGTGTATCAATACATTTTTGGCATTCAACACCCACCTTTTCCATTGATTCCAAAGGGGGAGAAGGAATAGAGTGAAAAATGTTTAATCTTCTCGGGGGGAGAATTGGAAAATCATATTTTTGAATTTTTATCGAGCGGTACAGTCTATCTTGTTACTGATCTGACACTTCATCATTTTTCACTAAGTGTTGCCATCAATGCCAAAGGAGAAGATTTTTGGAAAGAGACACTATGAGGATCACTTGGTGTTGTCATTTGTGGCAACCATAATCATCCATCAGGGATGCACTCCATCATTTTCTCCTACCGGCAAGAAGACTCAGAAGTATCCAATGAGAACAGTGTATCTGGTAACTCGGAGTTCTTCAATCTATAAGATCATCTTTGACTATTATTTTTCTTTGTGCATCTCAGGGAACATTTTTTGGTATATTATCCTCATCTATTCTAATGCGCAACAGCTCGTACCAAATTATGTGAAAGATAGAAGATTTGGTTGTTGTGTTCTCAGGTTTTCTTGTATTAAGGCCGACTACTTGAATATACAAATTCATGGATGTATGGGAGCTAAGTAATTAAGTGTATCTATGTGTGTATGTCATTATTTGGGTCCTAGCCAAGTTGTGACCGACCTTTGTGGGTATGCTTGTAGATTTCCCATAATGTAAGCCGATAGTTGTAATTATCTTATGTTTTGTTGAAGCCGACAGTGTGTAAAAGGAACCTATATTGCGGATATATATACTTGATCCTCTGTATCATTTTGTGTGGTATATGAGTTTTGTTATTATTCAATCAACGATTTAGAGCATAGCGAAGGTGCAATAATGCGCAGTTTCACTTGTGCATAAATGATCTGTGTTATGTGCATAAGCAGAGCGAAGTAGAATTCTAGATTCAATTTGTAGAAGAATAGACCAATTAATGTGCTTTAATTGGAACTATAATCAAGCATTCTAGATGCTAATCTTTCAGTTCAAATCTTCAGATGGTTTTAATCTAAACTCTTGGGCAGCAAGCCCTTTTCTTTTGAGTAGTGAGCTCTAGGCAGTGTGCCTGAATGCAAGTGCATTCCCTTGTAATATTCACTTTTGAGTACTCAGAATCATACATGTGGATTGGCCATCCACCGTGGTTTTTCCCCTAACAAGGTTTCCACGTAAAACTATTGGTGTTGATGTGTTGTGTTTCCTTTCTTGTTTATGCATTATGAATGAATGTTATTAATGCTTTAAAGTTAAAGATTATTGAAGTTAATTTTTGCACAACACTGATTAACTCTCCCACCCCCCCTCTCAGTGTGGCTTGTTTCCAATAGTTATTATATATGGCAGTAGATGTATATGACTTGGAAGTTGGAGGTGTTGCTCACACAAGAATGTGAAGTAAAGTAAATGTTTGCACATTAATAAGATGCATCTAGATGTGGACACTAATTGATTAGTACAACAAACAAGAAAATGGAAAAAAATGGAAAATGAATTTATGAAATGACAACGTTAATAGTTATTATATATGGCAGTAGATATATATGACTTAGAAGTTGGAGGTGTTGCTCACACAAGAATGTGAAGTAAAGTAAATGTTTGCACATTAATAAGATGCATCTAGATGTGGACACTAATTGATTAGTACAACAAACAAGAAAATGGAAAAAAATGGAAAATGAATTTATGAAATGACAACGTTAGTGAAATTGATGGATTTTCTAAAATCATTTTTAGATCAGTAAAAGTTTTATAAGATTTATATAATTTATAATTATATTTTAATATTATGTTAATTTATAATTATATATTAATATTATATTAATTTACATATATACTATTCATATTAATAATTTTTTAATAACTTATGTTTTAAGTAAAGTTTTATAAGATTTATATAATTTAAAATGTTAATTTATAATTATATTTTAATATTATGTTAATTTATAATTATATATTAATATTATATTAATTTACATATATACTATTCATATTAATAATTTTTTAATAACTTATGTTTTAAGTAATTTTAATTAGCTTAATGATTGAAAGGGAATAACTTTAGAAGCACATTTTTATAATATCAATAACCTACAATCCTACAAGTCACATTCTTGATTATCAAATTCCGATAACATTAGATTGATGATCAAATTCCAAATTGAAATCCAAACTAGAATGCTTTGGAATTTGCACATTTCATTATAATGTACAGATAACTTGCTTTTATATTTTAAAAGCAATACATGTACAAAACGTACAAAACTGATGGGCATAACCCATTCCACAAAATACTGGCGGCCCAACACTGTACACACAAAAACAATGCTACTCTATCGGCAAAAGCTATCCAACCCTAGTAAACCTAATACAATCTGGGCATATATTATTTTCTGGATTCGAAATGTGAACTCCAAATCCTCTTTCTGATCAATAGCTTACTTGATTAGAGCTTTCATTCTTTCATCCTTCTCATTATCTCTCATATTCTTCACATTTGATCCCACCAAAAAGAAGACAAGCTCGACATATATCATTTTCTGTAGTGGAAACTAAGATTGGAAAAGAGAACTCCAAACCCTCTTTCAGATCAATGTCCTCATTGCTTTGAGCGTTAATTCTTTCATCCATTTTAATCTGAATAAGTGCACAAAACATAACATTAGAAACTATTCAAAGAAAGCAATCCACATGAGATTTTCCAGGACAGATGAAAGTTAAAAAGCAAACGATATGAATAAAAAATTGGAAAAAGATATTTCTATGTAGGAATTCTTTGGAATTGTTCAATGTTTAGAATTCTGCTTTTCAATGGGAGTTGAGACCCAACCACCCATGGATTTTCCCCGCTTTTTAACCATTGGAGTTGAGACGCAAGAGCCCATGTCTCCTTTCATTTTGTTTCTTGTATTCTGGTACTTGATTTTTCTCTGCACCCACTAGGTATACTGTTTGATGAAATATGGGAGCACGTTATTACATAGTTATGAGTAGCCCTATTTCATGCAAGGGAAAATGTGTAACAGTATTATGAGGAGTGAAACAAGTCGTTCTGATAGAATAGGGGCATTTCTGGGCAATCTAGCAGGTTCATAAAAAAATAATGAGGCCAGTACAGTGGTTTGAGAAAGTAGTTTTGAGTTGATCCAAAACATCAATTAAAAAACTAAAAGTTCCCTAGAATCTTTCCTCAATTATCTTCAGTTCTTAACTTCAGTTCTTAAATGCTTAAGACAACTTTATGAAGGCAAGAGAGTAATCTTGCAATTTAGAAAGAGGTATTAAGATCAATATTATAGACGACACTTAATTTTCATTTATTAGCCGATAGTTAGCCGATAGGCTATCATACCCCACCGACATTTCCAGCAGTCTGACGCCGGCGGGAACCCCACGAACTTTACGGCAGGGGATACCCTTCATTGAACACTGTGCTCACGTACTCAGCATGAGGATCACTTCTCTCCATCTCCGCCTCTGAGGGCGGCGTGGTGATCAGAAAGCTGATATAATTGTAATAGCGTACGCATTGGGCGTGGCATACAAAGGCCACCAGAAAACAGACCAACACCAACAAACACTTGAGACGAGGTCACCGATCGCGTCCTCCCATACAGAGTAAGCTCATCAGGTCGGCTTCCCACTCCAAGCAGTAGTCCCAGCACAGAGCACAGCATCATGTCGGTGGAGGCCAGAAGGGTCAACACCATTATGCTGTTCCTGATCGTTTGCACAGCCAAGACTCTATTCTTCATCCTTTTCTACAAAATCATGTCATATTAAACTTGCAATTTTTTGCAATTTTGCAATGAAACTAATGGCAGACAGAGTATTTGTTCACCTTCATAATGGCATGCACCCATAGGCGTCTGTTGATGTTATTGACGCCTATTACTGTGGTCTTGGGATGGTGGGCGATCCTGTAAACCAGATAAACATGGTATAAGCTCATCAAGATCATACCTGTGGGTACCAGAGTCGCATCCAAATACTTTTCCGGCATGCCCATTTGTTAACTGTAGGGTCAAAGACAAGCACCAAGCACCAGGCACTACACATATATGCATGCAGGGCGCTGGCAATCTGCTATGTATTAGGGATGAGGGATGCTTTGTAGCAGAATTAAATGTTATAACACGTTGAAGCTTGCATGCACTTTTCCTCCGACATGTGCGCCTGTGGTGTGGAATTGAGAGTGCCACGGCCATATCTCATCTTGGAAGCCTCCCATAAGCTGCAGATTTCTACCTAGATTGTATAGGAAATTTGCATGGAATTAATTAAAATAAAATAAATTATATAATAAATAGAATAAATAATAATTTATGTAATAAATAAATAAAATAGTAATTTATATAAAAAATTAAATTAAATTAAATAATTTATATAATAATTTATGTAATAAATAAAAAACTAATAATAATTTATATAATAAATAAAATAAAAAAGATTCTTTAAATAAAATAAAATAAATAATATAGTATATTTTTAATAAAAATAAAATTTGTTCTGTGTTATAAAATCTAAACAATAAAAAATAAAATAATTTATATAATAAATAAAATAAAAAGATTCTTTAAATAAAATAAATAATATAATATCATAATTTTTTAATAAAAATAAAACTTGTTTTGTGTTATAAAATCCAAACCTAAACAAATAGAAAAATGAAAACTAAAGTTGTATAGGAAGTGTTGTTTTTGGAATGAATTGGAGAGAAGGGTAAAGAAGTGGAGAGGGAAGGATAGAGAAAGAGAGAGAGAGAGAGGGAAAATAAGTAGAGAGGGAAGGATAGAGAGAGAGATTAGGGAAAAGAAGTAGAGAGGGAAAGATAGAGAAAGAGAGAGAGAGATAGGAGGATAAAGGGAGAGAGGGAGGTAGAGAGGGATAAGTGAGATAGAGATAGGGAGAGAGAGAGAGAGAGAGAGAGAGAGAGAGAGAGAGAGAATAGAAAGAAGTAGAGAAGGAAAAAGAGAGCCAAAGAGAGTGAGAGAGAGAGGGAAGGAGGGAGAGGTAGAGAGGAATATGGGAGATATAGAGAATTAGAGG